>JANHGO010000012.1:29914597-29942950 GCA_024606505.1 Aquila spilogaster | reverse complement strand
AGTCTTTCACTATGAATTTGAAGCCATCTTTAATGCAAAATATTCCTTGAAGGGATTTTTGTTGCTTACCATTTCAAAAGCTCCTTTTAATCCAGTGTGATGCATTCTTCCAAACAAAAGGTTGTGAAGTTAGGTATTGTACAAAAAGGATGCATAATGTTGCTTTTTCATAGCTTCATGTATGAGGTGAGGTTATATAGACACCCTCCTTTTTATAACCAAAAAAGACGGAATGGAGAAATTCACCTTTCTGCAGTATTTAGTGACCACTCCATATTGCATTCTTCATTTCAAAGTAAGCACTTTATGCTGAAAATTCAAGTGTGGAATATATTTGTGCGATGGGCAAATGTTTCCTGGGGAGAGGGTGTGTGGTGGGTGTGGGAGAACACGTAACACCACAGTTGTCTCCCACTGATGTATATACAACTATTGTTTTGGATTTATAATAAGGAGTGGGGGAGACAATTTGAGGAGTCTGTTCTGAAGTGGTAGGGTACTTGGGGGTAGCATTTGTGGCACTGGTTTAGCCTGTGTACATGAAGTTGGTTGATTGGCATCAATCTATTTAGGACCATGAAGGAAGGCGAAATTCTGGCTAAAAAGGTAAAGGACTCAAATATCTCCTCTTGTTTGTATTCCTAGCACTTGCAAAGTCCAAGGTGATTCTTCATAAAAGCAATTTGACCTGAAGTAAATTCACTGTCATCCTCCTTCCCAATAAATTAAATGCCACTGCCAGTAGTTTAACCTCTGAGGTGGCCCGTGTTGAGTGAGCGATGTTCCCTGTTTGACGCAAACAGCAGCAATAAAAAAAAATAAACTTATGAGTTTGGCAAATATAGTGAAAATAATTTTCGCCCCTTTCACCGACCAACTTCTGTACTGTAAGCAAGCAAAGCCAAGTTGATGTCATTCTTCTAATTGAGAACTGCAAGAGGATTTTTCACCTTCTGTCTGTCTCAAATTTCATTATCTGGTGTGTTTACAGTAGAGCAGGTGGCAATCCCACCTTTATCGCTTTTTTGAAGTTTGTTTTACAGGGGAACATCAGGATAAGAATTCATTCTGATACGTTCACAAAGTGCTGTTGAGGCGCCACTGCTCACAGTCTTTGTTTAATGCGGTTCTCATTTTACAGATGGGCTTTGGGCAGTGTGTAACCACAAGTTATAAGTGGAATAGTGGGCTGAACTCAGTCCTACTCTCAAATTTCCTTGCTTTAAAAATGATATTTACCTGTCTCCCAGAAGGCAAATGAAGAGTTCTCACTGTTTCTACAAATGATCTCAGAAACCATTTCTAATGCTTGTAGACCAACATATAAAGAGGAAGTTGAAGATTTCAGTATCCCACCCTGTCTTGTCTTTTGTGATATTGCTCCCTCTTCCTTCTGCCCCTTCTGTAGCTGTTCTTAGGAGAGAAAGAAGCCAAAAGTGATGCTGACATTTCCCTGGCAGGCAGTTCCTGGTATTGGTCTCCTAAACATGGAGCCCCCAGTGCTCAGTGGTGGAGTCTTCCTCTCTAAGTGCCCTGGAGAGTCCATGTCTGGATGAGAGGACGCAACTGGGTCCTCAGTATATGTGTGCAGGAATGATTTAGAAAACAGTTGTCCTTTCTTAACTCTGAGAGGAGCCTGAATGGAAGTAGCCTATGGTGCTACAATGTACACCTGGGTACTGCTTGGATGAAGTTTGCTGCTGCTGTCAAACGGCCACTCTGCTGAGCTGGGGGAAATGAGGGGCTGAAACTGAGCACTGGGTTTCTGGAAGCTGGAATGGACAATGCTATTGTCAGTCTGGCAGCCTGGTGTAGCCAAAGGGAAGGGGGACACGTGCGTATGCTCTCCTGACCAGAAAGGATGCAGGTGAGTTTGCACACTTGCCCATGCAGCGACTCCAGAGCCACCAGGCCATCAGGAGCACAGCGAGGCTGGGTTGCCTCCAGCAGCGGGCTGCTGCCTGGTGCTGCTGCTTGTTCATAAATAGGTTGGGACAGTGCAGACAGGCAAGGAGGTGTGTGTGCAGAAATTGGCATAAAAGCACCAGGGCAAGATTCTTGCTACAAGTATCAAGGTGTCAGCAGGTCCTCTGAATGAGCTTTCCATTAAGCTTCCAGACAGATGTTCTGCAAGCCATGTAGTGCTTTGTGAGAGAATGACGACAAAGTTGAAGCTTTCCATTTTGCAGAAACACTAACCCAGATCCATAATGCAGAGTCAATTTTGCAATTCAGGTAGAAGCTTCATTTCTTTGTTGTGTACCAGAACAGAGCATGTCTTCCAAAAAGCTGTAATTTTTACAGTCCAGCTACCAAATTAATTATGTCAGATCTAAGTAGACCAAATAATTAGAACTAAAATTAATCTGCATGTTTAACTTTAAAATTAATGTCTAAAATTTCAAAAGATGCTTATCATGGTTTATTTTTTAGTAGGACTATTACAGCTCTTCAAAGTTGCTGTAGCTAAAAATTATTTAATACCTGTGTTTTGGCTACAATGGAGGAGATAAGAAAATTCAGTTTGGATATCGCAGGCTGCTTTTATTCTCCCTTTTCATGGCGTAGTAGAAAAAGAAGAAACAGTCTTTTATGTAAGTACAATGTTAATGTAATTCAGGGCTCCTAAAAAGCATGAATTATTTAGCTGTAGTGTTGCTGCAAAGTCAAGTTTGAATTACTTGAATGCTCTAAATGTGATTGTTTCTTTCCTGTCACAACTGTGCATAAGATTTTAGTGTTACGTGATCTGAAAAGTATAAAGTGTCTGTTACCTCTCTGAGCTTAGCTAGCACATCTCTGCTTTAGATTTCAATATAAATGAGGAATTTCAGCATTTATCATGTTTTATTGAGAGTGTTCTTTAATTCAGGTGCCAGGTAGTCCACCTTGCTAATTCTGCTTTTGTCTCAGCATGGGGAAATGATCTCAGCTGACAGGGCAGAAAGCACCATAAGAACATTGGAGGCAACTTTCCTTCTTGGTGCAGTCTTTGACTCCTTCTCTTCCCCAGTGCTTCTCTCTGGACAGAAGAAACAGATGAATGCAGTTGGTACTGCAAGCATAGTACGTTTTCACAACCAAATGAACAGTGGCTTTAGTCAGGGTATGACAGTCAGCATCCATATGAAATGCTCTGGTGTGCCTGGATATTGCAAAACATGGTGAACTTTACACTTGCGGACTTTATAAGCCCTCTTCTATGAGTATTAAATACATAAACTGTAAGCATGCTAGTGTGTTCCTGCTGGAAACTTGTCTTTGTAGGTGTTCAGTCTTTCAGTCCTTGCTTCTTTTGATTATTAAAGAACCCATGCTTTTTTAAAAGTAGGCAAACTAGACCTAATGCTTGAGGCAAAATTTGTCTTTAGCTGCTATGTTTCTGCCCCCTTAAGCTATGTGAGCTGTCATTTTCTCCTATTCCCCTCTGACTCTTGTACACTCCTCCCTTTATCTCTTCCTCCTACTCTCAGCTTTGCATTTTGTTGTGCGCTGCCTCCTATTCCTGGAACAGTCTCCCAGCTCTGCTGCCAAATCCTCCCTCTCTCTCTCTGCTCTTGCAAACCTGTTTCTTCCAGCAATAATTTCTAAGCTGTTTACCTGACTAATTGTCTCTCTGTGCTTTCTTTCCTATATTTGTTGTCCTGGATCGTGTTTCTTATTGCGAGATAAGACATTCTGCAGGATGAGTATATTTGCCACTATTTTTGGTGCATTGTTTACATTAGGTCGTTATACAATAATTGCTCATAAATTCTCCTTACTATCTGAGTGCAGAATTTTTCACTAATTTATAGTTCAGTTTTCCATATGCTATTAAAGAGCAGCCATGTTTTATCTTAAGGTAATTGCTAGACTGTGAAAATTAGCATCTGTATTACAGCATGTGGCATCAGCTAGCTTCTTTGTATAGGCAGAGTTTAGCTGTGTTTGCCAACTTGCATGAAATGGTGGTGGAAAATACAGGGCTACGGGCAAATCTGGTGTTCAGTAATGGGATAGTCATAGCATGGCTTCACTGCTGGTGGTCATTTTGGAGCGATGGCTGTTTCTTTTCTGGCATGGACAAGCTCTTGTAGGCATGCAAGGAGATGTATCTTACTGTTTATTAAGCACTTTCAAGTCATTATTTGTATGTAACAAATCTTACCACTAAAACTTTTGCAGAAAAGGAGCCACCATATTGGTATAACTGTATGTTGATAAGTTATGTCATTGTATGCAATGGCAATACATCATTGGATTTTTTGCAGTGCATTTTCTGGACTGAATGCCTTCTGTCAGGCTAGACTAAGAGAATTGGGTTCTCTTTTCCACTGAGCACCTCACTATACAGGCTGCAGAGAATTCTCATCTTTCTACTGCAGGTAATTTCATTTTTCTGGCAGTTCTGTTCTTTCCAGTCCAACTGAGTGCAAAGCAATCTGATCAATTAAAAAAAAAAAGTTGTCAGAATTTCATGTTTTCAGTTCACTTTTTTGAACCGAGATTTATTAAGGGGAAAAATAAAGAAACACAACACCTGAAAACATTACTGTTGCTTTAAACTAAATTTCATAATAAACGGTGTTCTGAATGCTTTTATTTTCTTAAGTTCGATTTCTGTTAATATCTGACCTCGTGACTTACTGTTATGCGTGAAGTGCTACTATTTCCATATTTAAGTTTATCCTGTAAGCACTTAAACAAGCTTGCAAAGTGGCATACAAGACTGACTCAACTGGGTTAGTTAGGCTGACCCAAAAGATTAAGCCTAAGTTTTTATATAATTTGAACCAGAAATTGGACTTAGAATCTAAATTTCTTAATGGAAAAAATAATATATTCAAAATAAAAATAGTTTCCTTTTTAACAGAGAAAAATCAGTCAGGTTTTCGGTAGCTTAGTGAATTTTATTGGAGATGTTATTACCTATACATTTTGGGGAAAAGGCTCCAACACAGCTGATTTAGTCTCCAAAACCTATATTTGGGCATCTAATAGTTTTCTGTACCCAGATTCTTTTGTCTTCAGCAGCAGTTTCTAACTGAGATGTACATCTTGCTCAAAATTCTTGAGCTTTCTTGACAAAACTTCAGCTTTATCAGAGAGTTCATTTGATTGCAAATATGGCAGCTTTTGTTCCTGAATTTGTCAGTACAGTTAATTAGGATGTTAATGAGGCCCTGGACTTATTCTGCATGAAGGAGTATTCTAAAGATGCAGCTTCAAAGCAGAAATTCTGCTCGTAATCAGTTGACTAATTAAAAATGTAAGAATGCAGCACTCTCTTTAGCAATTAGGTCTATAAAATGAGAGGAAGGTAAAGAATTAGTGACATGTAATTACAGTAACAGTTTAAAATGAATTAATACATTTGAGGTGTATGTATTTTGAAATCATGAGTTTTATTTGTCCACACTGATTGTCTAAAAAGCAAGGTTTCTACTGAAGGTAGGATATTTCATTTCTTGTTTAAAAGTGATAGTGAGCGTGGTGTAGTGCAAACTGTGGTGTGGAAATAAGTGTGCACTGCCTGTGTTTCTGTGATTGTGTAACAATTACAAACACAGGTGGTTTGAGAGAAAATTAAATAATTCCACCCACATTAAAACAGGGAAGTCTAACGATAGCCACAACTCCTTATCACCCTGTTTCTTTAGCAAAACTCTCTCCTGCTGTCACTTGCAAACTAAGTGTATGAAGCTCCTGCGGAGTCATAAGGTCATAGGAACTTCAGTAGGCTGTAGTTGCACTGGCCCACCTTATCTGGGGTCTCCATCTATTCTCTTCCTCCTTCTGCTTTCCTGCTTTTGGGTGAGGGCAGACAGATCCTGCCACCTCAGCCCTTGCCAGGGGATGGCTGTGGGGAGATGCAGAACATGGAGGACTTTCTCAGAGGTTCAAGCCCCACTCCCAACCTGTCATCAGGCTTTTCTCCAGGGTGGGATCTGCCTCAGGGCCCAGGATGGGTCAACTCATCTTTGTGGGCATCTGTTAGCTGTGACTGAAATTGAATCACGTATCTCCTTCTCCCTCCTCCTCAAGCTCCATGACTGGATTTGTGAGTTAGAGGACGTATCTAATGACTGCCTGGCCTCAGCTAAAGCTCCAGCAAAGCTGTCTCAGCAGCACTCTTGCCAGCCCCCAAAGAGTTGCTTCAGAGCAGTGACATAGATACTGGCATTCTTAAGCACAGTACTGTGGTGCTCTGTGTAGGAGTTACCTAACGCCATCTTTGAGAGCCAGGAGACTGGTTTTGCTGAGCAAAAGTAGTGTCAAGTAGTCAAGTAGTGTCAAGTAGTCCCACAGGCAGGCAGCAAAGGTTAGCTACATCTAGCAGGGTATTTACTCCCTGTACAGACACAGATCTCCATTGAAAGGTTTGGGAATCAGGGCTGTGACTTGACTTGTAGGCTGGCTACATTTTTCTACAGAATTTGGAGATTGACCTGAGGCCGTGGGTGATTGAGGGAAAGCTTGTGCACAGCCAAATGGCCAGGCCATGTCATGCTGGTGCGAGGCTGGAAATGGCCTGAGCTGACTGCTGGGAAGCAGCGAGCGCTGGCTGCTCTACCAGGGAAGAGGAGACGGGAGCCGAGTAGGATAAGAAGCTGATACGGGCAGCATCCTCAGCAATGAAGGTGCAATCCTGCAGTGTGCACACAAGACGACTAGAGGTGGTTGGTGACGCCAGGTTCAACCTATAGTCCAGTGATCACTAGGTGAGTACATAAGGCACCAGGTACACCCAAACCCAGGTCAGCAAGGCAGAGCATACATGTAGTGTAGTTCAGGTCAGGGTCTAAACTCAGGCACAGCTCACAGGTCAGTATATGGAGGCTGGTCGGGGCATTCAGAGTCTGCTGGTGTATGTAGAGTCCTGACAATCTTCCTTGCAGAGTTGTCCCTCAAGATCCATTCCTGTCATAACCCCTGTGAAAAACAGGTGATGGTTTTCATTGCAAAGGCCATCATGAAGGCTTAATGAGGGCAGTAGAGCACTTGGCATCTGTTCCTGCCTTTTGAAGACCAAGCCTCCAAACCAGCCTAAAAAGACTGGGAGATGGGCCTTTAGCTTTACATTGAATGGAGGTGTCTTGAATAGAAGACTTGAGCTGTGGCAGGGAGGGAGGGAGCTGCTGTACAGAGTCAGGGAACGTGTCCTCCTTAGAAACCCAACAAATTCTGCCCACATGAATCTTGGTGCAAATACACAAGAACAGGTAAGTACAAGAGCCTTTCCTAATGCTTTATGCTTTGGTAGAGCTTACTTACAGCATTCTGGTATTAATTTGGACAAGCTCTCAGCATAAAGGTATTAAACCGGTTGTAGTTGTTCCCTACTGTCATATGTTAATAGATAAAATAGGCTGGAAAGGATTAGCTCCTATGTGTTAACTGACAGGAGTAAGCAATTGAATGTAGATCAGCCTCCTGCTAATTGAGGTGAATTTTTTCAAGTATTAGGAAGTTGAGAGGAAGAATGGCGAGGCTTCTTTCATATTGGAAATGAAGTTTCATAATATACATTAAGATGCTTCAGACCTGAGTCGTCATGGTTTAGCTGCACTTTGACTATATTTCCACATTTTGGATTAAGTTACTGAGGAGAAGACAGCAGGGAAGACATTTTGCTTTCAGTAGCAGGGTCATTTATCTGAATTGTGATAAGTGGGGCACATGAGGGAGTGGAAATTAGATCCATATCCATATCTGCTGCGGATGGAACTGCATTTATTTCCTGTTCTCACAGTTGCATTGAAAATGTTCTGCTGTGATAGGGCAAACTCGTTGGTCATTGAGGCAAGAGAAGGCTGAAGATGGTGTGTTCCCACCATTTGGAGTGACTGAGATATTCATTTCTCCCCTAGGTGGGATTGGAGCGCTCCTTGTGTGGCAGGCTCTGAACCTGCGCTATCTCTAGCTCCCCATCCTCCAGCTGCCAAGTGGCTGGCATCTTGTATCATTGCCTGTTCTGGGAAAAGGGTTAAGGGCAGAGAGTGTATAGATGCTGATGTCAGAAGAGGCACAAAACAGACAGAAAGATAAGTCCCCATTAAAATGGTGACATTTTTGTGGTTGGCTCATAGCTGGGTCTTAGGGCTTCAGTGGCATGTGAAAGGAAGAATTAGGGATGCCCCTTTGGTTATCTCTGAGGAAAGTGCCTCCTTTCTCTCCTGTGAGCAGGTGCATTGCAGGAGCAGAGCAGTTACGTCCCCTCAGATGGTGGAATGCACAGCCTTCTGTGAGCTCTTCCAGTGCCAGTCTTTCCTTTCAGTTCCAGCGAATGCGTGCAGCTGGCAAGCTGCGTACTGTTTGTGTTAAGTAGGTAACAACTGGTGAAGGCTGAAGTTTTTTGTAGGTTTGGGTTTTTTTGGTTTGTTTATTTTTTTAGTTTATTCAGATCTGTGTTTTGTTGCTCTTGCAGAAGGTGTGGAGTTGCACACCTGTCTGGGGATAATTAAAAGAAAAAAGTAATGACTACTTCATCGCACAGGTCTTCTCTTCTATCAGGCTGACAGCTGGCCAGCTGGCAGCTTTCCTCCTTACCACAGGTCTGTACCAGAAGAGGCCTGTCCCTGCATGGGGACTCGTCTAAGCTGAGCACAGTGTTGCCTGGAGGCTCTGAGTGTGTCTGTAGGAGGAGAGTAGGCACCATTGGTGTTTCTTGCCTCTTTGATCTGAGTTTGGAATTCTTTGGGCAGTGTCTCACCACGGGATTTGACTGGCAGTGAGCGCTAGCTGAAACACATGTCCAGAGCCCTGACATGAGCATGGTTGCCGATTACATTACAACGTGGCTGTAACTTCCACAGTATTTTTTTAATCCAGTATGTGGAATGCAGCCACCCCTCATTTTTCTGAAGGCTCACCATGCTCTGCTGACGTTACCAGATTCTTCACATTCACAAGAGGTCTGAGCAGTACCTGCAGGCCTGACGTATGGATAATCACTACAGCCAAGGGAGAGGTTGCAGTGTCCCAGGAGGAGGCATGCAAGGGAGGAATTATGTGTCACAATGACACCATTAAAATGGAATGGGTTGGAAAATGAATCAGATTCCTCCATCTTCATCTTAGAAGAATGACTTCTGAATTAGAGCTGTTGTGGATAAAGACAAGGTCCTGCCACTGTGCATTCCAGAAAGTTGGGTTATATTCTGAATAGAGATGTGGAAATGTACTCACAGTACTGTTTTTTGGGATAGTAAAACATTCTGTGGCTCAGCTAGGAGGGAGCTTGAATGACAGAAATTCTCGATAAAGGTGTCACAGGACATCCACTGTGTTCCTTGTGCCTTGGCATGAGATTACCAGCAGCCTCAAGAAAATATATAGATATTCTTGTCTCTGGTTTTGGATGAGTACTGAGTTTTTGTACCGATCCCCACAATAATTCAAAGTGTTGGAAATATCTGGAGATCAGATATTGAAACCGCACAATTCTGATTATTATCTTGCTTTCATATCACGTCAGTTGCCAAGTGGTTTAGCAGCTGATAATTCATAAAATGGTTTATGTTTCATGTTAACACTGCGTATCACTAGGAAACAGAGCTTCTAAGTTTTATAAAGCGTTTGTCTTAATGCTGGTGATTTGCGAGGTAGCTGATGATGGAACCGATACTCTCTGATATTGTGATGCTTTCCTGGTAGGACAGGAGCTCACTGAGCCTGCGCCCTTGCACCAGCAAAATAATTCATTCTTGCTGTGCTTTCGGACTGCCTCCTCCTGCAGTTTGCACTTAGGGAGTGCTGGTAGGCTTGCAGTAAGAGAGTTTGGAGCAAACCTTAACTTCTAAACTTGAAGTTTTTGTGGTGATGAATTCCAAGGAGTTCGATCTCAAAAGAGGAGCCAGGTATTTTCTTTTCCTTTGAGAGGGATTAATTTTCAGTGTGGTGGGTGGTGGTTTGTTTGTTTATTTCAGTGTAGATTTCTCAGAGCTTTGTATTTTGAGTTATGAGTGGTTTCTGACATCTCTCTTACCTTTTCATATAAATGTTGCTTGGTATTTTTGTTGTTCTCTTTTTTTACTTTTTTTTTTCTTTGAACCTAAACCAGCTAATGTGGTCCCCAAAGAGCTTAACGCATGCTGTGCCAGCTGGCATGCCCTCTGGCTGTGAAGCCTTGTTAAAGAGATCAGAGCTGACAGATTCTTGAGCAGCAATCTGATACGGGCCTTTTTTTTATTTTTTTATTTTATTATTTTTTGAGCTCACCCATGTAACAAATGGGGGCTTGTGTTGGAGCTTCGCTAGAGGCTTGAATGGAATCATTGTTATCAAAACACTGCTGTGATTCAGAAGTGCCCAGAAAGGGGCTTCCTCTCCCTCTTGCCCCTCAGCTGGGCACTGCAGGTGTGGTAGCCCAGCTTAAAACTCCAGTTTCATCCTTATTCTACAGAATAATCCAGCTGTCTTGTGATTTTCATATTTAAACTGATAACCAGAAAATTGAAGCTACAGCTCTTTGCAAAACAGAGACTGAGTTCAACACTAAAAGTGAAGTGGGAGAGGTGAGTGAGTGAACCAGGGAAGCGTTCTCCAGGTTGACACTTTGGGGATAGAATCTTAACAATAATATAGTACTTTGCCAGGCTTTTCCACAGATCAATGCACTCTGTGTTCTTACTGTTACAGTGGTGCTTAGATTGCCAGTTTCATCAGGAGGCACTTGCTTGGGAGTTTCTGCAGGTAACACATGGACTACTGAGCTTTTAAGTCTCTTTGCATTATTTTCTCCTGTAAAAACTCCATTTTGTCTAACACATGAAGATCATGGATCTATCAGGGAATGCCAAATAGTCTCATTATTCTATGTTGTCTAACAGGATCAAAAACCAAAAGGATGTGAGCTGTTTGGGAGGACACTGACTTGCAATTCTCAGTCTCCTCAGTCAAAATTGAGAATGTAAGACTCAGAGTGGAGTGTTTTGTATGGATTTATGGTGCAGGATTAGAATGAAAACTGCTTTACGTCACAACTGATAGGCCTGGAGCTGTTTATTTGGTCTGTCATGTATGGAATTCACCTCATAAAAAGATGCAGTATTTATTGTATGTTTCCCTCTAACCCCTGTCTGCTCTGCTGAATTCTGCCTCTTTGCTACTGCCTCTGCAGTGAAAACATGTCTTGAGAGCTCTAGTGCTAGGTGAGGGTGGTAACATCATTGCCTTCTATGCAGAGGCAGTGGGGTGGGAAAGGCTTGTTGTGGAGGTCCAAAGGCTCCTGCTTGCTTCTGACAGGTGGCATGTGGTTTTGGTTACTGAGGTGCCACACTGACAGTCCTCATTGACTCAAACTGGAATTATGAGCTATATCCTGCATTCTATGCAGAGGGTCATGTGTTCAGTTATCGATTCAGTAACATACACCAAAAAAAAAGAAAAAAATCTGTTTGAATTCCATTTGTGTATTTTTTGCAATTCCTCCCCTGGTAGTTCCTCCTCCTCTTGTCCTTTTTCCAGTAAGAGTTTAACAGTACATAGTGGCAGAACAGAACGATGATCTGTTGCCTGCATTGAAGCAAGCACAGCTTATTGTCACTAGCTGAGCTGGGCTTCCAAAGCCAGCTCTGTCATGAGAGAGGGCCATTTGGGCATGCAGGCTCGATCCAGTTGGAGTCTGGGAAACAGAGGTTTTTTAATCTTGATTCATCTGCTGCCTTGCAGTGTGACCTTCAACAAGATTTGCTGTGTCTCAGGTTCTCCAACAGAATGTAGAGTGTAATATACTTTATATTTACAGTCTGTGGCTCCTCATGGGGGCTGGGTTTTGTTGTGCACTAAACAAGCCATACTCTGATCTTCTGAGATTACAGCACAGAAGTTGTTTTGGATAATACTTAACGATCGTTATAAGGCTTGTGTGAAGAGCACTGACTATTTTCCATTCACTGTTACAAAAATTATCAATATGATACTTCTTTGTATAAAATCCGCTTGCTTTTTTTTGTCTCTGCTTCAAGCTGTACCAGCAGTTTGGAAAAAAGCCTGGTGGGAATCTTTAGAGTGGACTTCTGGCCTCATCTGAGTGCTGATCTTTTCCCTGACTCAGAAGGATTTTTTTTCTGTTTAGTAATACACATTACAAAATAAGCATCTGCCTCACAAGTGGTTTCTTTTCTGGTGGAGTTAGTTGTTAAAATCCTCACTTATGATATTAAAAACCCTTATGTCTGTCTTAAGCTCATGCAAAATCTTCTAATATTATTTATGAGGTGATAACAACAGGCTTAAGAACGGGAGGAATGTAGGGATGATGAACTGTTTTGGTAGTACTTTTGTTGTTGTTGCTCTTGTGCCTCCTGGTGTTAGAGCTGTGCCAGCCAAGTAGGTGGTTAGAAGGACTGAATGTAGTGGAGCATGTCTGCAGGAGTGTGGGTGCACAGGTAAGAAAGATTTTGAGAGATGTTTTTAACTTGTGTGGAAGGTTCATTGTGAGCAGGACTGGGTGAGCAACATGTGGCTTTCAGGTTGTTCCTGCTGCACTTGGATGGGCAGCAAATGCTCCCTAAAAATATGCCCGTATCCCAAGTAAAGCACACTCGTGTTGTTGCTGTAGGTGGTCACATTTCTGGTAAGGGAGAGAAACCTACACAGTGGTTTAATATAATTTTTAAACCAAGGGGCAGTGTAGTTACTTTCCCTGGTGCTTGTGTTTTAGATGGGTTGGTGTTGTTAGCTTTGCTGAGCGCTTTATCCTGGAAAAATAGCGACATACGGTGAAATAGTCTGTTGTCATAAACACAACACAGGAGGTGAGAGAGCTTCACAACATGAAGCCTTCACATGAGTGGCATATGAGGGAAGGTGAGGAAGGTTTCAAGAGTATTTCTTCTCCAACTGTGTCTGAACTAGTTGGCAGTGATAAGCCATGCAGTGTAGGGGCAGCTCATGCCCCCTGGCTCCAGTGATGCTCAAGGCATGCTGCCTTCATGGAGCAGTGTTTCGGGAGCCTTGGAAGAACATGAGTTCCCAGGAGGAGTGAGCCAGCCTTGTAGACAGGACTGAGAACCAAGGAAATCAGGAGCTGCAGGACAGGAGAGGTGGCAGGAATTTGAAGCAGCCTGCTGAGTTCGGGATATCCATATCCAAGGTCTCAGGAAGTCACTGGCAAGGAGTCAACATATTGTTAGTATAGAACAGGACAAGAAAGGCACTGTGGGGCTCTGTCTTTCTCCTGTCAATATGGAAACCAAGGCTAGAATAAAGGCTTTTTTTTATCATGTGTTCAGTGGCATAAAGAGGAGTGAGGGAAGGCTAGATACCCCAGTTCTGTCTGCTGTGAGGTGTGAGAACCTCCCCCAGGGTAAGCATTGCATCCCTGCACACTGCCAGGATCTCTCTTCAAAAGGATGCAATGGTGGTTCTGCAGCTCTGCCAAGCTCCTGTATATGAAGTATGTGTGTCATTTCCCAGGGAACAGGTCTGTCTGGTGACAGGCTAGCAATATTGCCCACCTAGCACCTGCTGGTCCTGCCATTTCATTTCAAAGCTGTTAAATACCATGAATTCATACTAAGAATTGACTTTTTCTTTTTAAATTGCAGGATGCAAAGAGACGGTGCCATCATGTGAATGCAAAATTGCTAAATGAGAAACAAGACACCTGGGAAGGCTGAGCTGAAAGTGCTTGTGCACAGAATGACAGACTGATTTGCTGTTGGAGACAACACTCAGGAAACCCCCCTCCTCCAAGAGACTTTTTCTGAGTGAGAGAAGAGAAACAGGAGGAAGCACACAAAAGAGCGATGGGAATTGAGGGCCATGGTTACTTGAGATAAATGGCACATCCCTGGGAATTTAGCCTGGTAGCTGTTTGCTTTTGCTTTGATTCTCTCTGCAGCTGCTGTTACTTTTTTGAAAGCTGCTGCTGGGTACTGCCACGGTGGCACTGGAGATTTCAAGAGCGACGTGGCTGCAGGGTGTGAGGAGGGGGTGGGCAGCCCGCCTCACCATGATTCAGTTGTGGAAAGTAGTGCGGCATGTGCGACAGCTAGAGCTCCACAGGTTGATCCTGCTGCTCATTGCCTTCAGCCTGATCTCCATGTGCATCCTGGCTTACTACGTCACAAACAGTCCCAAAATCAAGGAGCCACCGCCTCTGCCCTTCAGTGACTGCAGCAACCAGCACCGCATCTCGATCCCACCGCAAGCCAGCTGGAGGCTCACAAAATCTGTGGACACTTCACGCACAGATCCTGTGGTGCTAGTCTTTGTAGAAAGCATCTACTCCCAGCTGGGGCAGGAAATAGTGGCTATCTTGGAATCTAGCCGGTTTAAATACAGGACAGAGATCGCCCCTGGCAAAGGGGATATGCCAACATTGACAGACAAAGATAGGGGACGCTATGCTCTTATTATCTATGAGAATATCCTCAAATATGTGAATCTGGACGCTTGGAACCGAGAGCTGCTGGACAAATACTGTGTAGAGTACGGAGTGGGGATTATAGGCTTTTTCAAAGCCAACGAGAACAGTTTACTCAGTGCACAGCTCAAGGGTTTCCCTCTTTTCCTGCATTCCAACTTGGGACTGCGGGACTATCACATCAACCCCAGTGCTCCTCTGCTCTATGTTACACGGGCTAATGAGGTGGAGCAGGGTCCCCTGCCTGGTGATGACTGGACCGTATTCCAGTCAAACCACAGCACCTATGAACCCGTGCTGTTGGCCAGCACGAAGTCCTCAGAGTCCATTCCTCACCTGGCCACCCACAAAGCATTGCATGCCACAGTGGTGCAGGATCTGGGTCTGCATGACGGGATCCAGCGGGTTCTCTTTGGCAATAACCTCAATTTCTGGCTGCACAAACTGATTTTCGTGGATGCCATTGCCTACTTGACTGGCAAGCGCCTGTGTCTCACGCTTGATCGCTATATCCTCGTCGACATAGATGATATATTTGTGGGAAAAGAGGGCACTCGCATGAAAGTGTCTGATGTAGAGGTAAAATCCCCAGAAAATCATAGCCCCCAGATAAAATTCCCATGTGCGCGGTAGGCCAGGAATGTCAAGATCGCATTTAATTTGAGTGAAGGAGTTGATTGCTACAATTTTTCTCATCTTAAACACAGAGAAGTAACCTGCAAAGATGCTGAGGCACAGTATGCAATACTCTCAATCAGTTTTCTTCAGGTTTAAATCAAGCATGCGCTTTGTAGGACTTGTAACTGGCATCTCAGAATTTAAGAAGAGGGTGTCTATGATGGTCTGTCCTACCTCCTTTTTTACATAGGGAATAAGCCTATGTTGAAACCTGTAAAAAAGCTATAAGGGAAAGACTGAGTACCAGCTATGATGGCAGTAAGCCTATGACAGCAGCTGCCTTAAAGTTGTTTTGGAGACATGCTAAATGAAGGGCACTATGTTCTTTCAACCAAAGGTATAGAATATCTGGGACAAAGATATAAAACAAAATAATTTTCTGCGTCTGTATACCCTCACTTGTACTAAACCTAATTCTTAACGTGTTTCCAGGAGCACCCTCCCTCCTCACTGGCAGTCTTAGCACCTTTTCTGTTTTTTATGCATCCACGCGAGATGTGTCTTTCAGCTCATCTCAGTTTTTTCAGCCGTGAGATTTTAAATTGTGGTTCTGATGGCAGGTTTATCTTGGGATCTGTTTAGATCTAGCTCTTCAGAGCTGGTTTTAACTTCTTAATTCATTTGAAGCTGCGTACTTGAAGCAGCTCTAATTGCATACCGTTGTTTATTTTACTTGCTCAATTCTTTAATAATCCTTTACAGCCATCCTTGATCATAACTAACTGGAAGTTATTGAAAAATGGAACAATTGTATGTAACACTTCTTTAAAGAAAATGCTAACATTTTCTTCATTTCACTGCAGTATCTGTGTTTTGAGATGCTGAAATGCCCTGAAAGTGTATTTGCTGAATGATCACAGTCTTGTCTTGCACCTTCTAGTTGAAACACACACAGATTCCCAGTTCTGTGGTGTCTGTGCAGGTTACAGACCAGTGTGAGAAAACAGAAGATAGCTGACCAAAGCTTTTGGAGGCAAAGGCTGTTCCAGTGATGATAAAAACAAACCCAGACAAGATAATTCCAAAGATGCTTTGTTTGGGTTTTAACAGTGAAATGGAGGAATAATCTGTGATCAGTAAGCAGAGAATCTCAGGCAAAGCAGATAAAGCCCAGATTTATCCATTTAAAAGAAGTTCTCTGATTGCAGAGCCATGAGAGGTTAATGAATTTTTATTTTTTAAAAGCGAGAAATAACAACGTGGATTTGTTGATAGCCTCTCGCTGTGGGGAGAGGGGAATATAATAGTGACAAAACAGCTGGCATTTTCTTTGGCCTTTTATATAAAAGCTGTGTTTCAAGGCTGCTATCTCAACACACAGTTCCTTATCTTAAAGCTTAGATTACAGTGGTCGGGGTAGTGGTTTGAAGATTGGATGTTGTGTGAAGGTATAAAATTGACTCTGCTATCCCAGTGAGCTTGTTTGCCATATGCAGGTCCACGTTCAAACAGCTTCCCAGACAAAATGACTATTAAAAGGAAATGCTGGAAATTATTTGCTTGGATGTGTGCCTATGGTAGATGTCCTGCATGAGATGAGAACTGTTTTTATTTGTGATGTTTAGAGGAGGACTGGTTAGCTTTTCATCTTCAAAAAGAAAAAAAAGGGGTCAGGTTTGTTTTTACTTTTAAAGATGGTAACCCCTTGAGTTCCTGTTTCTGCTGAAGGGCTGTAGCAAGAACTTGCAGTCTCTACTGAAGCGAAGCACTTGGGAGCTGCTCAAGGAAAATGTTTTTCCTTTGTAAAGTTTACCAGGGATTGAACTGCACGTAATTAACAAAACAAAATCTCAGAGAATCCTTTCTCTTATCAATAATTCCACATTCAGTCTCTTGTAAAATCATAATCCTCTGAATTTACCAAACCTCCATGGAACTGGCCAACAAAGACTAATGCAAAAGGATCTGGCTTTTGTGATCCTTCCTGGTCTGCTTTAGGTATGAGGAAAGAAGATTAAGCAGATGAGTTTTTGCCTCTCTGGTGGTAATCTCTACAAGGGCATAAATAGCAAGCAATCATTGCTCCCGATTCTGAGAACAAGTTAAGTGAAAATCAGGGACTTCAGGTTATTGAATGGAGAGGATGGAAGAGAGAGTCTAGTAAGGATGGCTGTCAACCAGCTCTTGCCTTTCTAAACCACATTTTAGCTGAAATCAAAATACCCAGCAGTTCTAACTTCCTGATTCTGGCATTGTAGGGGAGCTGGAAATACCAGCACCGTGAGTGCTTTCTCTTTTGACAGCACTGTTTTGAGTTATGCCAGTGCTACCATCAGGCAATGAGAAAAGTGCAGAAGATCCTTTTGAGAATGTGCTGCTCTGTGACGGGCAGTTCCACCGAAGGAGGTGTTTCTGCAGCGATGCTGTGTATGCTTTGCTTTGGATGCTCCCAGTATACTTCGCATAAGCAGCTGAGATGTGGATGTCAAAGCACTTTGCTTTCTTCCTCCATATCTTTTTAGTATGTTCTTCATCATTTGTTCATGTACTGTTTTCCTAACCTTATGGTATCCTCTCATCCTAGCATCCAGATAATATTCAGGTTTTGTGTGAAGCAGCTAAAATTACTACAAACACTCTGAGAAGATTAAATATATATATATATATTCATAGCTAAAAAAGCAGAGTGATATGAAAGTTGAGTCCTGTATTAATGTGATCTAGGTGATAGACTCTTGATGGAATGTGACGAGCATGAAGTCATTCTGAGCTCTCATGGGCAGCACTTTGCTGGGTTCTCTTGTATGCCCCATCTTTTCCTTCTGGGATGAGCCTTGCTGAGCTTCTAGCAGAAAGGAGGTTCAGGGAAGGGGCCTTTCTGGCTGTCTAGTGGACAGGCATACATCTTGGAAGGATTTTTGGAAAGGAAGACAGTTAGAAAATAGAAATTTGTGGAGAGTGATTTTCTAGAGTAAGAAACCTTCCTTTATAGAGATGGGGGACAGCTAAAATACTAGCGCTGCATCCAGTGAAATTTCTTAAATATGGGCTTGAAGAACTCTTTGTGTCTGACTAGTTAAGTAAAAGAGAAACAGAGTGCAGAGGTATCAGAAGGGAGAAACACCACCTTCCCAGCCCATTCCCACAGCTGTATTGTTTCACCTTACTGCAGCTCATGGATCACTTAGAACCCATGTGCTAGGGAACAGTGAATGATAATTCTTTTTGAATGAATCTCCAAATATTTTGCTTGGCACTTCACTCTCTTTGATCCTGTGCAGGTGAAAGACATCTATTCAGACATATGCTGTGTCACCTTATGGCTGTGAGAAAGACCCAGCATCAGCACAGGGATGGCACATGATGAACAATAAACCCTCCAGGAAGGCAGGGCTCTACTAGACTCCACGAGACTCCGAGTCTCAGAATTGCTGGGGCCCCCACAGACTCTTCCTGGGTTCCTCCCCAGCCACAAAGGATTGCTGCCTGCTGGAGCACAGCTTTTGGGGATTTATCATCAGACAGATGTGTCGTCATGGTAACCCCAGCCAGGCTTTAAATCTCCCTCAGTGCAGAGAAATGCTAAGCCTCTTAGCTGCTGTCTTTCCTCCCTCTACCTTCCCACTCAAGCTTGAGGAAGCGGATGTGCCTTTCATGGCAGCAGAGAGAAGTGGAGAGGCGTGGGACAGCTCCAGAGGCAATACAAGGACGTGGCACTTTTTTGCCACATCCTTTTTTGCCAGTGTTCCAAGTGCTGGTTCCATGCTGGGAGTGGTGGTGTCACCTAGCTGGGCAAACAGGCTCTTCTCTGGAGAGAGATGTGCAGCTCTTAGTGCTCCCTGCTATGGGATGAGTCCGTGTGCCTTATGTGAAGGGAACTTGTGCAGCAAAGGCGGATTCAGCCATCAGTGCTGCTGGTACATCACCTTGTTAAGCCCTGCTTGTGTGTGTGGTGGGTTCTGGAGATGTCCTGTGCCATACGTCTCTCAAAATACCACCTTTGAGTGGGAACTGGGATAAAGATGTGGTAGGCATGTGGTCATGGAGGAGCTGGGATCTCTGTTAGAAATTTGTCCCCGGCTGCATTTGTTCTTGCTGTTGTGTGTATGTGTGGAGAGGAGGAATGAACAATGAAGTGCTTCTCTAGAGAAAAGTCTGAAAGCTTTGTTATTTGGGGCCCTTGGAAAGCATGGAGAGCGTCTGCAGCACCGTAGAAATAAGCTGTCCAGTCTTTCCACCTTGCCATGTGTGAGATGGATGGCTCATGGGCTGTTTGTCTCAGGATAAAAAAGACTCAGTTTAGTCCACTAATCACCTCTCTCCAAGATGCATATGAAATAGATGGGTGGTTCTGTTACTTAAGTCATTGCCTTTGAATTAATGTGATGGTCAGTGTTTGATCAACACTATTTTGAAATATTAGTAACAGCAGTGACTCGTTCTCGTACCTTTGAGTGGTATGTATGTATGTATGTATGAATGTATGTATGACAAACCTAGTTCCTCAACAGAGAGTTGGCATTTGTGAAAGCACTTTCCAATACTTTGGGGGCGGTGTGCCTAAACAATGCCTATAGAGCAGGAGGCATGTGAAGGCACTGTTGTTGTGCTCCTTTGTGCCCCTTAAGGCAAGGGAAGGACAGCTGATGAAGGAAGATCTGCCCATCTCCTCAGTTCCAAGAAGTCTGTATGTTTTCTCCGGTGTTATGTTCGTGTACATTTGCATTTAGCCCAAGACTGGTGTTGAAAGGTCATCACCTATGTGCATGCGCTGCTGAACTGCTTTCTTAAAAAAGTGATTAAAATGTAAATAACTGCAGGGACAGGACCATCTCTGTCACCTGACAACAGCCATCCTGCCAAGTCCCTCTTGGATCAGGAACTGCTCACATAGGGAGCTCCATCAGTCACACTTTCCCCAACATTGAGGTAGTAGCAGAGGATGCATTTCAGGGCTTTGATTTTCACTGTTTTCTAACAGGAGAAATTTGACTGGAATTAGTGTACGTCTTGCTTGTGGCATACTGAGCTGCTTTTGTTTTCTGTCAAGTCTGTCTGCTGACTTACTCTGTATGCTGCTGGACCTTGGGGTTGTGGCACAAGGCTCTCTCCCTTCGGCTATAGCAATTATTTTGGACATTTAAAGCAGACAAGCAAGGAAGAGAGAACCTGTAGGAGAAATCATGACTGTGAATGTCAGCTCACTGGGGTTTTCTTTCCAGAATCCAGGAAATTTTCCAGCTAGAAATACCTCCCTGTCATTGCAGGACTCCTTATGTTGGTACTTCTGTGAATCCACCTTTCCTCTTTGAATCCTCCCCTTGGAACACTTAGTTACGGTTTGTGATACAGTTGCATTCTTTTCCCTGGCTGTGCACCATGTCCAGCTCCATCTTGCTTTTCTTTAACCCCTAGACTCAGAGAAAGGTGAAAGGTCCCAGTCAACATGGGAGGGGAAGGGGGTGTTGAGATTGAGCCTGGGAAGACTAAGGGACCTGTTGCTTGGAAGTGAGATTTGTCCCTTTGCCTTAGCACAGGCACTCTGGGTACTTTACAGTGAGGTGGAGAGTGTGTATGAGAGATGGATGTGACTGTTTTTAAAGCAGCATCATTCAGTAAGGCAAGATGGTACTTCACATAAAGGCTCTATATGTGAAACCCTTGGCTACCTCACTCCACAGGTAACAGCGCCTTAGCTCCGTCTCCTGTGACACCTCTTCAGACTGAACTGGCACCAGCAGAGCAGAGGAATCTTACAGAACGACCGAGTATGAACATTTCTTTTTCCTTTCATTCAAACAGGCTTTACTGAGCACCCAGAATAAGCTGAGAACTTTAGTCCCAAATTTCACCTTCAACTTGGGCTTCTCAGGGAAATTCTACCACACAGGTAAGCCTCCGGCACCCCTTTGTCCCAGCACCTGCGTTTGGCCCACACATTTGCGGGAGCTTCATGGTACCCTGACAATGTACAGGGCACATTCTCATGTAGTTCCGTTGTGGTTCTTGACAGAAATGATGCATCTCTTCTACCACTTGCAACTTTTGTCAGCTCCCTGCCTTACTCTTTGTGCGTGTGCATGTCTGTGTAACATACTAGACAGAGCTTGATTCTCTGTTGGAACAACTTACCACTGCAGGAGGCTAGCCACCGCTTAGAAACATTGAGCCCCTCTTCTGCTTTGTGTTTTAGCATCTCCTTATCTGCTCTCTGTAGGTACAGATGAGGAAGATGAAGGTGATGACATGCTACTCAAGCATAGGAAGGAGTTCTGGTGGTTCCCTCATATGTGGAGTCATATGCAGCCTCATCTTTTCCACAATGTCACTGTGCTGGCTGAGCAGATGAAGCTCAACAAGCAGTTTGCTGTGGTAAGGGGCATCACATTCCTCTACAGTAATAATCCTAAAGCATTCTTCCCCTGGAATAGCTGTTCAGACCCTGCCAAAGACAAATACTAGTCAAGTAACACAGCTGTATTTAAGAAAGCCAGCCCTGAAAGTTTAAATTGGTGCATGCCTCCATGTCTTCAGGCAAGAAACGGAATTCACATGCCTGCCTGTGCAGTGTTTCCTGGCACCTGCATGGCCCCAGGCAGCTCCGCCACATTCCAGGGTGCAAATCCCAGGGCTCTAGTTTGCTGAGGTGTGAACTTGTTGTAGCATTACCTTCCAAATCCAATTATTGTATAAACTGGCAGTGAGAAGGCATTTCCTGTTCAATCCTTACTCACTGTGGTTTTGTAGGAAGTCATCTACTCAGTAGTATAAAATGCTCTGTGTCCTGGCTCTGGCCTCCTCAGACAATGCTGGAGGGAGTCTTTTATCTAGGAAGTCCAGGGGAAAATCCCTGGGTTTTGGCAGAGGAGGAGGGAAACCTTGAACATCTTGCATTACATAGACAATGCCTGCTTCATGCTTACAGCTCAGAGCTGAATATAGTGTGTGTGTTTGTCTGAAAAGACACGTCCTTTTCACCCGTAGTTTGGTTCTGTTGATGGCAATCCCCTTGGGAACAGCAAGCTGCTGTCTCATGTTCCCATGACACATGCGGAGTTGGAATGATCCTGAATTCAGACTACAGTTGCAGTGTTATAGAAACAATGTCATCTCATTTTCATGCTTAAGTAACATTGTAGTCTCTTGCTAAGAGAGAAAAAGCACAGAACTCAATTATACATATATATCATAAAACAAGCTAGCAGAGGGAAGAGAAGGCTGTTGCTTCATTTAGGGGCTCTGGCACCAGGGCAGAGTTGTCATCATTCATATTGTTACCAGAACCACACAGTAAAATTAAGAACCCTGAAATTCAGATATCTCTTGTAATTTTAGTATAGTTCTGGGCCCTGTATCTTCAGCCTCAACAACCACTATCTTCGTGCCTGCTTTTCTTTCAATTGCTGTCTTCAAGACAGACCTCAGCTGTTGTCTTCTTCCCTTCTATGTCACTTAAGGAAGTTTTGTTTTCCTCCTCTAGTGACTCAGACCTAGGCATTGTGGGTGTGAGATGTGTGACTTAACAGCATTGATTAGTTCATTTGTAGGAACCAAGGAGCCTGACTTGAGGCTTTGAATTAATCTGACTTGTCACGCCTGCAAGCTACAAGACTATTCTTGCAGCAGCTGTTCCAAGTACTGAACATTCTTGTTGATACAGAATCACCCTTCCTTTTTCTATAGATACATAATGCAAGAAGTATCTCAGGTTTCCCAATCCAGAGAGATTTCTTTTTACTCTGTTCTCCAGCTTGGAAACTGTTGCTGAGTGATCCTTAGTAAGGGTAACAGTTAAGTATTGAATGATCAAGCTGCATGCTCTGCTTCCAGGAGCATGGGATCCCCACGGACTTGGGCTATGCTGTAGCCCCCCATCATTCTGGGGTTTATCCTGTCCACACACAACTCTACGAGGCATGGAAATCTGTTTGGAGCATCCAAGTAACGAGCACAGAGGAATACCCACATCTGCGACCTGCCCGGTACCGACGTGGATTCATCCATAATGGAATCATGGTGAGCACAGCTGGGTGAGCAGAGCCCATAGGCTCCTGAGCAGGGCACATTTCCTGCCCAAGGGACACTCTCCTAATGGCTTGCATCAAACACATTAATCTCAGTATCATCTGTATTTCCAAAATTATTAAGTGAAGTAAAGAGAAGGATACTGACAGTTTTTTTGTTTCTTGGTAGAATTCAGAGGTCAGTACTGAACAGAGAGCAGCAAAATTAAGCATGACAAGATTAAATTTATGTCCCACTCACTTACTTGTTTGCACTGTGCTAAGTAAATGTCTGGGAGGAACATCAAGGAGTCCTCTGAAACTATGTTACTTATATCCCTTACTCCTCATATTGATCTATAGAGTACTGCTTAGACACATTCACGTATAGAATTCTGTTGCGTCAGCATCTTACCTAACTTTTCTTTTATATTGTCAGGTTCTGCCTCGACAGACCTGTGGCCTTTTTACACACACTATCTTCTATAATGAATATCCTGGTGGCTCAAAGGAGTTGGACAAGAGCATTCGTGGCGGTGAACTCTTCCTGACAGTGCTCCTGAACCCAGTAAGTTCATCTGCAAAAGGGGGATCAATGCATGGGTGTCTTAGCTTTTTCACATGATGTGGGAAAGGACTGGATCCTGTGGGGGATTCAGTGTAATAACTCATTGCAGTGTGTATATCTCCAGTGTGAGGCTCAAGAGATGTGAAAAATTGGGCCAAGGAACTCATGGCTACTTAAGACTGCTTTGCTTTACTCACTGCTAAGGAAGATGTATTGAGCGTTGGCAAGTGCAGTGGTCCTCATCTAGAAATGAGCCAGGGTGATGTGCTGAGCATGGCCCAGCATGAAATGGGTGTTCCCTTCACTGCTGCACCTTCTTGAATTATTAGTGAGGTGTGCCTTGGTGCCTTCTGTCCCACACACATCTGATTCTTGTTGGCTTGTCCCCAGGCTCATTGATGAATTTTTATTCTGAATAAGTGCTTTCTCTGGCTTTTCTTAGGCAATGGACTTCCCATCCTTTCAGAATGTATGTGCTGAAAGCAATTACTGCATGCTGTTTTTTGTGATGTAGCTGTCACCCTGAGGCATTTTTGGGATATCTGTGTCTGACACAGCTGTTTCTCTTTCTCATTTAATGCTTATCGGTTCCATCGAGGCACCAAGCTACTGTAGTATTGTCAACACCATGCAGCCCCTTCCCAATTCTTAGCAATGGAAGGCAAATGACATATTTCTCACTTCCCATTGAAGCTGGGAGGATGTGCTAGGTGTCAAAAGGCAACAAAAAAGCAACAACCAAAAAAAAAACCAACCGAAAAAACTCAGTCGTTTTTTAAAAATCCTAAATGGGCAGAATTAGGAGATTAAGCTCAGTAGCCCTCTCCAACCGTAGATCACACTCCCTCACTTTCATGCTCATTGACTGCTGCAGGAAAACACGCTGCTCTTTTTGTCTGATCCTTCATATGATAGCTTTCTCAATTCTCACCCTGAATTTCTTTCTTTTTAAAGCTGATTTGGCACCTATTGTCATCCATTTCTCTGAATGAGCGTTGCCCTGCCGTGCTTAGATAGTGATTTTTGAAATGTCTACTTCTGTAGCCATTCTTGATGTTTAATCTTTTCTTAAAATTTCCAAGTTTCTGCCTTCTTACTTCTCCTTCATGTATCTTTTCCGTCAGTGCCCAAGTTTGAGTCAGAAACCATGCAAGCCAATCCGAGAGAGAGCAGACTGTTTCTGACTAGGTGTGAGCCATGGAGTATTGGTCACAGTCATTGAGTACTTGTTTTGTAGGATTTGTCATTCAACATCAGTGACTGTGCTCACCGTGGTATTTTCTTTCATTCCTTGCTTCCTTTGGATCTTGATTGTAGGGCTGAATACAGAGCTGTAGCCACCTTTGGTTGGAGCTGCAGAGGCTCAGTGAATCAGAAAATCAAACTTCTTCTCTCAGTGAGCTTAATTTTTTTGTTTTCTGTTTTTCCTAGAGCTTAGTGCTTTTCTAATCCTAGAACCCTGGTAGTGAGAAACCCTTGCAATGTATTCTGGATGCAGCACACACAGGTTGTAGTTTACAAACAGGTCCTGGGTTTCTGAACGTTAGCCTGTGACCAGCTCTGGCCTGGTGTATGATCTGTAGAAGTTAGGAGTCTACAGTAGGCCTAGTTAAAAAGCTGTAGGGGTTTATACTTCCAGTTGTGCATGCCAACCTTCAGCCATCATCACCACAGATAGAATTATTAACTGTACGCACAACCAGCAAATTCAACTTAATAAAAGTCTTTCATAAGGAGAAGGCTATTCTTGGCTTTAAATACGGGGTGATCTTTGCCATCGTTGGTCAGATGGGAAGTGAAGCTTTTCTGGATCTCCATTCCCACAAGTAGAGTTTATTCCTCCTTGTGCCACTTTATAATAGCCAGATTTTAAAGACTGCTGCACAAATAACCACTGTGAAACTTAAGAGCTGTAGAACTTTCTTGGAAAACCAGTTGCCAGATGAATTGAGAGATGACTGCGGTCTAGAAGGCTGTGTCAAGGAATTTTATAAACATAGTTTGTAGATCTACCCATTAAAATTTACTGATAACCATGTGAGTGTTGAGGCAGCGGGGAGTGATTTGTGATCCAAAAAAGTTTGGGAGGATCATGCTTTGGTACAGGATTGGCTTACTTGCCAGTTACGCTGTTGGCTCTTTGACTTTCAAGACTCAGATGCCCTCAGACATTTTGTATGTTTACACTTCCCTTCCTTTTGGCAGTGCAGCATTTCTGTCTCTGTCAGCAGTGGAGGACCGCACTTTAAGCTCCTTTTCTTTCATTGCACAGTGATTCAGACTCTCGTATTCCTCCCACTCTGATAAAGCCATCTCAGAGACTTGATAGAAAGCTGGCCGGCCCCGTGGCCTCAGCAGTGATCCGCAGCAGACTTGGAGCTCTGTCTCTCAATCCTTTCTGGTGCTTCCAGCTCTCTTTGAGTGGGTATACACATGCAGGAGCCTCCAAGCCTGTGTGCATGTGATTAACTCCACAGTGCAAACAGATGATGTTTGATCTTCTGACTAGTGAACAAGATCTGATGTCAGTAAAGAGAATAGTTGTTGATGTTTAATGGACAGGCTGCCTTGTGCCCAGTCTGTTTCCCAAGAGCAAAGGGCATCTTTCTGATCATTTCCATGCCATTGTTGATTGTGGAAGGGAGTGAGAGAGGAGGGCTGCGTGACCAATGAGCTAGTCCTGTCTGTTACTGATTGTGGATGGGAGAGAGGAAGAGACAGGAATTGAATGTAGGTTATGTCAGGAGTAGTACTTGAAGTTGTTTTGCTAACAGCAGCTGTGGCAATGCACTACAAGCTTCCAAGCCTTATTTACCAGTGTATATGTTATAGGGCATGACTGCACACTCAGAAATACAGGGAAGTGGTTGGGCTTGTCTTCTTGTAAGTCATGCTGCTGGAGACTCTTTGCAAATGACAGCACTGCCTGTATGTGAGCATGGTGGGCATAAAGATTTTACTGAATACAATTAGTCTTGAGACATGATTGCTAGCCTTGGTCACATGCTAACTTTTTTTTATTCTGGAAACCTTACAGATGTCCCAGGTAGTGACCTGTGTCCTCCCTGCTTGGATTATACCAGTGAGAAAGAGGCTTTTTGCAGCAAACTTTTCCTGTAAATGTTTCACCAGCAAATCGAAGGGATGAGCCACTTTTTGCTGTCACACCACCTTCCTGGTATCTCTCAGAAATGGGCAAAAGACAACATGGCATACATCCTTTTGCCTTCTGATTTTCTCCACAATGTGGCTCAGATCTTTCTGTGTTTTGCTCTGTTATATTTAGAATCATAGAATAATGGAATCCTTAGAGTTGGAAGAGACCTTTAAAGGTCATCTAGTCCCAACTCCACTGCAATGAACGGGGACACGCACAGCTCAATCACGTTGCCCAGGGCCAGATCCAGCCTTGCCTTGGTAGTCTCCAGGGATGGGGCATCAACCACATCTCTGTGCAACCTGTTCCAATGCCTCACCACTCCCACTGTAAAAGACCTTTTTCTTATATCCAACCTAAATCCACCCTCTTTAAGCTTGAAGCCATTTCCCCTTGTTTTGTCAGCACAGACCCTGCTAAAGAGTCTGTCCCCTTCTTTCCTGTAGCTCCCATTAGATACTGACAGGCCACTCTCAGGTCACATCGTAGCCTTCCCTTCTCCAGGCTGCACAGCCTATATTGGTCCCAGGACTGACCCCTGGGGGACACCACTTACCACTGATCTTCATCCAGACATTGAGCCACTGACCACCACTCTCTGGACTCAGTTCTGCAGCACATCCTTTTTGCACAGCAGCACCAAGTGCACACACTGCTCTTTGCAGTGTGGGTGCCAGAGCCTGCCTGGCAGGGCCGCTTCATCAGCAAAGTGGGAAACCAGAGGTGAAAGATTCACAGGCAGACAAATGTGATCAATCTTTAACTGTGCTCAGTTTTCTTGTGTGTTAGTGCTACCACTGTTTGCTGTTGCCTACTCAAAGGCCCTGGTGTATGAGCACGTTATGGGTAGGATTACATTTTCAGTGCCCTGGGGATGGTTTGGCACAAAGAGATACTATCTTGTCCGTACCTCCAGTTGCGCTGAGACCATTCCATGGTACCACTGGGCAGAAGACTGAATTCAGGCATCCGAACTGCCAGCAGATGTATTCATCCAATGCCATCTGCCTCCTCCCTCCTCCTTTTCCTCTTCCCTGCTGTGAGAGGGAAGGCCGCTCCTGCTCCCTGCCAGTGCGGTGTGTTGTTGCCTTCTGACATCACCTGGCACTATTAGGGTTCAGCAGTGGGTGCTTGGAGAGAGGCAGGGATGCTCCCATTCTTTATAAAACAGGCTTTGGAAGTTTTTGACTAGGAGAGATCACTGATTAACCTTTGTTCCCCTCAAAGTCCCAGAGCCAATAGAGTGGGATTTTGAGCCTATTCTGGACTCACAGGCAGGGCTCAGCCTCTACCACCATTCCCAAGGGTTGCTGAGAGGTGCATATCCCTCCTCTCCTTAATTTCTGCTGCTCTGCAAGCACTAAATTTCTTCTGTTTTTCATCAGCGCGGTGCTTGCTGTACCCTGGCAGATGCACATTTGTCAACCCAGACCGCTAGGGCAGTTTGAGGTGTGAGCAGCCTCTTCCTTGACAGTACAGTCAAGTCAGGAGGAAATAGTACTGTTACCTGATTCAGCAGTATCCCATGTCCTTATTTTCAGATCAGCATCTTCATGACCCACCTGTCTAACTATGGGAATGACCGCCTGGGACTGTACACTTTTGAGAGCCTGGTCAAGTTTGTGCAGTGCTGGACCAACCTTCGCCTGCA
>JANHGO010000012.1:29892913-29914497 GCA_024606505.1 Aquila spilogaster | reverse complement strand
TTTTTTTTTTTTTTTTTTTTTTTTTTTTTTTTTTTTTTTTTTTTTTTTTTTTTTTTTTTTTTTTTTTTTTTTTTGGGTGCCTCTCTACTCCTAGAACTGTGATAGTGAAAAGATACTCGCAATGTGCTTTGGGTGCATCACACAGACAGGCTGTAGTTTACAAACAGGCCATGTGTTTCTGAAGGTTAGCCTGTGACCAGCTCTGGCTTGGTGTATGATCTGCAGAAGGTATGGATCTATAACAGCCCTAGCTAAAAAGCTAGGCGTTCATATTTCCAGGTCTGAAGCCAACCTTCCATCCCCAAGGTCTGGAAGCCAGCCTTCTGTCCCTGTCGCCTGAGACAGAATGGTTATCTTTACACACAACAACCAAATCTACCTGCTTAATCAAAGTCTGTAGTAAGGGGAAGGCTATTCTTTGCATTATGTATGGAGTGATCAGTCAGATGGAAAGAAACTGCTTTCTTTTCTGGGCTTCTCTTCCCATATGTTGGGTGAAATCCACCTTGACGCACTTCATAATTGTCAGATCTTAAAGAATGTCTGCAGATATAGCCACTGTGAAACTTAAGAGCTCTTGGTTTCTCTTGGAAAACCAGTTGCCAGACTGTAATCCAGAGATCATTGCTGGTCTAGGAGGCTGTGCCAAGGAATTTGTAGAAACAGAGTTTCTAGAGCTCCTCATTAAAATTTGCTGATAAGCATGTGATGGTCGAAGCAGCTGGCAATAATCTGTCATCCAAAAAGTTTGGGAGGATTGTGCTGTGGTATAGAATGAGTTTATTTGCCAGATTTACTGTTGGCTCTTCGTGGTGACTTTTAAAACTCTTTCAGGTGCCTTCAGATGCTTCCCATGTTTACAGTTTTGCTTCCTTTTGGCAGTGGAGTACTGTGCTCTAAGCTCCTCTTCATTGCTCATGTTTGCACAGTGACTCAGACCCTTGCATTCCTCCCCTTGCTGATAGAGCCATCTCACAGACCTGATAGAAAGCTGGCCAGCCCCACAGCCCCAGCAGTGATCCGTAGCAGACTTGGACCAGGCTCTTTCAGTCCTTTTTGGTGCTTCCAGCTCCCTTTGAGTGGATATAGGCATGCAGGAGTCTCCAAGCCTGTATGTGTATAATTAACTCCACAGTGCAAACAGAAGATGTTTGATCTTCTGATTAGTGAACAAGGTCTGATGTCAGGAAGGAGAATAGCTGTTGATGTTCAGCAGACAGGCTGATCGCTTCTCACAAATGCTTTTGTTCACACTACGCAGGCAGGTTACTGCTGTGCCCGCAGCTGCTTGTTACATATTGCAAGGATGCTCATACCCTCATGCTTTCTGTATTTTAGGCTTTCTGTGACCTTTCCTCTCATCTTTCCTTAGTGTGAAGGAGGGGGAACCATGGCATGCTGACAGTGGAAGGGAGGGGGAGAGGAGGGAGGTGTTATTACCAAGCCAGTCCCCGGGGTCACTGGGTGTGGATGGGAGGGAGGGAGAGATGGGACTTAAGTGTATCTTATGTCAAAAGTAGTGCTCAGAGCTGTTTTGGCAGCAGGAGCTGTGCCGAGGCAGAGGAAGCCACCAGGCCTTGTTAACAGTGCATGTGTGTTACAGGACATGACTGCACGCTCAGAAAGAAGGATAGGGAGATGGCTCTTCAGTTGGGCTTGTCTTGTCTTCTAAATCTGGTTGCTTGGGACTGTTTGCACGTGACAGCATTACCTGTGTGAGCCATTTTACCAAATGTAGTCAGCCTTGAGACACAGTTGCTAACCTGGATCACATGCAGGCTTTTTTTATTCTGGAAGTCTTGAAGGGGTCCCAGGTGGTGACCTGTGTCCTCCCTGCTGCAGTACTTGGTTTATGCCAGTGAGCCAGATGCTTCATGCAGCAAATTTTTCCTCTAAATGTTTCACTAGCAAGCCAAAGGGATGAGCCACCCTTTGCTGTCACACCACCTTCCTGGTGTCTCCCAGAAATGGGCAAGATACAACATGAGACACATCCTTTTGCCGCCTTTTGCTCCACGGCATGGTCCTGCTGATACACAGAAGATCTTTCTGTCCTTTGCTCTGTGTTTTATTTAGCACATCATTTTTACACAACAGCACCAAGCACACGCTACTCTTTGAAGTGTAGGTGCGAGAGCTTGTCTGGCAGGGCCTCTCTGTCAGCTCAGTAGGAAACCAGAAGTGAAAACTCACAGGCAGACAGACATGATAAATCTTTAACTCCATTTATTTTCCGTGTGTCCCAAAGTCCTACCACTGCCTACCCAAAGACCCTGGGGTTTGAGCACCTTACACACAGGATTAAATTCATTTCAGTGTCTTGGGGATGGCTCAGGCACAAAGAGCTACTATCTATCAGTACCTCTTGCTGCACTGAGACCAGTCCATGGCGACCCTGGGCAGAAAAATTAATTCAGACCTCCTGAGTGCCAGCAAATGTCTTCATCCCAAGACCATCTGTCTCCTGCTTCCCCCTTTTGCTCTTCCCCTACTGTGAGTGGGAAAGCCATTCCTGCCCCCTGCCAGGGAAGCCTTTTGTTGCCTGCTGACCTTACCTGGCATCATCAGGATTCAGCCCTGAACTGTGCAGCAATGGGTGCCCCTACTGTGACTTAGGTCTCTTCCCCTCCCTGCACTAGCAGACACTGGGCGAGGAGCACTAAATCATCCATATAGTCATTCTTCCATTGACCTTAGTGTTCTGCTTTTGTTTTGCTAACTTCTAGCCGTGGTGTGGCTTGTGTCTGGCGAAGTGCTGTTGTGTTACAGGTATTGGGATGCAGAACGCCATGGGACCTGTCAAAGCCACACCACAGTCAAGCTGACAGCAGTCTTTTACACTCTTTTCCAAAAGTTAAAATACTGAAAAACAGACAGGAGGGAAATGTATCTGCTTGAGAGAAGAGATGGCTTGGCAACGCAGAGATAGCACACCAGCTCCTGAGCACTGCAGTGCTGGGGGAGCTCCCATGGGTGCTCGGTGCCACTTTGCCCAAGGGTTTACATCCTCAGGCTTGGCAGGACATTTTTCAGGGGCTGCCTGTTCTGAAGGCTTTTGTGAGCTAAAACCTTATCAGCTGGTGTCCGTTCCTAGGACGATCTCGTAGCGCAATGTCTCTTTGCAGTCCCTGTTCAGATCCCCAGGTATGCTTGTTTGTGTTTTAAAGTGTGAATTGCCAGTTGTTCTTTACACTTGGGATGTCAGCTCCAAAGTGAATGAAAGCTGACAGGCTGTGGGCCTAGAAATAACTCCTGTGAAAACTGTCCCTTGTGCCACCATGCCCTGGCCTGCAGCGTGCTGCCCCTCTCCCTGGTCTGCTCCCCTGCTGTAGCAGGCACCACAGCTAGAGAGGTTGACCTGGTTGTGCCTTGGGGAGAGGAAGGGAAGCTCCTGTTCTCCCATGAAAAAGGCTTTGCAAGGTTTTGACTAGGAGGGAGTCACTGACTAACCCTTGTTTCCCTAAATGTCCCAGAGCCACCGGAAGGGGATTTTGAAACTGTTCTGGCCTCACATCCGGGGCTCAGTTATCACACACCCCCCTCCCTCCATTCCCAGGGGTTACTGTGAGGTCTGTGTCCCTCCTCTCCTGAGTTCCTCCTGTCTTGCAAGTGCTACATTTCTTTCTTTTTCATCAAGGCAGTGCTGTATCCTGGCAGATGGACATTCATCAACTCAGCCACGGCAGTCTGAGGTGTGAACAGCGTCTTGGTGACAGTGGAATCAAGCTAGCAGGAAACAATACTGTTACCCAATTTACCAGTATCCCATGTCTTTCCTATTTTCAGATCAGCATCTTCATGACCCACCTGTCCAACTATGGGAATGACCGTCTGGGACTGTACACTTTTGAGAGCCTGGTCAAGTTTGTGCAGTGCTGGACCAACCTTCGCCTGCAAACATTGCCCCCTGTCCAACTTGCAAAAAAGTACTTTGAAATCTTTCCCCAGGAGAAGAATCCCTTGTGGCAGGTGAGAAGGCAGCTTTAATTGCTCCTAGTGGTTTTCCAAGAGGTATGTCCCACATTTGAAGTGTGGCAAGACTGCTGGTCCAGAGCACAGAGGGGTAATGCATAAAGCTTTTTAGGTTTAACCTCTGTGGCTTGAGGCTCCAAGTGGCAAATTGCAAGGTGGAAGGGATGGGGAATAGGAGCAGCAGGACATGGTCACGGTGTGAACTTAGGGACAGGGATGACTGTCATAAGTGACTATGGGGCAAGCTTGTAGGCATTTGGGTCGTTAAAGGGCTTATATTAGAGCAAGCTGCTGTGAAATGTTACGTGTGCAAGGAAGAACCCTGTTTGGTGCTGGAGGAGTTTGCAGGCGTGTTAATGTGATTAATCTTAAAGTAATTTCACGCTGCAGAATTCATGTTCATTAAATAAAAACATGCTTATTCTATTTTATCCCAGTGCAGCAGCTCTCTGCATGGTAATGAGCAGATGAAATTAACTGAAGGTGATAGAGTTGTCTGTCTGCCAGAAGTTCACAGATGCTGAGCTGTACTATCCTGGTGGCCCAGCCCAGCATGGCTACACAGGGAAAGGCCTGTGGTTAACACTCTCAGAGGGACTTTGGCTACTATGTCACTCTGGAGCTTTTGAAAACATTCTCCCATGTTTTTACTTAACTCTTCTTGGTGCCTGACAGAGCAGCAGTGTGGCTGTGAAGTGTTCTTCATATGCTAATAGTATTTTCCCAAGAGGACTGGCCTTCCAGCTTTTCCTCCCCTTTCCCATTAGCTCCTGTGGTAAAGCTTAATCCCATCATTTGTGCTGCAGAATCCCTGCGATGATAAGAGGCACAAGGATATCTGGTCCAAAGAGAAAACATGCGATCGACTCCCCAAGTTCCTCATCGTGGGACCTCAGAAAACTGGTAATGCAAATACTTTATCTAAAGATAGATTGCAGCTTCCATCTTATTCCTCCAGAGATGAGAGCTGGAAAGGTCTGTGTTTTAGATCTGTACGGCTGCCCTTTGTGCAAGCTGCCAAATAGCCACATTTCAGAGAATCTCAGATTTGTTCAAACCTAAATCTGGCAAGTCTGTCAGCACTTTGCATCCTGGCATTTTGCTTGGCTCAGTCCTGATTTGCAGAGAAAAGCCCTACCTGCAGAGTTGTGTTCTGGCTTTTCCACGTAAGCTCAGAGAAACTGTGACCTTTCTTAGTGTGTCACAAACATAAGCTGTCAGCAGGACTAAACGTACATGCTTAGCAAAGGTTACAATGAATGCCCCCTAGTGCTTTTATTGCAACAGATCTGTGTACCCACTGCACGCTCCATGTCACTGTCAGCAGGAGGTAGAGAGCCTCTTTTCTCTGACCTCTGTCACCACCACTTAACTGCTGTGGCATTGTGGTTGGCAGTGACATGGCTGTATATACTGTACTGAGGAGTCCCTTCTAGGCTGAAGAGAGCAAAATCTCTTCAGCCAAAGCCAGGTCTTCAAACCTTGGCTTTCTCTGTAGTGCAGTGAAACAGCAGGTGCCAACCATGCACAGCAAATGGTGATCCTGGCCTTGGGAGGAAGCCTGTCCCAGCCAAGCTGCTGTCTCCTTCCTGTGTCACTGTGAAGCTCTGTTGGTGTGTGTGCAGCAAGAGCCCTCCTGTATCATGGCCCAAGCTTGCAATGACACCATAAGAAAACCCTTCTCTCAGCTGATTTATTGGCCTGCTGGAGGCCTACAGCTGTGTGCTGAGCAGGATTATTGGGTTGGGCTGGGTAAAGGGAACACATCTATAGCAGAAGCAGGCCAAGGCATCTCTAGCTGAGTTCTCATCTAAGGACACTAATGTTGTCCCTAGCTCATCTCCTTCCCAAACACATGATGCTGTCCTGTGGTGCCCAGGCCACCTCCTGTTTGGCAGGTATGGGTTCTGCCATGTGACAGTGTGGCTATGCCACCAGGGAAAATAAGGTGTGGGGGTCGCTGACATGGGTGACAGCTGTCGTGCTAAGGAGGTGACTTAAATCAGCTGTATGAGCTGAAATGTGGTATTGAACTCCTCAGTGAAGTTAAATCCCAAAGTGCTTGGTGTCACTGCTGTTGTAACCTGCATGAGTTAAGGGGTGGGTTAGCCACGCATGGTAGGAGTGTGCCCATCTGGGGACTGTTTGTTGCAGTGTAGGTAGCGCCTTTCATTCAGCCAAGCATTATGTGTGATCCAGGTCCTGTTAACTGGTTCATGTTGCAGGCACAACAGCTGTGCACTTCTTCTTGACCATGCATCCAGCTGTCACCAGTAACTTCCCAAGTCCATCCACCTTCGAGGAGATCCAGTTTTTTAATGGACCCAACTATCATAAAGGAATTGATTGGTAAGAACCCTGACGCATGTTCTTCTGTGATAAGATGCGCCCATGTTGTCTTCTCCCAAGTCTCTCTGTATGTCCACCTTGACCACCTCAGTAGCATCTCTATTTCTGAGCAGCTGTTTTCCTGCTAACCCAACTGCTTAGTCCCAGGAGCAGGACAGGTAGGTTCTGATTTTACTGACTGTTCACCAGGAGACTTGTAGGCATGATTTAGCTTTAAAAATTCAGAGTCTTTGTCGAATGCACTGCTGTCATGAGGTTTCTTATCCTTTGATATGCAAAACAGACAACAGTGTGCTCACTAAAAAGTTCTTTGTGGTTTCCAAGTTAAGGAGTCAACCTCCCTACTGTTGTTCTGGGCCCTTTAGACTTGGAGCCATCACTGCATTCCTTGCACTGGCTCCAGTGTCCACATGCATACCTTCATCTTTACCTGCAAAAGTATGCAATTAGGATAAAGTGTTTCCACCTGGCAGGGAAATTCTAGTATCACTATGGCACTATTATGCCAGTAAGTTTCCAGGCAAAAAAATTTTAAAGGAGTTTCTTGGCTCGAAACATTAACTTCAGGTCAACCGTGGCACTGCACTCCCTCATGTGTGGCTCTAAGGGACAGCTGTGTGGCAATACGGCATTCTGCTGTGGGATTTCTTTGCCTGTCAGCTGAGGGAGATTTTGTCTAACTTCTCTGATCATTTAGAGGACCGTTGAAAAGATATTGGAAGGTGGTTGGTACTTACGTGAAGTGTTCCGAGTCAAGCACTACAGAGCAGTTGCACTAGCTGACAGATGGGACTCAAAAGCGTAGGCTTTTATGTGCATCCCCTGGAAAAGTCAGTCAACTTGATTTGAGTGTAGCATCACATGCAAGAGGAGAATCTTTGTGTTTAGCATGGAATTCGAGTTCATTGTACAGCTTAAATTTCAGCAGAGACCAGTCTTCCAGTGCTTTACAGTGCCCTGTCTCCCCATTACCCTCTACCCTACCATTACTTGAATGTCTTAGAGTTTCCACTTTACTAATTTGACAAGCTCCTGTGAGGCAGAGCAGAGCTCTTTACCCTGCATCTCAGCTATGGACCGAGGTACAAAGAGACAAATGATTTAGATGGGTTTAAACAAATGGTCAGTGGCAGGGCAGGCAGCTGATTCTGACCTTACTTTTGGACAAAACCTCTTTTCTGTAGAGCGTGCAACTAGTACCCTACTCTCAGCCTTTTCCTTCCACTGTCTAAGGACTTGGGGAACACGCTCTCAGCAAAAGACTTTCTTACCCTTTTATCTTCTCCAACTTTCTATGTTGTGCTCCACCACCCCTTTCCAAGTCATGCCTCTGCCAGCTCTGTACCTGTTTGCCCATTCATTGCATTACTGGGGAGGTGCAGTTGTTCTGCAAACTGTATCTGTTGAAGAGGAGCAAGGGGATCATTTTGTCATGTGCCATTTCTTTGTTGGGCCATGCTGCTCACCAACATCCCATCTGTTCGGCAGGTACATGGAATTCTTTCCCATCCCCTCCAATGCCAGCACAGACTTCATGTTTGAGAAGAGTGCCAATTACTTTGACACAGAGGTGGTACCAAAACGTGGTGCAGCCCTGCTGCCTCGAGCCAAAATCATTACTGTTCTGATCAACCCTGCTGACCGAGCCTATTCGTGGTACCAGGTAACTTCCCTGCACTGTTCTGTGGGTGAGGGCCAGAGAGACGTTCCAGTGGGGTGAGGCGGAAAGCCCAGGGCCTAAAGCCCATGGATCCATTCCCATAGAGGGGCCAGGGGACGTGATGCAGGCTGCCTGCAGAGTGTGGACAGTTACAGACAAAGCCATTGATGGGTGGTTGTGCCAAGTCAGTGGGGTCTGCACAGAGATGCGTAAGGTAAAATTTTGTGCTCCTACTCCTAAATTTGGCTTACGTTTTTCAGCACCAGCGTGCTCACAATGACCCTGTGGCGCTCAATTATACCTTCTACCAAGTGATCTCTGCGAAATCCCAGGCCCCTCAGGAACTGCGCAACCTGCAAAGCCGATGCCTGCTCCCTGGCTGGTATTCAACTCACCTAGAGCGCTGGCTAACATACTACCCCTCTGGGCAGGTAGGAGGTTTGACAGAGGCTCTTGTGGAGCCCCTTGCAGGTTTAGGGGAGAGGAGAACAAACTGTAACATATGCTTGTGCCCCTCCCCCCCCTTGTTTTCATCTCACCTTCTATCTTGTCTTTTGGAACAAGAGCCACCACTTCCTTCCTCCTATTATGAGCTGATAAGAAATCAGGCTTGAATACTCCAATTTTGCATTTTATTGTATTTGTAAAAGTAAATGAGTGCAGGGGGATACTGTGATCTCCCAGACCGCTCCACAATATTGAGAAGTTCAGCAAGAACGGCAGTGTTAGCACTCCCTTCCTTTCATCTTGGCAGCCTGCAGCCCAGGGACGCTCTTCAGGCCCAGTAAGTGTTCAGCTACTTGCTGCAGTTTCATTGCTTTAGAGAGAGGCTCTTGGACTCTGTCACTTGTTAGCTTCTGTGTTGTGAAGCCTTTAGCTGTCTGCCGAAGGGAAATTTTGCTGCAGAGATGTCAGGATTCTGTGTTTTGTGTATAAATTTGGAAAAAGTCAATTAATAGACAGTATAGATCATTACTGTCTCTAAATGCCCAAGAAATTTATAAACTGTCCAATACAGTGTGAATCAGGATGTGTTCTTTCAAGTTCCTTTCTGCTGCTGGGGTTATCCTCACAGTCTGTAATCTGGCAGAGGCTTATAATGCCCATTTAGTCTCTTATTCTCTGACAAAGCAGCAGCCTAAACCATACATGACAGATCTGCCAAGTTGAAAAGAGACATGGGAAAACATTCTTGGGCTTGTATCTCATTGCCTCATTCCTGGAGGTTACTGCTGTGAGGAATAATAGAGCCAGACACACCATCCTTGTACTTACTGTGGGTCAGGGTCTCCTACTTCAGTTCATGCGACTATGTTTCTGTTCTGTTCTTTGGAATGGGTAATTAATTAGCACAAAATGTTATTTGTTATTGTCTATCATACATGTAACAGGAGAATAACCATAGGTTACAGAAGAATACTTAGCACAATGGCTGCTGAGATCGAAAAAGAATACATGATGTTTCCAGAGACAATCTATAAATCATGCTACTGCTGGGCCTTAGTGCTTAGTTACACGGCATTTGGCCAAAGGCAAGTTTATTAAGCAAGGCCTGTCATGGTCTACTGTTTTATGGTACTTGTGGCCTGTATCAAAACTTCTCTATCTGTGGTGACAAACGGGCCACATCCCCTCACCGTGTTGCTCTAGAATAAACAGGCTTTGGCAGCCTTTACTCACACGCACAAAGGCCAGGGGCAGTTCTGAGATCCAGGAAGCTCACGGGTGTCATTCAGCACAAACTGTCAGAGGCTAAGGCAGCTGCTCTCTTTTCAGCTTCTCATTGTGGATGGCCAGGAGCTGAGACACAACCCTGCCTCTGTAATGGACAACATCCAGAAGTTCTTGGGAGTTACACCGCTCTTTAACTACACCCAGGCCCTCAGGTAGGGAAATTGGTTTGGGGAGGATGCTTTCTTAGCCAAGTGTGATACTAATAAGCACTTGATTGGAAGAATACTTAGCTCTGACTACATGACCTGCTAAGGTTTCAGAGGTATGCCTAACCCTAAAATTAGGTTCAGATAGCATGAGATGCTATGCCGAGACTGGAATCGCAGCTTAGTCTTTCCAGAAACGATAGGGGAAGGGGTGTTTTTTGGCACTGTCATGGAGAAGCGTGAAGTTGCTCACAGCAGTAATTACAATGTTTTCCCTTTGGTCTTCGTGGTTTCAGAAAAGGTGCTGGAATTACTAGCACTCCTTATGCTTTGTGTTATATCTGACAGAAAGTAGAGGAGGTATGATAAAAAAATGTGTGATGAGCTGCTCATATCTTCAACCAGATGGAGATTAGGGACACATCGCACAGCTTTGAGGTAAAGAGCCTATTATTACAGAAGGCATGGAGTTGACAGGTGCCCAGAGCTATCTGAGGAAGTGTTAGCAGAGGCACTCCCTCACTGCTACTAAGTTGAAGGATGTTACTCAGCCATTACTGTGATCTTGCCCAAAGTGCAAGTGCAATTAATCTGAATAGATTAACTGCTAGTTGAAGGTGAACTGTGGCCATATGGGTCTTCAGTGAAAACTCTGCAAGCCCACTGGAGATCCTGAATATTGTTCCTTGCAGCCGAAACCTGTGTTTTCCCATCTTCTCTGCTATCACAGCCTATGCTAGTTGAGGGTAGCGGGTGGTGCGCATGTGTGTAGGCATACGGCAATTGTCCCTTCCTTTAACAGTAAAGAGAGGAGGACCAATTAAATTCTCCCACAGTTGTTTTCCAAGGGGATGTCATGTGGCTCCCCAGGGGAGGCCAGATTTAGAGAAATGGCAGATTACTTGAAAGCCTTACTTGCTGAAGCCCATGTGGTGATGGTAAATGGACTATTTACAGTAGTGGTACTGGGTGGTACCTTCAGCCAGGGTCAGAAAATAAATGGTATTGGTCAGCTGGCCTCAGAGTTTGGTAGAGGTACTTGCTCAAACCTCAGGCTCACCTTTGGCCAATTGAGGAGACAGGACAGACCAGACCAGACATGGTTCCCAGCATTGCCTTATACCTGTGTTTAAGCAAGAAAAGAAACACGGACTCTTTAAATGGTCGGGGGATTCTCTAATACTTCTCCATGAGGAGATGTAAAAGAATTTACATACAGTAAAACATTGATTATTATTCTCCCCCCACCCCAAGCTTAAGAGACAAATATTGTAACACCATGTTACCTCTGAAATTTGCAAAAAGCTGAAACAGTCATGGTTGTAATGGATTTCTTGTCAAAGTAGTCAAGTGCAAAAAAAAAAAAGGAATCAATACCACAAATAAATAAATAAAACCCAAACCCAATTTGTAAAGCATTGAAATGGAAAATACCTATGGAGTTACTTAATTTCTGCTGCTACTAATTGGGTATGTGGCCATATCTTTTAAAGACAAGTGTCCTTTTCAGATTTGATGAAGCAAAAGGATTTTGGTGCCAGCTGCTAGATGGAGGAAAAACTAAATGCCTAGGAAAGAGTAAAGGAAGAAAATACCCTGATATGGATTCCTCGGTGAGTAACTGTCTCAAATCTGTTGGCAGCAAGAGGTGTAGAAACATCCCAGCAAACCAATCTGGATTTTCTTATCATCTGTGTCTTAGATTACCTATGGATGTGTTGAGGGTAACATTTTCTTTCACACTAATGTGGTCTGTGTTTTCCACACAGTCACGGCTGTTCCTAAGAGACTTCTACCGGGAGCACAACATTGAATTATCCAAGCTGATGAACAGACTTGGGCAGCCCCTTCCAACCTGGCTCCGAGAGGAACTGCAGAACTCCAGCTGGAGCTGAGAGGGACTCCCTTGCCCCCAGTGCCATTGGGATGTGTGGTGCTCCAAAGTGTGCTATGATGCCATCTCTCGTCAAGCCAAAACAACTGGACAAACAAGGAGGAGCAGAGAATGTGCATGTGGAGCCTTTCCCCACCATTGGGAAGGGCTCCTGCCTCTGACACTGCCCTGGGGCATGGAGTGCAAGTCACATTCTTGAGTATTAATGGTGTGTTACACTTTGACTTTTACTTACAGGAAGGATTTGGAATGCCTGCCCTACTTTGAGCAGCGGAGAGAGCATGGTTAACACTTTGTTTAAATTACTCTTCTCAGTATATGAAACAGGGACTAGCTGCAGGGTTAATGTATTACTCTTCTGAGTCCAGAAGTAAAGACTTAAGAGGTGAGCTATTGAGCCCACTGCTGAGAAAAGAGCAGCAGCTCTTTTCTCTAGGGGAATCTAGTCCAGTGAACCTCAGCTTTTATCCAGTAGTCTGTTTGGCAACAGCAAGGTACAAGAATGCCTTGTTCCTCCCCATGCAGGGTACAGTGGCCATGTTCATTACTTACAGTGCCACTGTGTGTGGCTGCTGGGGACTGCACCTTCTTGGAGGCTGATGTAATAGATAAAAGATTGTTTCTCCTTACCTGTAGCATTGTTGGTGTGATACAGTGTCCAGTGATTTGGTCAGTGGGCAGTGGGAGATAAGGCAAAGCTGCAGATAGTGACACACAGAATTAATTTGTTTTCTTAGGGAAAAGGTTGCCATATGTGGCAACATGGCAAGTATTTCTCTGCAGGGACTTTAGACATTTCAGAAGATAACCAAGGAGCCATATGTCCCCTTAGAACACTCTGGAGACATGTGTTAGTGCAGTACAGCAGCTGGGGGAGGCAAAGCTCAGGTATTGTAAAATAAGGCTGATGCAGCTGAAAACAGACAATTCAGTTCCCCATGTCTGATCAGCTTAAAAAAAAAAAGTAACATTTTTCTCTTTCCAACAGCTCCAGGGCCCCTACCACATATGCTGATAGCTAGCACCTGTTTTCATTCCCTTGCTATCAAAGGAGAAAAGCAAAAAGCAGTTAAAAGTATTGTTCAGATATAAAGGGAAGGCTTGGAGTTAGAAGTGGTTTCCTATGTCCAAAAGGGGCTGTTTGATTAGCACATAGTCAAGTAAGTACACTAAGGTGCTTTGCCTCTTCCTGCAGTTGCTGGATAATTATTCTCAGAGGAAATCCTCCATCATGGTTGTACATGTTTTCTGTCGCTGAGCCATGGGCTTCTGGAATTGTGTGGGCCGTCGCCGCTCCCTCCCAGGCACCAATAGTCCTTGGAGATTGCTGCAGTTCCAGAGGACAGAGGGGCAGGATCCATATGAACACAGATTATGGAAACTCCCACAACTGTCATAAGCTCCTTTTCTCCTATCCAGAGAGAAGTTGCTTCAACCAAGCTTTTCCATTGAGCCTTAGGTATTGTGTATTTCTGAATGAATGGTGCATTTACCGTTGTATGTAAATGTATATAGTATGCAATATAGTATTTTATTTCATGTGCCCTTGGAAAGGGTTATTTTGTGCAGCCAAAAAAAGGACAGAAAGACTAGAAACCCCTCTCTCACTCCTGGTGGAGAGAAGAGCCCGACTTCCTGCACTGGATTCGTGTATAGCATCATTCACATTGAATGATAATGAAGAAATTCTTGGCTCTCGAAGCTGAGCACAAGTGTCTGAATAAAGGCTAGAAGTAGTAGTAAGTGGAGAATCAATAAATGTACTACTTATTTTTCTTCTTTGTGATGACTTGGAGTGATGTCATGGACCCTAAGCTGGTAGAAGGGTAAGAAAAAATGGAAGAACCTACTCCAGGCCTTACAGCTGGTATTTGGGAGGGCAACAAAGGTGTTTAACTTACATTTGTAACAACACAGAAACAGTGTCCTAAGGCTTGTTTCTCTGCAAGTGCTCCTGTAGGCTTGCAGAAGCTAGCATAGCACACAACCTGTAGTTTGAGTCATTCTTACTGGTTTGCACTAGTGATGGTTTTTGGGCCATCCCTGGCTTCTGCAGTAGTTTCCAGCTGCTGTGCTGCAGCAACAGAGCTTTGCTGTGCACCTCCTGTCCAGGTGTGCTCCATCACCTGGCCTGGGCCAGCAGCCCATGAGCAGACCTGGAGTAATAAGGAACCTTACATTGAACTGGAAGCAAAACATTGTTTAAATAGTCACAGTTGTGTCAGCATTATAAAACAGCCTTTCAGCTCTCACTTCACAAAGCACATCACAAATAAACACAGCAGCAGCAGAGCAGCTATTTTTGCATGCTGCCACAGGAGGAGGAGGATCCCAGGACCAATGCTACTGATGCTCTATTAAACGCAGTTTCCTGCTCTTAATCCATTATAGGGTGTCGCTCACTTACACAATTACTTCATGCTTTACCTCGGACTATGGTACATCTTTGAGGAGATGGATTTAAACATTAAAAGAATCAAGGTATCAGGAATAAATGCTGGGAGGGGCTCACTAAATGTCAGGGTTAGTTTACTGATTATAGTCCTTCACTCAAGGCAGCAAAGGGCAGCTGTGTATTCTCATTATTTATTCTTTCCCTCCCCACAACTAACTGCTTCATTTCTATGCTATGCTTGTTCTTACTACTTGTGCTAACAGCAAACAAACAAATCACCTGCTGTGGTCAGATCCAAATGCAGGATGTCCTTATCTGATCTAGCTGATGAAGAGTTATTTTCAAATCTGGTAACTCACTCCCTCTGACAGTACATTGCTGCAGAAACTACCTTCTTTCCAGACATCTCTTCAAAACTGTGGAAACAAACACCCCCTCCTAAGAGAAGCTCTTAAAATATCAGCAGCTCTGTGATACCAAAAAGCCAACAAAAACATCTTTTCTAGCAGGATACACTGGTTACTAGATACTGACCCATTAGGCACTTACACATTACAGACCCTCACACTTCATTTTCATAGTGGAAATAAACCTCATCTTCTTACCTCACTGTTTAGTAACAGGACTTCATGGTAAGCAGTTCACTTCTAAGACAAGGAAAACAGTAAGCACAAAACATTACCTGAAAATTTTTTTGTAATGTATTAAAAACATTTTTGTAGTCCAATACATAGGAAACTGACCCATTTAAAAAAAGAGTGATTTGACCCAGGTATTGAAAAAGGCATGTGATTGTAATAGAAACAGTAGCCAGGTCATGTCACTCTTCAGAACTAGAAGGGTGTATGAAAGGTGAGAATTGGCAAAACAAACAATACAAGACAACTTTTTTTTAAGCAAGCCATCAGTATCTATACACACCAACCTCAGAAAAGAAAGCTCAGCATATGAAGCTGGACCTTCTACTCACACAACCTCTGGAATTCAATTGGGAACATAGATACTTGAAAGTAGGCTGCTAGCTCTTCCTACTAGGTACAGGAAATACTGGTATGAGTCTCAACTATAGGGTGAAGACCTTTTAAGGGAACTGGAAGAATGTCTCTGTAGGTGGCAGCATGTATCAACTCTACATAAACATCTGCAGTTTTCAACTAATGAGAACACTGCAGAGGCACATGTTCCTGGCAGAAGTCTGCAGCTCCCGAAGTCAGAACAACACACAAGAGTCTAGCTATATGAATCTAACAAGCAACTTGATCAAATCCTGATGTTTTTCAGCCCTCACACTCAGTTGGTAAGAGAATCCTTGATTCTTTGCTGGTCATTTTGCTGTATCAATAGTAACATGGCTAGAAAAGCAATGACAAACACACACGACTGAACATGCCACATGAATCTGAAACAAACCTGTTCACCCCCCTGCCTGAATCCTGAGTGTCTCCTGGCTGACATGGTGCAGCTGCAAGCAAGAAAACAAGACAGTAGGAGGCTAAAACACACACAGGCTAAACCACACATGGGCACATGTGTTTTCAGCAGGCTGCCTCAAGCCAGGAATAGTATCATCTTCTATCACACAGCAAGACGTGGCTTGAGCTCTGGTACCTCTGCTCCAGTCATCAGGGCTTTACCTACAGTTTATTTCTTTCCCCTTTTTCTTAAAGGCAGGGGTTGGGGGGGAGCATAAACACTGAGCATTGTTAAGATTAGGAACTAATGCTTGCCTCTGGGAAATACTTTGCAAGCTGGTTTTGCTACCAAAAAAAGTATTCCTGACACTCATCTCCACTGCTCTTGAGAACAATACAGAAATAATTTATTAATCCATCTATTTTTGGCTTTCAAGAGTGGATTTCTTCCCATTCTCATCTATATAGTCTTACCAACTTGCCAGTCTCCAAAATGCTTGTAAACGAGCACATCCATAATGGTGACACTGCCCCAGCAGTCTGAAACCCAGCTCATGTTTATTTCACCTATGGTAACAAAGGATCATAAATCAGACTGGTCTCAGAACCCCTCAAGTCATTGGAAAAGGTGCATTTCAAGACTTAGAACAACAATGTGTTGACACTAAGGCCCTGCACAATGGCTGCCCTTTAAGCCAACTTCCTGACAAAGAAGCTCTACTGGCTGACTTAAATGAGGCAAAAAGTAAAGCATGACATGGAAGGAAATTGTGGGAACCCAGTTCCCATTCATAGTGCATGCTATCTATGTACATGTACTATATACAGTAGACTTTTAATGCATTTCCAGCATTTTCCCCATCTTGTAGCTCACATCCCCTTCACGGCAATAAATTGTGCAGTGCAGCAATGAATGCTGTAACTGTAAGCAGGCAACACCAACAAGAAAAATGTCACTTACTTGCTTACAGAGCACTCACTGTCTTTACAACAAGAAGAAACACTATACAGTAGTGAAGTTACCTTCTAACAGCACACAAAGCTTGCATTTGGATGATAACCCCTGAGTAAAAGCATTAACTAGTCATAGGCTCAAACAAAAACCCTAGCACAGAATAGCCCCAAGCTGCATTGCAGCTTTTACAGATTAATGCCACTCTTGGACAGGTGCCTCCACTACCCTGCCTCAAGTGCAAGTACCCTTAAAATGGAAACAGAAAGCAGAAAGAAGTTCAAAAGCCACATTTGAATTGTGCTCAGGCAGAGGGGTAGTGAGAGGGGAGGTAGTTAAAAAAAAACAGAGTAGTACTATTTAAGAAAGACCCTCTTTACCATAATCATGTCATATGGCGCTTAAATGCGGGCACAGAAAGAGAAAACACAAAACATTCTAAATAAATAAACTGTAGTTGAGAGCCAATCACTCTATCAGTAGGGCTTAAAAGCAAAGTCAGTCATACAACAGTCATGGTCATCAAATGCTAAGAAGTCCTCATGGCCCAACCTGCCTTTTTTCTTTTTTTTTTTCTTTTTTTTTTTATTTTTTTTTTTTATTTTTTTTTTTATTTTTTTTAAAAAAAAACTAAGCTGAAAAAAGGAAAGGCATCAGTAGCAGACTGTAAGCACACTTCTGTTTCGGCACGCTTCCCCCCAGATGCATCCTGGAAAATTCATTTTAATACCCTGCCCTTCTCTTAACGCCTAGGTAAGAAAAATACAACTTCCCAAGTCCTACATAAAACGATTTCAAATTGATGTCCTGTTACAGCTGACTGATTTATAGCAGGAGGTGGTGATAAACTTTATAGATACTTCAAGGCTTACTCTATTTCCATTGACTCTGGGGTTTGCAAGGCTGTCCGGTGCACTCTAGCACTGTGTAGCCATAGCCGAGCTAGTGCTAAATAAGCTGGGAAAGTAAAAGCCTGTATTCTGCTCCGAAATACAACAGTGCTAGGCTTGATAAAATCCAAACCCACACAAAGAATTAAACAGTTTAGGTTCAACAACTCCCCAGGAGGCTATTTCTGAATGGAAAATACATATCCCAAATAAATATTAATGACAGCAAAGAAAACTAGACAGAAACGTGCTTTTCAGCTAACTGCAGCTGTACCTGTTGCTAGGCACGTTGCTTCATCAGATGACAACTCCAACTCAACTTGTTCATGGGCTGTAAAGACACTGAAGTCCAAAGGCAAATACTGTTCTGCTAACTCATATTCCTGGAAAGTGCTTCCAAAGGAAAACTTCCACAGGCAAGAAAGATAGTTGTAGGCGAGCACGTCCAGAGAGGGAGGAGGGGAATCAGCCCTCTTAGAGGTTGGCATGCCTGATCTACACAGAAAAAGGGTACCTGCAGCACGAGATGTCTTCCAAGGAATAAGGCTTGCAATGACTAAACCCTTTATTTTATCCATTCCATAAGAGCAAAAGTCACACTATTCCTTCCAACGAGCCAAACAGCCAAAAGTCCAGATGCAATGTTGGCATGTCTTCTACCAACCACACTAATGCCAAGATTTTACCCCTGAACACTCAGAAACTGTGCAGGGATCAACAGGTTAAGTTCTAGAAACACTGCTGTCTCAGATACAGGGTAAGAGTGCATACAAAGACAAGGGTAAAGGGTAAAGACACTACCTGGCCACCCACTAATGTCCTCAGGGAAGGGGAGGGGGGGAAGGCCCTTTCACTTACAGTACCTCATCTGTATCTTCTCACACCCTCTCCCTGACATTTTTTTATACGTGGCCCCCACTGTGTAGATAGATAGATAGATAGATATATAAAATGAGACACAGAGGGAATTTCCATCTTTAAGGAGTTGCTTGTAAGTATCCTAACACTGGAACACCATCTGCTTTTATCTGCATGTACTGATTCTTGGACAAAGCATCAAAATGCACATCTGTACACCATGCCAGATTGTTTAGCTCAAGTACCCATGAAACTTCAAGTGCAGACAGTGGGTTAACTCAGAGTACAAGGCTGCTCTTAGCGCACTGCCCTAATTAGGACTATTAAGCAGTTTGATCTTCAACACTAGCAGGACAGTGAAAACCGCCCTACAGGTATCTTGCGGTAAAGACATCAGCCATTTCTCAGCTGGTTTCATCTGCACCTGTACAAATTTTATTTCTCCAACTCCCCACTGAAGTGACCTGTTATTTCCAGAGACACTAAAAGCTAAAAGGGAAAGTATAATTCCTGTGGTCACAAGAGGAAACAAATCTGGCAAGTGAAAGCAAGTCATTGTGAACAGAGAACACAGGAAGTAGTCTGAAGACCTCATTCATCTTACCTTCAAGGAACAGACAGTGAATTAGACTTCACCAAACGTGGCAATAACCCATTGCAATAACCCATCACAGAATATCATCTGTCTTCATGCAAGTGGGGGCCAGGCCCTATCCAGACAAATACCTGTAGCTATTAGTACTGACTAAATTCAGCATATGCTGCCCAGCCTGGGAAGAGGTGGTAGCCAACACAGAGAACAGCTTCTCAGCTATGTAAAACCATTTCTAGAAGAGCTCTAAAGCATCCAGCTTTTGTGGCAGCTGGCCTTTACTGCAGCTACTTCACATGTTGCTGGTAAGTGTGAGGACCCAGAGAACATTTACTCTGAGTGAAAAAACACATGGATTAACTGAAGTCAAAGGAAATTTGAGTTGGCTGCAACCTCTGCTCTCTTACAGGTCATCTTCTGAAATGTCTTTTCAGAACTTCTGAGCCTCAGTATTTTCCCCATTCCTGGAATAGTGACCAAACTAACAAGACTGCACTGGGTAATAATTTTTCTGCCTTAATAGTAGCTTAATGCTTCTGGGGCCACCAGGGCTCATCTCATCTCTCATAAAAGAAAAATACCTCAAGAACCTCCCAGCCACATGGCGAGAAAAAACATCACCATCACCATCTCCTTTCTCACTTTCTACTTTCTCCTGTCCTGGCTCAGATATATTTCCATGGGATATGGCTCAGGAACAACAACAGATTAACAGATGCAGAGATCCAAGACTGAAAGTGTGTTCTGGAAGACCTGAATAAATGAGGGTATAGCAGCTCCACACAGCTCCCATCTCTGTCTGCTCACTCTGAGGAATTTCTTCAGAGAAAAGACTAGAAACTTCTGAAACAACCGACCTGTGCCTCATACCACCGAGCTGCTTGTTCAGTCAATGTCAGCCTGAGGTGAGATTCTCTGGCTCTTCCTCTGTTTGGGCTCTGCAGCTGCTGGAAGACAACTCTGACAGGGTCTGTCATATGGAAGCAGTGCAATCTGTATGAGGGCTAGAATGAGTAAAATAACTAAAGAGAGAAAGTTTTGAGCACAGTGAAAGATAATGGGCATTGGGATTTCTTTTCTGTTACGGTCTTTATGGGGCTACACAGAATGAAAGCAAGTACACTTCCAGATAACGTCCATTCTAACCTCACGGTAAGCAGCTCCACCGTATTTTCCCAAAACAAGGATACTGGTGCTTTCATGCTCCTGGTGTTTTTTAATTACAGTAGTCTGAAAACTTGCCTGCTCAGGATCTAAGTGTAGTCTTCTAATAGATATCACAGATAAGGCTCTGCCATTTCATTTCCCTATTCAGTCCGAATCCTCAATGCAGTAACAGTCACTTCTGCTCCTGATATTTAACACATTCAGCTCTTTTGCCCATTTGACTTCTGCTTCTTTCCTTCTAGAAGATGCTCCCCTCTCTTCCCCTAATTTTATCCTATAAGCAGTAGAAAGGAAAAGATTAGACTGTATTAGAAAAATCATTTCTCTCCGAACTCCTTTCCCAGTTCTGAACATGCAAGAACCAGAGAGCACAGAAAGTGCTCCAGGAACCTAAACCTTCCAGACATCAGGCTGTGCTCTCCAGTCAAATCCAGGAGTTTTGCCCAGTAACAGGCAGCTCATAATCAACATGGAGTTTAGTTTAAAAACCACAAAATTTAACACATTCTTACGAACATCAGCATTTATAACTAGCATTTAACTAGACACCTTATGGAGGAATACCAGGGGCTGTAAGGAGATCTTTAAACAGTTACTGTTGCACAATCAGAAGCAGAGGAACCTCAGTCACGCTCTCTGGCCTGTGCAGTACACAAAGTCAAACCAAAGGAGCCCATTCATCTGTTTTGCCCTATGCCTATGAGCTAGATTGTTTATTTTTTAAGAGTATCATTGAAAATATCAAATACAAACAGGCACATATTTCTAGCTTGCAGAAACAAAAAGCTCCCCGTTGTCATTGGCTAAACCCAAGTAAGAAGCAAAATACGTTACTACTGAGAAATGGATTCTTAACATCCATCAACCATCTGACTTCCAGTTTTAAAAGCCCTGAAATTTATGTGCTTCTATGCTTACAAATGGCAGTAGCCTTTTAAATTTCCTTGGCATAAAAACAAAAGCTTTCTAAAATTAATTTTCTGCAATGCTGTCCCTATTGGATATCTTGCATAGTCTACCAAACAACTCTCTAAACACATGGTAGCAGACCCCTAGCCTTCTTTAACAATTGCATCAAGGGTGAGCAGCTACTGTTTTGCACAATATTTTGGAAATACAAAGGTCCACATTACCACACAATATCACTGGTGTCAAGACCAGGAAAGGAACCTGGTGGCTGGCAGAAGTGTAGGCAGAACATCCCAGGCTTAGCACCAACTCCCCTGACGCCCACCAATGACCCAATCTGCACGTACCTCAGCCTCTGCAGAGGCATGTCATTCTCATAGCAGTACCTTACAAGAAACCATTGGCTCACAGCTTGTGTAAAACCTCTGGCCACCTGCCTTGTGCTGGACTGCTGTTCCCCAAACCAGGACAGCTATTTACCAAGGCTCACAGGAGCTCCCACTGACACACAACTGGCCAGCTCCATCAGACTGTCAACATCACAGCAGAGAGAAGAGAGAGTCAGTCTAAGAAAACAAGTGTTTAATCAGGAAACAAGAAGAGACAAGGGATAAGAAACTGATTACAGGAGAGTAATACCCCAGCCAAAAGAAA
>JANHGO010000012.1:29829419-29892347 GCA_024606505.1 Aquila spilogaster | reverse complement strand
ACACGCAACAGTGCTGGAGAGGAATGTCATGGTATAAATACATCAGATCAGTGGTTTCCAACAAGTTAAAACTAAAAAAAAAGACACCAGAAGGAAGGATGGTGTAAATGGAACTACAACTATGCGGAGCAAAGGGTTGTGTGGAGCTCCACCTGCTGTCACGGTGAGAAGGTGGTCATTTCCAGAGAGACCCTTTGCCACAGATCCTTTGTCTGCTTGCCACGCTTCAGGTTCTGGAGAATATCATTAAACTGCATCATGCCCACGGGAGTCAGGCAGAAGGCGCTTCTGGCGCTGCGAATGGCATTCACAAAGTCATCGTAGTCAGCTGGAGCGAGATGGATCAGCCGGTAATGGATGTACTGGATGGGAACAGGGAAAAAGCCTTAAGGTATTTGCTCACCACCTTCTTGCTGGCGACACTTTTGGCAGAACTCGAGCTCCGGAGGCGATACACCACACGATTCTGCTACCCCAGGAGATGTCCCAGGATTCAGAGATTCTGACATAGGACAGTTAGCTCAAAAAGCAGGCCAAGGCAACTGCCAGTATCTGCAGGTGTTCTCTCCTTTGTGAACAACAGACAGTGGCATAGCACAGAGCAAAACGGTCAGCTAGAGCCTTCTCCATCAGCCACCAGCATCGAACCCTCACACTGTTCATTCTGCAGGTTGTACGTGGGGACCCAGCATGTTCATAGACATCATCTTCACTAAGGGGTATGGTAGGAGCAAGGCTTGCACTGAGTTGCTACAACTTATCTCTAGGGCTAGCACACATCTCTTCCCATCAGCACTTCCCTCAACTAAGGCCCCAAAACTAAAAGTCCAGTCTTCAAGAAATCTGTTTCTCTCATGGAGTTCAGAAAAACAGCTCAAGTAAAGAAGCTGTCAATTCCCAGAAGCATCATCCAGGTGATAGGACAGTTAACCCAACCTGGACAGTACATCTACAGAATCACCCTTTCAGTCACTTATTTGAGAGAAGCACACAAGGAGTGTCCTGTTTATACTGTTTTAAGAAACAGGCAGCTAGCTCACAGAAACACACTGGTCCTGTTTTCAATAAATCCTGAGACATCTCATCTGTACTGGTGGGTGACCAAGCCACTCTTACTGTAAATGCCAGCACTGGCACATCAGCATGTCATAATAAGACTTTGTTATGAGGCAGAGACAGACTACAAACAAGGAAAGAATAAAAAGGCCAGAAAGAGAGGTGGACAAATAGCTTGAAAGCATAGCAGAAAAACAGTACAGAAGTTAAAAGGCGTGAGTTAACATTTAGAGTGAGAAAGAAAGAGAACGGGGAGCACAAAACCTTTCCATCCTGTATAGCAAGCACTGGAGGCAAGAGGCCTTAGAAGAATGAGTGCAATTTGGTCTTTTGTATGCAGCCTCCATACAGGCAAGCCATGTGTATCCCAGTCCCTGCGTGCATTAGGCAATGAACCAGTTCAGCTCACGATATCAAAGGCCCTTCCCCTCTGCACAGATGCACAACAGGCAGTACCTACAGGGCAGTGGCCCAACAGGCAGGAAGACACCCCACATGTTACCTGCAAGTAGACCTGCTGGCACCTCTGCACCAGCTGGTGGAAGGCTGGGGTACGCAGGTGGTTGTGCACATGTGCAGGGTTGAGCCTCTGTAGAGCTTCCATGATTATATCCTGGAGCACAAAAGGGTTCAGCACTCCCTTGGCTGCACCAACACAAAACTGATGCACGTAGTTTACACCTGCACAGAAAGAAGTCAGAACAACAGTGTTAAGGTAAAAGACACTCAAGAAATGAGGCGCATTCCAGGAAGAACCTGGACTTACAGCATCTTCTCAGTTTAATGACTCAGGGAGAGTCTAGCAAACTTAGAGGGACAAGCAGTTATTCTGATAAATCCATCAAGTTTGAGGAGAGACCAGGTACTACCTCAGACTGTGATACTTCCTGTTCACCTGTCTTTAAAAGGGATATGAAAGAAAACTAATGGGACAGGGCAACTAAAGAGACGAGAATACGCACACTGCACTTTCTCTCACTGCTTCCTGTCTGCTCACCTAGGAAGCACCTGCACCCAGGTCTTGTGGATACTGGGAGGAGTTTAAGGCTTCCCCACTACAGTGGAGCTTTGCTACCAGTAGCAGAAGTCATGCCACCAGGCAGGCTGTTTGTTTTTAAGCTCCTGCTGATGATGAAAGAATTAAAAAACATGAGATGACAAAAAAGACCCAAGATCAAAGTGTAACTGAAAGAAAACAGAACAAAAAAACACTCGGTGATCTGAGCACCTATTCCTATAAAAAGTCTTCATAGAAAGAATAAATGTACACAAAGAAGAGAGAAATATTTACAAAGTAGTGGAAAGGGAAAAAGTTACTGTCATAGAATGGAAGGTCTGAGCCCTGTCCAATCCCATGCACCTCAAGTGCCTCAAAATTCAACAGCATGCTTAGATAACCCAGAAGTGGAACAACTGCCTGGATGAAAGCAGCAGGGATCTTTTGAAAAGCTCTCAGAAATGAGATCAGGAACCAGACTCACCTGGTCTTTGAAGTTTCACTTTTAGAAGAGCTTTTCCCCCACCCTCCATAGCCCAAATCCCAGAAAGTGGATTTCTGCTAAGTACTGCTCTAAGCCTTACCTAGCTTTGCAGCCAACCCAAGGAGCCATTTTACATCCTCTGTGTAGGGTGGGCTGCGGGAGAAGTTGTTGGGATGATCGCTCTGAGTTCTTCGGCCAAGCATCTCCAGAGCCAGCATCCCTGTGAGAGAGGGACAGCCAGAGTCAAGCAGCACTTCTGTCCAGTAGGACTTCATTCACTGCAACACTATCTCACTGTCCTGCCCTTCATCAGCAGAAAATTCCCTAGCTGCACAGAGAAACAGAAGGCCCATCTTGGAGGCTGTCGCTAAAGGAAGCAGCTGGATCTGCTCCAGACTAGGGAACGTGAACAGCCATCACACTCCACTAGAGCTTCATTAGAGACACTGCTAGATCTACAGCAGGATCAAGTCCCAAAGACTGACGAAAGATGTCCTGAAAGCAACAGACAGCTTCAAATTTTGCAACAGAGAGGGTACCTAAATCAAACTACTGAGCTGCAAAGACAACAGGCCAACAGTGAGCGGCAGTAACATCAATTTGCAGACTTTTCCCTAATTCCACTACAGCTCTTCACACAAATTCTGCAATTTAAACAGTTCTAAAATACTAACAGGAGCTATGTAATGCAAAAAGTCTGTTTTGATCTTCCAGACCCTCTTCCTCCATATCTCACTGTTTGTTATTTAGGCTATTAAAATGCCTTTCATGGCTTACTACTTACCCCTCTGATGCTTCCCATGAATATCTGCACCCATTCCTGACTAGACAAGTACTTTCTTCTCTAGCTTTCAATAAAAAAAATTCAGGCAATCTTCAGACAGTCTGTCTTCAGTTTCTTGCTATTTCTCTTCCTTTGCTGCCCTGCAATGGCTTTTCTTATCTTAGCAGGCTCCCTCCTCCCTCCCCAAGTACCTGCTCTGTTGGACTCTCACTGTATACGAATAGCTTACTACAGCCTACGTTCTCAAGCACAAACCCCAGGACTGACATCCTTGTACAATGGTAATTTCAGGCACAGACTCTGTTTCCTCATAACTAGTGTAATGGAAAAAGGAATATAATTACATATGCACACTTCATGTCAGTCTTCAACAGCCTGGCAGGAAAGGAACAGGGAAAATGCCTTTGTGCATGTGAAGACTCAACTGGTATTATTAAAAGAGCTGTGCCTGCACCACCCATGAACAGCAGGAACTGAACTTCTTTTCACAGCCACCTCCACAGAGCCCTATCCAGACTCCTCTAAAACACACTAGCTGAAGGGCAAGCCCCTTTCCAGTACTAACCCACTTAGCTTTCTCTTTTACTCCCATAGCTCTCAACATTTTAACCTCCATACATGACCACGAACTGGCTTTCCCCACGTAGCTAGGATACCATCCTCCCCAACAAGTGCAGTAGCAAGTTGCCAAACAGTAAAAACCTGTAGCCCTGTCCTGAATACTTCTCAAGGGGGCCATAGAAACCCACTTGGCTGTTCTTACCAACTTGGTATGCGGAGTGGAGGTAGTGCAGACCCTGGGGGCTCACAGGCTGACTGTGCTGCTCATCCTCAGCAGGAAACCCCCCTGTAACGAGGGAGTTGGGCTGTGAGGACAGAGATGTCAAGGAGGCCCCCTGAATCGCTGGGAACGTTGATCCTGCATGGACATTTCCTACTGAAGAGAGCAAAACATCAGTATTAGGACTCACCAACCAAAGCCGAAGAGAAGTTTTACTCGGGCCAATGTATTGTTTTCTTACCCTACATAAAACAATACAGAAACCAAAAAACACAGACTTACAACTAAAATACAATGAGCTAAAAATATCTCTATTTTGTTTGCAAGCAGAGCCTATGCGAGTTGATCATATCCTTGCCTATCTCTTCTGCAGTATACCATGGATATGCATGTGACACATGTTTTACATGTAAATACATGTGTTAACTCAAAGGTCTTTGCTGTTACTAAATGATGTTTGGTTCTGATTTCTTACTCATGTAGATGTGCCCATCTACATCTGGTGAGAAACTGCTGAGAAAAATCATTGAACAGGAAGAGTATTAAGTTTCTTAAAGGAAGTCCAACACTGCAAGGTTCCTCCAGCGCTAAGTCAGCTATGACGCCACTCAGATACTACATGGGAAGAGGGATACTAGAGGCTAGCTGCCAGTCGACTCTCATGAAGAACTGCTGCTGCACACCTTGGCAGCAGGTATCTACAGTAAAAACAGCAAGGAAACATAAGAAGATTCTGTCCCCTTCAGACACTGAACTAATACAGGCAAATAAAAGGGAAATCACAGGAAAATCCATTACATTGTACCACATAAGCTTGTATAGACAGCAGTTAACATTAAGTCAGTAAGCTGTATTCTGACAAAGGACTCAAGTTAACCTCTGCCTCTCAAGAAACGCATGGAGAGGAATTCTTTTTTTTTAATGTTTACTAGTGAATAGTTGAGTACCTGAGAACAATATACCTCCCAGGACAGATCTGTCTGACCTCCTCAGCCAAGCACACACACAGTGCCAAACGATCCACAAAGTGGGGCAAAATCCATGCTACATTTGACATCTGGCCAAGGAGAATAACCCACAAGAATGAACTGAATTGTTGCCAGAGTTCGGTTGTCACCATGCGGCTATGTACTTCAGGAACAGCAAGACATTGTTCCAAGAACTGAAGATAGAAGTTTCTGAAAGCCTTAAACAATGGCAACTGGAAAGGGTGGGGTTGTTCTTTCCTTTTGTTATTTTAAAGGCTCTGGCATGAGTTAACAGCTGAGTTAATAACTCAGTCAGTATCGTCTATTCCAGTGTGGCTTGCTGCTTGAAGGGTCTTCACCACTGTTCTAGCCGCAACACAACATGCAAGCAATTGTTCACACTGCCATTGATGTGATTCTGCCAAAACATCTGTCCACCTTACAGAAGTTCCACATTTCAGGTACTGGATGCCTCCAATTTCTTAGGGTGGGAAAAATATCTACTAGTGCTACTGTCTTCTCCTTCCACGCTCTCCCAAAGGAATCACAAGTCTGCTCAAGATCATCTGTGTTCATCTTGTCCAAAAGAGCAGCTGTGGAGGGCTAAAACTTCTAGTAAGTTAGAGGTCAGAAGGCCAGGAGGTCCAGGGAATTGAAGTCTGAGAGCTGAAAATAATCTCAATACTGTACATTCATCCAGACATCAATCAAAGCTCCACTAGCTGAATTGGGCCCCATTACGAGTCCCAGTACCACTGAGCAGGCACATCTTTAGGCTGTGGTGGATTTGGTCAGAGTTCAGAGCAAGAACTTTTGTCCCAAGTGATGTAGATAAGGAGCAGGACTTGGAAGGGTACAGCTAGGAGAGACAGTAGCAAACCTATGCAATGTACGGTGCAGGGCTGTAACACTTACTCGCTACATTGGAAGACAGTGACAGTCCTGTTTCGCTGTGGTAGGGATGCACTGCTATCTGCGTCATGGATGGGACTGGCACACCAGGGAATGACACTGCTGTAGCTGCCAATGACGGTGTTGTTACGGAATAGGGGTACTGCGCTCCTATGAATGCTGGATGGACACTCTAAAATGGAAGACAAACAACAGTCATGCCTACTGTATCTCACCATTTCCAAGTCCAAACTATGATGTCCCCACACTAACTCCAAAGCACGGGAAGTACAATTACAAGGAGGAAGCATAGCAAGAAACAGCGCGGTAACTACTTTGCACCACTTGACTATTACAACTGCTTGTTCCTCCTCCATTTAAATTTGATCACTTTGCACAAAAACATTCCAAGAACAACCCAGTAAATGAATACGTAACCTAGACCTCAAAACACAGCAAAACTCAGCCCCCACACTCTCCCCAGCTAGACATACTCCCTCTGGAAGCAGTTACACAAAATTTCTGTAAATGAGCACACTACAGGTAAGACTCACCTGTGGGTATGCTGAGCCAGGCACTGGGAAGACAGCTGGACGTGGCATGTGCTGGATAGTGTGTCCAATATACTGGGGATTACAGGGAATGTGAGTCTGAAGGGTGGTGTAAGGGTGGAGACCCTGGGTGTGTGTATGTGCCATGGCCGGTCCTGCCATTGTATGCTGCTGGTACATGGTTGACCCCATAGAGATCACTGGCATGACCGTTGCTGCTGCAGTTACTGCAGCTGCCACTGTTACGGTGGTTGGCTCAGAGGTCACCCGGTTGTCTGTCAACCCACGTGCTGCTTCTGAAGTAGCCCGTGCACCACTGGCACTGCAGCCAGTGGCACCTTCTCTCTGGGCTGGAGTCCCACCGACAATCTGTTCATAAAGCCAGTACCACTGGTGAGCTACTTCAAAGAGAACTTCTGGGTACACGCCACCTCCCTTGGCTGCCTCTTCTACTGCCATACAGGCCTTTTCCAGCATGAGGTTGTCCTGAAGGCAGAGGGAAAAAAAAAAGCAGAAGCAAAGAATGATGGAACAGGAATACAAGAAAGCAAACTACAACAGGAGAAAAGTATAAGGCATTCTAAAATGAGTGACGCTATTGGGAGCAGCTAGATCACAACTATGCAGCAGAATAGCCAGAGCTATTCATGAAAGACAAATCTACAGAACTGAGAGTAAGGGCTGTTCAGTAGCAAAGAGGTGCCAATCCCACAAGTAACAGTACATCCCTGATGCTGGAAACCAGCTTGTGTCAGCTAGTTAGCCCCCATTTGACACTCACCTGTTCCTTGCACTGCACCAGAGCCCTCTGGATCTCATTTGGGTTCAGGGCATGGGCGTGGGGCAGGCAGCTGAGTGCCAGTTCAGCAGCTGCCCGCACCATGTTGGAGTCTCTGGCCCGCGAGGCTCTGTCTGCCAATGATGCCACCTCTGGGGGGGTCAGATGCCCATCCCAGCACTCCACTAAGATGTTCAGGGCTGCACTACCAATCTCCATGGCCTGCCCTAAGAGTAAAAGAGAAGACTCTCATACTACTGACCATGCTCAAGGGAGTTCCTGTCAGCTTTCCCTCAACAGGATGTGCACTCATCACTTTCTTCAGTTACTGCAACACAGCACTGTTGCTCTCCCTAGGCTGCAAATCAAATAAAAGACTCTTCCTCCCAAAACACAGAACAGGGAAGAGTCCTTGATAAGCAAGAAGTGAGTGAAGGTATCATTATCAAAGTGAAGCTAAAGATGTATTTGAGGCAGTGAGAGGAACTTGAAAGGGTCTATGGCTGTTGAGAACTGAAACAAAACACTGTGCGAGTCACTGGTGCTTAGCCTGTGCTGCTGCCATCTGTGCCTTACAGGACTGCCACAGCATCATCAGGTTTGGGAATAAGCTCACCCCCTGCCCCTTCCTGCCCAAAAGCCAGCCTCCCAATTATGTTCTGCTGTAACCTGTGATCCAGGAGACATGGGAGGAGTAAGTTCGAGAGAGCCAGTTGGGAGACACAAAGTTGTGCAGCCCTAGTGCATACAGCCCAATCTCAAAGGCGCAGAGGTGAAGGTTGCGGTGTGGTCCCTGGTGCCCACCACTGGAGGAAGGGTGGGTGAAGATGGAGGTACTGCTGTTTCCACCAGCTTTGATAAGGACTGTCTTGGCCAGTTCAAAGTAGAAGTGGGCAGCTGCCTCTGAAGGCTGGTTCGGGACATGAGGAGCATGGCTCTCCAGCCGCCTCCCTTTATACCTAGAGAAAACGAAGAAATTTTCAGACAGCAATAGTACTCCAAGTTCTCTAGCTCAGGTGTAAAGTTCCTATCTTTAGGGTCGAGAGGAAACAAACTCTCCCAGGAAAGTATTTCCTCACACACACATGCTAGTTCTCTGGCATCAGGGAAGGCTGCCTCTATGCATCATGTACTATTCATTACCTGCCAACTTCCACAGTTTTTGCACGGGCTCCCCCACTGGCTCTCCTGCTGCCACTGGAAGAGGAAGATCCCAGTGAATCACTTGAAGAACTGCTGATGCTGTCACTGTCTTGTCCTCTGCCCCAGGATGTTGTTGCCCATCCCCCACGTAGAGGACGCCGACTGAGCGTTGGAGAACTGTCAGAGGTAGTTTCAGGGGCACTGCTGTCAATACTAGCCATGCCTACAACACCAAAACACACACAGTAATGTCAGCAGGTACACCTCACGTGTCACTGACAGTTCTAAAGACCAGTCACGTCAGTGAGAATTTAACTTTGCAAACTGAAAAAGAAGAAATCAGTCAGTTTGGGCACAGACCTCACTCTGAAGTTCTTGAATTAAAAAGCAGAAAAGTCTGAGAATAAGGTGTCTTTATTTTCCCCTTCACACCATACCCCAACCACATACTCCATCTGCTAAGCTTTATGGCAGAATATAACAACAAGACACAAATATACATAAAAACTCAAGTTCTACAGATGCCCTTTTGGTGTAGGCTGCACAATTTACACAAAGGTTATCCACATCCTCAGTCTCTAACTTATATCCTTCTGAAGAGAGTGTGTCAGGCAGCAGCTTCTCTAAATTTGTTTCTGGACGCAGGAGCACAGAGCTCTGCTCCCTGAGAAAAGCAAACACTCCATTCCAGATATCTAATCCATTATCCAGAACATAGCTGCTGTGAGAAAAGCATGCACATGGTAAATCACAATTCATTAGAGGGTGGAGAGGAAATCTGTGGATCAAAACCTTTTTCTCCATGCCAAACACCTCAGAGATAATCAACTGCTCCTGTAGTATAGGAAAGGCTGACAAGTGGAATGAAAGAGCAAGGGAACAATTGAAACCTCAGCACGGTGCCCAGCACAGCACTAGGTGTTAGTTACTACCTGTGTGTTTCTTCTTCTGTCTGACGGGTGAACCCCAGCATCGCCCATTGTATCCACCTCGGTTCCCAAGGGCCAGACGACTGGGGACCTTTCCCTCCTGTTTCAAGGCAGTGGATTCCCCGGCTGGCTCACAGGGGGACCTCTGAGAGCTCTCTGCACAAACAGGATAGTGACAAGCTACACATTACGATTTGTTTCTGCATCTCTAAAATCACTAAAAGATGCAAGATTTTTATAAAATTGGGGGTATTTATGAGCAGGATTATCGCGGTGTTTTTCTGTATTAAGCATTTCATCAGATACTGGGCTAAAAACATTGACACTTAATAACACAAGATTTGGAAAATTTGCTGCAACTATGTTTGGACAAAGATTTACAGTAAAAATGCTCCAGCAACCTTAACTTTATTGTATTTATCCTCAGCTATAATTCATCTCTATGGGAAGAGTTAAGAGAGCATCCACTTTCCTACATGTAATGCTTGTAACCAAAGAATGAACACAGCTTGAAGAAAATCATACTGTTCATCTCTAATGACCTTCAGCAATCTTAGTTATTTATCTTGCATGAATGCATCTGACTCAGTTTGTAGCTTTTTGAACACTGCACCTGTGATATAAACCTAAAAGATGGAATTATAGTGGTTTTATGGTAACTGGCTAACACAGCCAGCTCAAGACAGGAAAGCCTGAAAATTAGCTTGAATTTCCATGCAACAATGTGTACAGAAATGGATTCAGACAAACAATGGGGGAAACGACATTCCAGTAACCACCAAGCAGGCAGGTGGTAACACAAATCGTTCTGACTACTACTCAATACAGAATTTACAGTTCAGGTCTTACACTGATGACCAAAGGGTTTCAGCATAACCTTTATAAATCACCTCTTACCTTGTGAGCTCTTCTCCACAAAGGTCTCAGGACTGCTCTGAACCGCTGGGCTTACACCGGCTTGCTGAGTGACAGAAGTCCCTGGAAGCTGCTGGATAGCTGCAGTGGACTGGGCAGCATGTTTGGAAGGAGACTTTTGATTTGCTACTGTAGGCTTGCTGGAAGAGTAGAAGGAACTCAGAGTCTGTGGCTTGTGAGTCTGACTCTCTCTGTCCAGAAGTTTGTCTAAAATCTTTAACAGTGAGAAAATATATATATATATAAAAGAGCTTTTCAGATGGGTAAGAGAACAGACATTGTACTAATAACAGTGGAAAAGTACCATATCAGTTTCCTGGAAGATTATAAATGCCACTCAACTGGAGAAAAAAAGAAAACACTTATTCAGTAAAAGGAGGCAGCACCTCCTCGCACTGAAGATCAGCTAGGTACAGTTGAGAGCCATATGGCCTGGACTGCAGCAATGCATTTGTACTCCGTAATATTCCCATTTTCACTTCAAAACAGCCACTGCCTTCACTTAAAATCCCCTACACTCACATTACAGAAGCAGTTCTGCCACATCAAGGACAGAACAGACGACTTCATATTTAGCATCTGTCATTATATGTTCTTAAGTCATTAAATTTCCATGTTCAACATCCAAAACACCTGTCATACAATTACTGAGAAACTGGCAAAGCCTCTTCAGACTTTCAGACACTAGAGAAGTTGCCTTCTACCAACCTACAATAATGCCTTCTTCACCTTATTTATTACAGAATTGGGGAACAAAGCTTGACCACTTTTTCTGTGTTCGTCCCATCCTACTCTTCATTCTGCACATGGAACAAATATCACAGGTCTGACAGAGTACTTATTTTTAGGTGACTGATATGGTAACCTCCCTGTTCATCCTCATAGCTGAGAAGAGTACAACAAAAGAGCTTCTGCTTTAGGTGATAGAAATACACTAACAGCATTCTTACTGGCAGAAGTGTTTCTGAATAAAAAAGATAAATAAAAACCTTCTTGAAGCTTCAACAGTTTTTGGTAAGTTTTTTTTCTCTGGGTCATGAAATGGGAGCAGAGTTGTACTCTCTCTTGCATGGTACATTAGGACACAAGTGGATTAAACTTGTATACAGAATTGTATTGTATACAATACAGAATTGTATTGCATACAGAATAAGCGAGAGAATAAAAAAAAATGCTGCAGCAAAAGAGAAATAATCCCCATACAACAGATACAGTGCATACTGAAAACCCCTGGGACAGAAGCCTTGTTTTAGCAGCCCAGTAAAAACAATCAGAAAGCACCTCTCAGCTGGAGCTTAAGAAACCTTTGGTAAGAGTGCCTCTTCCAGGGCAATGCATAACATGCAGTCAGATTTTATCTCAGTGAGAGAATATAAAAACTAACAACATGCTTGCAAATCATCAGCGCACATAGTGACTTATGCTCACTGGGAAAACTCTGACATCCATCAAAACGCAACCATGGTTTACTCTGCATATCCATGTCCCCTTTTAAAGGGAGACTCACCTTCTTCAGCTTTGACTGATCATCCTTGTAAGTAATCATCAGGGCTAGTGCCAGATCTCCTTTCTCCCTTCGAGTGCCTTCACACAACAGAGGATGTTCTGCTTCACTGACAGTTGTCTTCATGCCTACAAGCCAGAAAAGAGAGGGATGAAAAGACAAGTGAGCCCATGGGACTACATGACATCCTTAGCACCATACATACATTTCAGACTATTTTATTCACCTCATGGGCAGGCAAAAGAAGAATTTTTCCTTTTTTTCTGTTAACTTCAGAAATAGGTCATGAATAAACAGGAGCTACTGTATGTCCCCAGAATACCAAGCACGCTACAACTGTCAGAGCAATCTGATCAGAACATGGCCACAACTCCATCTTGAAACAAACTTTTCCAGCTTCTGCAGATGTTACAAGCCAGCATTTCCACTCCATACAGAACTCATCTTTGTCCTTTCAGAGATGAGGCAACAGAGGACAGGTCTTGTTTAACCCATTCTATTCCTTCTTTTGCATGCAGCTTTGAAACAGGCATACATTACTGCCAACGTAATATATATAAATACTGCTTTGTCACTGAAGTTCTTATAAATGAGAGGTAGGAATCCAGTATTATTCTAGGATCTTGAATTACACGATAACGCTTAAGAGTACTTCTGCTAGTCTTTCACCATCGTTGTCTAACCTCTTCTGAAATGATTGCCTTTTTTTTCTCTGAAACTGTTCATCTTCATTAAAGCAATATATCTTCCATCACAAAAGATCAAGAAGAAAGCTAAGAAACAATTACTACTTTAACATTCTGTTCCTGTCCCATAACACCCTTTCATTTTTTTTCACAACTTTGCCAAGGCACCTCAAACCTGGTATGCAGAATCTTTCTGCATCTAGTTTTGACAAACCATGCAAACACTTTCATTTCTGTACCAATCTGGAACAAGCTATCACCTCTTGCAACCCAAAATGAGGCAAGATGCAGAACATGGATGAGGAAAAGCTTTTCTTGTAAATGATTCTTACCAAGAGCAGCAACAGCTGCTTCAAAACCAAGCTCTTCGTCTCCAGGCATTTCATTATTCCAATTACGACTTGGGGGTCTACAGCCTGTAGGAGAAACCACTGAAAGAAGACAAGAGAATTAGTGCTCAGCTTTAAGAATGAAGATCTCAGGGCAAAAGCTGTTTCTGAGAGCTTTCTAAATTTGCAGAGTTTCCTGCATTCCTATTCCTAATCCTCGTATCAGTTTCAAGACAATATCTTGTTTTTCTTCCCTTTTTCTCCCTCCAAACTCAGAAGGCTCCAAACCAGGCAGGAATATTGCCAAGAAAGTCATCTAATCTCAGGATGTTGGTTTCTTTTTTTAAATCCTACACTTGTATTATCTTCCTCTGAATATAACCATCATAATAGTAGAAAAGTCAATCATTTTAACCATTTTTAAAAAGCACACAAGCAGTGCTGGAATATGGTAAGTTTTCAGTTGCTTCCAAATGTAAAAAGGAGAGGGGAATTTATATCTCCAGAGCAACATGGAAGCAAGAGCAAGGAACAGTGTGGGAAGAATCAAGATTAAGTTGTTACTATCCAGTAGACATTTTCTGTTTGAAAACTCCTCACGACCTGGAATCTCAGAAGATTCCCTTTGCACATTCAAGCCAATGCAGACAGTACCTGGAGCGCACAGGACATCAAATATAAAGCTAGCCAACATGAGAGGCAGGACAGGACGATAATCACATAATGTTCCTTCACGCAGCTCTTCAGCTCTTCCTCGAATAGTATTCATCTCATTAGTGACCAAGGGAATCTTCTTCAAGAGGGCTGCAATCTCAGACTCCTGATACGCCAGCTTCACCTGGTAGTATCCACAAGGGAACAGAAGAAGCTATCATCAGCACCATTTTTCCCTATACATATGTTGAAGTACGGCAATAGCTTTTTATTGGTTCATTACATTACAGCAGTTTTTAGCACCCAAGCCATCTTTACCATTCTTTCCACAGTGAACACAGATCATAGAATCATCATAGAAAGGCTTAGGTCGGAGGGAACCTTCAACCTAGTTCCAATCCCTCCACCACAGGCAGGGTTGCCAACCACCAGATCAGATTTTCAAGTTTAATACAGGTCTTGACTCACATTTGTAGACAGCCTCCTTTTTCACTCAAATTATCACTCTTGAGCTTTCAAAGGAACATCAGGAGAAGTGTTTGACCAGATAAGCCACTGTAAAAGTGATGACTTGAAGGAAAAAAAGGATGCTAAGCTAAGTAATACACTCATTAGATACAAGGGGGATTCACTAGAGAATAACAGCATAGGGTGGCAACAAGCATAGCATACCAGGATGAAGACCTACATTTTAATACTCCGTGCAACTCCTGCATTCATTCCATTTTGAAAATGTGAAAGTGATTGCTTTCTCTGAAACAGCTTAGGTAGCTAGTGACTGCCAATCTCACACTTAATCTTGTAATCAGACTGTAAGAAGTATAGATAATCAGTGTAACGAGTGTACTTGGTGGATTACTAGCAATAATACACATCTCCAGGGACTACACAACACTGCATTCAAAGCAACATGGCTGCAAATCACACAGACAAGGTCTTAACTGAGCCCTTCTCTTTTCTAAACAGGAAGCCTCGCAGTAATTAGGCAGTGTCCAAAACTGTGTATCTGCAGTGTGCACATGCTCATGTGCCAACAAATGAAATATCAGCAAGAGCAACAATTTTCAAACATGAAACAATTGCAGCAGTACACCCTAAGAAATACATTTCAAACTATTTCACCAATGCAAATTGTATGGGGACTGCTGAGTCATGGCCTGAACCACTGATTGAGCACCTGAAGGAAAGATCTGGTCAGCCCTGGGAGCACAGGTGAAGGCAGTTCACCTGTGCAACCGGAAGGGGCGGAGGCAGGCTCAACCCCTCTTAGATCTCATTTAAGGGCTGACTGCCACTGAGGAAGGATCTCTTCTTGGAGATCCCTCCTTTTGAAGTTCCTTCCCTGTGAGCCTAGACCTTCAGAGATGGGTGAGTGTTCATTTTCCTTCTTTTTGTAACATCTCCTTGTTCACACTGGTCCCTTTGCCTTTCTTTACACAAATATAGACAATTCAGTTTACAAATGGTTGCTTTTTTTCCCCTTAGATTAGCCAAGCAAACTGGAAACATATCTAAGATAACAAGAAGTAAACTGCACAATTTAAAATAAAATACTCAAAAAAAATACTGTTCTCATTTAAACACTTTCAAGACTCCAGCTTCATGTGAAATCATAGGCGTTTTGGGACTGATGTCTGGTCATCCTTTCAGTGAAGATAACCCCAGACGAAATGGTATTTCTAATCAAGTTTCTGGCAAATCAACACATGCCTGGGATTTGTGGACCACCCATTTTGTCTCAGCATCAACAATTTTTAGAGAACGTATCAAATCATGACCTAGCTTCAAGAATTTAAATGGGAACCATAAGCATTCAAGCCGCACAACGTTGATCATGGATATTGCCTTTAAAATGTTTTGTACCTCCAGTGCCTTGGTAGAGGCAGGTGGTCTCTGCAGCTCCAGAGCAAACATTCCTATTCGGAAGGCCAGGTTGTGGTACTCCAGCCGCTCACTCAATACGGTCAGCAGGAAAGCAGCTTTGGACAAGGTGTTGGTTGCCATCCACGTTTGCTTGCTGGTTGATACCTTGTTCTTTTTGCCCTGTTTGACAAAGAATTTGCAACAGGACGCTTTCCTAAGCATCCTAAATGACACTATGCCTGCCCTCCTATTCTCTGCAATAATCAAGAGATGGAAGAACAAAACACACTTAAAAGTGATTTCCTTTGCTGAGGAATAACAAATCCCAGCGGTTATTAATCACCGTCACTCCTCCCCCTACCTTATCTCAGCACAACACAATGAAGAGTTGGCCTGCTGATGACATGCATGTCCACTATTGGAGTGATGCTGTGCAGGTAGATGCTGCATACCTGGTTCCTTCCAGGGGAACATACAGCAAATACTGCTTAGTGCCACTACAAGTGATTTTCTAGAAGTTTATGCTTTTTTCTAAAACAGCAAAGCTCCTAACATTTCCAGTGCACATGATGATATAGGAGACTAAGAAAAGACTAAGAAAGAAACATATGAAACAGGCAGGTCACCTGCACAAATCTACACAAAAATCAAGACTTTATTGCTGTATAATCTCATAGCACATAGTAGCAGGTATCTCTTAAACAAAGCATTCTTTGAAATTGATGTTAAAACAGGAGGTTTTATCCTGTTTAACAGATGCTCAGCCAGATTCAAAACAGATTTCTAGAAGAGGTGCAGCTCTTAACAAACCAAGCTGAGGAACTTGTAACAACACCAGAGTTTCTTAAAAATTCAAACTCATGCTGAACAGCCTCTTACATTCTTTTTTATTCCCTCTCAAGTGCACAGTGATCAGGTACATTAACGACACCCAGAGAAGTTCAACTCAAAGACAATATCAATGAAGGGCCCTGAATCACAATATATAAGAAATGTCTAGGAATGCTGTTGTGCCCATCACACATCTTTCTTCTACTTTACTGTCCATCTCCAAAACTAGGTAAGTATTCTCTACCTTAGTTGGTGGCTGCTCCACTTTGAGATCTGGAGGGTTGGCTAATAGGTCCCTGGCAAGCTCTACAGTTAAGCGACATGCTTCATTACTGTACCCATGTGCATACAGGGCTTCTGCACAGGCAAACAGGATCTGTAAGAAAGAACAGGTCATCATATTCAAACTACTTCTCTCAAAGTCTCGGTAAAACACAATTTGCAATTTATCTCAGTAGCAGGCACTCTCAGTGAACTCCTTGCCTCAACCCTCACCACCATTCCTTCAAGCACACCCCTAAAATGCTTATCTTGCACAACTAGTTCCCTTCATCCCTCCAAGTGCTATAAGAGATCAGAGAATAACTCAAAGGAAACTGACTGACTGTAACTGTTTCCATGTATCTTCTTTTTGACTGCTTGCTTATATAGGTATAAGCCCTGAACATACATTGAGGTTATTACAGGAATGTGACAATGTCTATTTAGATTGTCTCTGGCCTTCCAAAGAACTTCTGCTTACGCAGTTAGATAGATGTTTCTCCTGGTGGGCATTCCTTGATCTTACTAATTTTGAATTTCAACTCAATTTTCACAGAATCACATAATGGTTGATGTTGTAAAGGACCTCTGGAGGTCATCTGGTCCAACAGCCCTGCTCAAGCAGAGACATCCAGAGCAGGCTGTCCAAGTCCATGTCTGGGCAGTTTTTGAAGATCTCCAAGGAGGGAGACTCTGCAGCCTCTCTGGGCAGCCTGTGCTAGTGCTCTGCACACTGAAGAAGTGCCTCCTGGTGTTCACATGGAACCCCTCATATGCCCATTGCTTTTGTCCCTGCACTGGGTAACACTGAAAAGAGCCTGGCTCTGTCTTCTTTGCACCCTCCCTTCAGGTATTTCAGGACTCTCATAAGATCCCCCAAGCCTCCTCTTCTCCAGGCTGAACAGTCCCAGCTCTCTCAGCATCTCCTCACAGGAATGAGCATGCAGTCCCTTAACCATCTTGATGGCCCTCCACTGGACTCTTTCCAGTACATCCAGGTCTCTCTTGTATGGGGGGGACCCAGAACTGGATACAGTACTCTAGGTGTGGTTCCACTAATGCTGAGCATTAGTAGAGCCTGCTGACAACACTTTGCCTAATGAAGTCAAGAATACTATCAGTTTTCTTAGCAACAAGGGCACGTTGCTGACCCACGTTCAACTTAATATCCACCAGGGCTCTTAGGTCCTTTTCTGCAAAGTTGCTTTCTAGCTAGGTAGCCCCCAGCACATACTGGTGCCTAGAATTATTCCCTCCCAGGTGCAGGACTTTGCACTTGTGCAAAGAGATTCTTGTCAGCCCACATCTCCAATCTGACGAGGTCCCTTTGGACGGAAGCACAACACTCTTGTGTATCTATCACTCCCTCCACCTTCGTGTCATCTATGAATTTGCTAAGGGAGCACTCTATTGCATCATCTAGATCATTAAGATGTTAAATGGGACAGGACCTCGTACCGACCCTCTGCTCATTATTTTGCTTTTTCTAAATGGCTAGAAAAAAAAACCACACAGTTTTGCCCACATTTGCAAGACAGGACCAGCTAAAATTAGGACATTCTTTAAGAGAGCACAGTAGAAGGGAATTAAGCTTGTGGGAAAGCAAGTGTGATAGTACTACACTAAGACTGTAGATACCTTTTGAGAAAATGGGTTATGATGGCTTAATAATCGCTTGATATAACAGCATACTAGGTTAACTGTGACACCTGGGAGTGTGGAGAGAACATGCGGTTCATAATACATGAAGAAAACTGAAAAACAATGTTTTGAACTAGATTCTGCTCACCTCCATCCGGTTCTCCTGCTCCAGAGGCTTTATACCAGCAAATATATCCTGCTCCTCTTCATTTCCCCCTTCAGCTTTGTCATCATCTTCCTTGGCTACCTCTTGTGGATTCAGATAGTATACCTGGTAATCATCTTCTTCTTCTCCATCATCCCCTCCACCTGCCGCACCATTCTCTCCTACTTCTTCTGGTTTCAGGCTCACACCACCGCTGTTCTCATCTGCAGAAGTCAGGTCATCATCACCACTGCCCATCTCCCCCACAGGATCCTTGGGTGATTTCTTGGCTGTGGAACTGCTCCTGACACTGGGCTCAGGTCCCTCAGAGAAGTACACCCCACCGTCCTCCTCAAAGGCATCCCTGTAGCTCCTGCTCAGGGGGCTTTCTGTGAAACTAAACGTATTGCTGGCTTCTGCACCCAGAGCCAAGCTGCTGTCATCCAGGCTCATTTCTGCTAAGTCTGGCTCCAGGGAGCTGTCTTCACTGCTCATGCGGCGTTTCCCACTATGTTTACTCGTCAAACCTTTGCTCACTGGCAACTTAGCTTTGCCCACTGCAGTCTTATACACAGCTTTATCACCTTCTGCTGAAAGTCGTCTCAGAACTCGCTGTGGTGTTTCAGAGACAACTTTCCGCTTTCCAGTAAGTTCCTTAGGACGAACTGCTGGCTCCTGGGGAGAGGGACGCAGCCTGTCCCCAGGCTGCAGACACGGTCCCCCAGGCTCTTGTCCATGGGCTCTACCAGCATCACAAGCAGTTTCTGCACACTGCAACCGGCAGCTCCTCTGTTGGATGGCTTTTACCCAACAGAATGAGTTTTTCTTGTCAGTGCTGCTATAGGTGATCCCAGGGATAGGATAAGCTTCCTCCCAGTTGAAGTAACAGGCTTCCACTGCTGGCTTGAAACCCTGGAAGAGCTTCTCCAGTGATTTCTTGTGCTGACCTCTCTTAACGTTGTCTATGACCTTTAGCTGCCACTGTCTGAGCTGGGAACAAAGGTCCCTACGCCTAAGAGAAGAAGAAAAAGAATAGGTTAGAAAGCAGACATAAAATGCACCAGCAACAAACTTCCTCTTAAATCGCAGAACACCTCCACTACATAAGAAGGACAGAAAGCTATTAGAGAGCATCCAAAGGAGGGCTGCAGAGATGCGGAAGGGTCTGGAGGGCAAAGTGTATGAGGAGCAGCTGAGGTCCCTGGGTTTGCTTAGCCCAGAGCAAAGGAGCTGAGGGAGCCCCCATGGCGGCTGCAGCTCCTCACAGGGAACGGAGGGCAGCGCTGAGCTCTACTCTCTGTGACAGCGACAGGGCCCAAGGGAACGGCATAGAGCTGTGTCAGGGGAGGGGCAGCTGGGGGTTAGGGAACATTCTGCACCAGAGGGCGGTGGGCATAGAACAGGATGGCCAGGGCAGTGGGCCCAAGTGCCAGAGTTCAAGCAGCATCTGGACACCGCTCTCAGACTCTGGATTTGGATTTTGGGTGGTACTGCGTGAATACAAGAGTTTGACTTGATCCTTATATGTCCCTTCTAGCTAGGGATATTCTATGATGAAACAGTTTGTAGGAGCTGTGAAATGGAACCGCTAACAACTCCAGTCAAGTACAACCTATACAGCCTGCCCGGGGAGAGCTAAGCCACACAGGATCGTCCAGTCTATCTCTCGAGGCATGTATCTTTCTACCCTGATATGCCTATCTAAAATTTAATTTAGGCTGTAGCAGGCTATCCTCAGGAGACATAACTACTTGCAAATCCTGTGTTTGCTTGCAGAACAAGCAAGACAAAAATATAACTGATGCTTAAATAAGTGAGGATGAAACAAGCTGGTAGGCTTAAATTGACCTAAATTGCACAGCAGTGTATGGGAACTGTCAGGTCAGGGCCTGAACCAGTGATTGAGCACCTGGTGAAAGGGAGTAGCCAACCCTGGGAGCACAGGTGCAAGCAATTCCTGTCCTAACCTCATTTAAGGGCTGGCAGCAAAAAAGGAAGCATCTCTACCTGGAAATAGCCCACTTTGAGAGTTTTCCAGCAAGCCCTTATCCTCAGAAAGGGGTACCTGAAGGGGGCCTACAAGAAAGCTGGGGAGGGACTTTTTAAAGGGGCATGTAGCACAACAGGACAAGGGCAAATGGTTTTAAACTGGAAGAGGGTAGATTTAGACTAAATACTAGGAAGAAATGCTTTACTGTGGGAGTGGTGAGACACTGGAACAGGTTGTCCAGCAAGGCTGCAGATTCTATCTTCCTGAAAGCATTCAAGCCCAGGCTGGATGGGGCTTTGAGCAACCTGGTCTAGAGGGAGGTGTCCCCCTGCCTACAGCAGGAGGGTTGGAACGAGATGATCTTAAAGATCTCTTCCAACCCAAACCATTCTATGATGATTCTTTGTTACCTAATTGTGACCAATACCTTTATTGGGTGATCTGAAAATCGGTCAGTGGCAACTATACCCTCTGCCTTACACCGTACAAGCAGACAGTCCCATGCCCTATATTACCACAGGAAGGACAAAACGTTTCTGCATTTTGCAGCTCCAAATATCACATACGGCCTTAACAGGCAAGCAAGTTGGTCTGAACGGGTAACAATGTTTAGGTGATCTAATTCAATAAGTTTTCTAGAAAAGTCTTTGTGCCAAGTGTCTCAAACTGCTATCCTGTTCCTGCCACAGATCTCAGAGGATCTGAGGTACAAGCCCAACACTTCAACCCTCTCAAATTACCTATCAAAAGTAACAGAAAACAATGTCATCAAATAGGTGCAAAGACTATTAGAAAAAAAAGCAGCTCAACAGCACAGACTGCTTCTATTTGTCTGAAGAAATTAATTAACGAGGGAGCTGACTGGTGGAGCTTGAGGAAAGGATTTTCAGAAGTAAGAAGAAGGAGAGGGAATTACTCAGAAAAGGTAACATAAGGATGAGCACCTGGAATGAATTAAAAATGCAGTAGCAAGTCTCCTTACAATTCACTGGAAAGGACAGCAAAGATGGATAAAAGAGGGATCTTCTTGGTGACTATTCAAATGCCAAGAGAACAGGAAATTAAGCAGAAGTATTTCAATTATGCATGAACTCAAGTAGGAGATCTGAGCAATTCTGAACTGCACCAGATACTTGAATGTGAATACATGAGGTGCTTCCATATACTTTATTAAAAGCCAAAACCTTTTGCTTCTTTTTTTTCCTTCACAAGGCGATTGATGTTCGTGTTTATTTTAAGCCTCATTCTCAGTTTCCTACAGTTTTTGACTTGCCTTCATCTCCTGTACTTAGATACTTCATATTGCAGACTGTACAAGACAGAAACTGCACCCATTGTAGCATCACTGCTGTACCTTCCGAAGATAAGGCATTTTACTCACGTTATGCAACAATTCACAAAAAGCAAATGCCGTTCATGTATAATTGAATTTAAAGCACCATCCCATTTTCATTTGTTCTGAAAAACATTTTCTGACCACATAAACCACATTGGACTAACTCAGTATATTTTGCACTCCACACTTTGTTGACTGCATATACTAAAAATATTATCACAGCATTGACCACAGTATCTCAACTTGAGCAATCAATAACTCAACTGCTAATCAAGCTGTACTACATAAAGATGGCAGTGATTTACCAAGTCACGACATGATTTAGAAACCGGCCTAAGCTTCACAATTCTTCCTCAGACAATTGAGAACACTGATAAAAAAAAAGATACACCAGTGACACTGTTTGCCAACACACTGTAGAGAACAAGCTCCCTAAGAGTGCAGAAAGCAAAGAAATGGTTCATCTTGAAACAGAAAATCATGAATTACTGAGCTAAGCAGAAATACATTAAACTGCTGAATTGTTAAATTTAAAAAGTATTAAAATTTATTGGTAGCCTGTATTACCATTCAAAGACATGTTCTCCACTGAGACACTGAAATGCAGACATACACTTCTGTGTAAAGCAAAACGCACAGAAAACAACATATTATTCATATTACGTGATGTTGCTAGAAGTGAGCAGCAACAGCAGTTAAAAGCAGTTTGCTCTTGAACTGTACATAGCACAAAATTCAGAAGGACTGTGTAATGGTTGAACAGTTAATGAGGTAATGATACAAACACAACAAATCTACAGGAAAAAACTCTGTGTGCCCATATATCACAAAAATAAATGAGAGACTGGAGTCCACTGCTTAAGGAGTCCTACTTCCCGTTACACTAGCTTATTCTGTTGCTCACCTCTGTGGACTAATAGTTGGGTCAAGGACAGCCAGCCTCCAAAGAACCACCATCTCATCACACATACTGGCACAGGCATGAGCAGCTACTTCTGACTGGCCATTGCTGCGTCCTGTGTGCCCGCTAGCACTGCTGTGCGATGCAGATGTCCGCACACTGTACCACCAGCCGGTTATCTGCAGAAGAAAACATTCAGTGGAGCAGTGTTGTGGCTAACATCCCCATTCCCACTCTCACCTAACTTCATACCCACAAGAAAAAAGAAACTGTAGCTAGTACCATGTTTTCATATGACTCCAAAATAACTATAAGCATTAAAACAGTACTGGTTCATAAGAACCTCTCAATTTTTATTTATTTACTTTTGTTTAGAAGGCACGTGTCTGTAGAACAAAGCACTCAAGAGGTTCTCTTGCTAAAGGCCTTCACATCTGGAGCAAAAAAAGTGAACAAATGTGATAAATGAAGTATTTCCTTTCCTCTGCTAGAAACTGAGTTATGAGATGCACAATAAGGAAACCTGCACTGCATTTTATGTTACAGGCAAAGTATCCTGAACCGTAAAGGGACACCTTTTTCCTAATATTAATAAAAAATATAAAAAAAAAAATGATTAAAACACATCAAAATCAAAGAACATGAGATTTTACTGCCCAACACATTTCTTTATGTTTTGTCAAAGTGACAGTTCATATGTGAGGTACTTTGTTTAGAAAAAAAAAAACAACACATTACAATGAATCACCTTGACTAGCCAGAAATCAAATCAAATGTGCTGAACAAAGCAGTGCAGATCCCATATATTCCTACTTAAAAGGTTGAGGCATTTTGGGGATATGGCGTTGCTGGGAGAACACTGAATCAACACAGGTGCAAAGTATAACAAAATTTAGAGTGGATAAGCAAATGCCCATAATGTATACTGACTGTTTAAAAAAAAAAAAAAGTTATTCAAGGATAAATTCTACAGATACATAAGGATCAGTCACTGACTTAGCCTGGTTCCCTGGAATTTCTCCCTCCACAGCAAAGATGCTCAGGTACCTGCTCATAGTTGAGACACTGGTCAGTCAGAATCTCCAGCAAAGGAGCAGCGTTGCTATCCCGCCTCTTAAACATCTCCCGCACAATAGAAAGTAGGTTCCAGATTCCCTCGGGCTCTCTCCCTCGCAGGGGACGCAGCAGACAGGCCCACTCAGCAGCAGCCGGTGGCTCCGTGGAAGAGAGATACATGGAATTCACATCACTGTGGATAAAACAGAAGTGCAGGGATGAAACAAAAAAAATAAAATGAAAGCAAGCACAGCCTCACAAAATCCTGAGTATATCCTATATCCAGAAGTGTATTTGCACCTTAGATGGGACAGCCATGCATAACTTAGAAGAGGAGACAGACATAATGAGACTGAGAACACCACAAAAGTAAGGTATTACGCAAATACAGTGTGCTTCACCGCAGTAACATTGGACAAGCTACACAAAAATATTATTTCCTCAAAACTAAGCATCCTTTATGCCTTAGCATCATGTAAGGGTATACACCAAACAGTCAGTAAACTTACAGGTTACATCAACATTTCTTTTTCTCTTCAGGAGAAGACAATTTACCTGAAAACAACAGGAGAGGGTCCACAGAACTTATGAAGTGTTTTCTTTATGTTGTCACTCAGGGTAGATTCATCTAGGTACCAGGTGCTTTGATCTGATGCAGAGGGTCCAGCAGTGGGATCTTGACACAAGAATACATACACAGGTTTTGAAGAGATTTCCCTCTGTGTGCCCAACCACGGGGATTATAGGGAGTATGAAGCAGTGTTACTCAGTTTATTTCACTCATTGCAGAACTCATTATTCAGAACTATCTCAAAATACTATAATTACCTGAATAACTGGCAACACTTAATTGGGAGACATGACTGGCATGCTGAAACAGCAGCACTACAGCCAGGTGGATTGGGAGAAATTTACAGATTGTGCCAACAGAAACCAGTGAACTTCTTTGAGAAAATATACAGAATTCCGTACTTGGGATAGAAAACCCCATGCACCAATACAGACTGAAAGCCAAACGGCTTAAGTAGTTGAAATGGTTTAGTGATTACAGTAGGCACCAAGCTGAATACAAATCAGATAGGATTATCGCAGAGGGATACAGAGACACAGAACACTGACCTACGAGGAGAGACTGAGGAAGCTGGGTTTGTTTTGACTAAGAAGAGGGTAAGAGGTGATCATTAACAGCCTACAGTTACTTGGAGTCACAGACAAACACTTACTGGTAGTGCAAGATAATAAAAATAATTTAAAAAATGGAGTATTCATATTGGATATTAGGAAAATTCTGGACCAGAAGACTAATGCAGCATTAAAATAGGAATACACTGTAACACCTCTGATAACCAAGACATGGCTAAGCTAGCCCAAGCCAAAGCTAACTCATTAGAGTGTTACCAAAAATCAATCTGCTACTTGAAAAAAGGAGAGATTCATTCCAACCAACACTTCTGGAAACTAACGTAGTTAAACACAAAAATCTTCTGGTAGAAAAGGTGCATTGTCTGATGCTGCCTTTCTCTGAATTCACTCCAAAGAGTCCATTACAGCAACAATTTCCTGTAACTGCGCTACATGCTTGCTTGTACTTATCCCTTCTCCTTGACCTTCACTTCCAATCCCAGACACTCAGTAACCTATCAGTTCAGAAACTCAAGGCAATACAAATGTATCTGCTTTCCATCTTTAACACAGATTACTGAAATAATATATATCAAGGTTACCTGGTGCTCCACACACTGTGTTGATTGCAGTGGATTGAGAAGATAACAGCTCATCCAGCAAGCGCTGAGCAGTTGGAAGAATCTGCAGACATTAAACTTTCAGTATAAACAGTGTTTCTTATCCTAATATAAAAAGCCAAAGATCTGCCTGTATTTTCCTAACTAAAGGACTCAATATTCTAAGTATCAAATACAGTCATGTTTTCAGAAAGGACAGTAGAGGGTGCTAAAGGTTACACAACAGCAAAGTAGTTGTTAGACTTCCCTCTCCTTTCTCAAAGCAAATAAAACATCCAAATCTTACTTCCTATGTTCACACTCTAAGTACACAAAAGCATCGTAGGTTATTAGTTCCTTCCTCATTTCTTGAGGAGACAGCGATACCGCAGCTAATGTTGTGAGTTATGGAAGTCACCACACTTCACAAATGTGACAAAGTGAATGTGACCTTCACTTTGTCACAAAGGTCATCATTTTCCTACACTTAAATGTTCTACGTTTCTTGTTCCTACATCATTTCTCTCAAAACCAAGGTAATGGGAACAGAGGAGCAAACTGTAAGTTACATCTATACACAACTTTTCAGGCAGACCTTAGCTCACTTTCCATGCTTTTCACAGAGAGAACATATATATTTTAACTTAAGGACAGCAGTAAACTAATGCAATGTCAGCACTAAATGAATGCAGCCATAACTTCTAGCCAGTTCAGTGCATAAGCAGAGAAGGCTCGCACCTGACTGTGCAGTCCTGAGTAGACATACCCTTGAGGTGGCCTTTTTGAAAGAAAAAAAATGCATAGCAAGAAACTGTTCTTCTCTCACTTTAAGTCTGGGCTGAGAACTTAGATCCACTTAGTCCTTGGCATACACACTTAGAATGGTTTAGGAAGTTAGGATTTAAATGACTTGCAGCAGAAAATCTGATATTTCCTCACCTGTGGACAATTTGCATTTCTACAAAATAAAATCATGTGAGCAGCCTACACTAATCTTACAGCACATAGTCAAGATATAGTCCCAGTATATCAAAGTATGTCAGTTCAGAAATCTTAAGAGACCAGCAATGAGACTGCTGGAAGTGTTTGGGGCACGCCTTCCCTTTTTCAAGGAAATTATGTAACACAGATTAAGATACATCTGCCAAGAAAACCTAAACTTTTCTCTTGGGCAGCACTGTATCAGACTATCTGGCAAGACAGTAATAATTAAGTTGTCTAGATGCCAGCATGCACAGCTGGTGCACATGAAAGGACAAATAAACCCTGCAAAAAGGAGCTGACAGAACACATGAAAGCATTATATCAAGCAACTCACATGCTATCCAGGAAACCAGTACTACCACTATCAACTTTTTAAAACTCGCCTTTATTAAACATTAGACTAGTCACATGAAGCTTTGAGTCCTTAAGGAGGGAAGAGAAGCTGCCTTTTGTTTAACATAAGAAGCACACAATATTGATGCTCAACTCTCAGCATCAAAAAAGGTGGTTCTGTTTAGTTTGTTTTTTTTTATCATTTTCATTTCATAGGATTTCTTTGTTTCCTAAGGAGATTAGTATTTCTGTACGAAATGTAGATGATGTTTTATCAATAGAATATCTTAGTGTCCCAAGAACACTATCATATTATGTCAGCACATGCCAACAAGTAATGCAAGTCTTAGACATTATGCACACAATATTTAAATGAGACAAACTCGTGCAGGCTAGCGTTTCTCAACCTCCTTTGGTTGAACAAGCATAAAAGGCTGCCAAGCCCTTATGTTTTTAATTTTAATGCAAACATTTCACACTCATTTAGGTATATTTGTGCAGTATGTGCAAGCATTTTAGACAGATTACTGAAATGACCTGACCTTGAACTGCTCTATTATTTAAGGAATAATAGAGCAGGCTTTGCCTTTAACTAACAATATGTAATGTCTATTACTTTCCACAACCCAAATGATTCCTGCAGATCATGAAGGGACTGCACTGGGGGAAGTTAAAAGGTCACCATTTGGGTACATTAGAAAGCACCTACCTAGAGCATATAAAACACATCCCCTTTAGGTAGTCTTATCCATTTAATCAACCAAAAATCACAAAAAAAGAAATAACTTGTTTTATTCTCACCAAACTTTTCCATCACCCTGTAGTTATTTTACTGTGTTTGAACTTTATTTCCTCAAGCCAATACAAACAGACATCACTTCTCTTTCTTCTTTTAAGACACTTCCAATCTTTCACTTGGCAGTAGACAATTGTCAAATAATAGAATGGCAAGCTTGAGAAGAGCAAGAACTAAAAGCCTTCCCAGCAAATTACAATCAAATAGCAAAACCAGACATCTTGTAACAAAATACATCACATAAATTCACCCAAAATAACAGCAACTGAATTTAACAAAAAAGTCAGTCCTATTGATTGTCCCCATTTACCTGTTGTGGAAGTTCACTGATTAGGTACTGAGCAAATTTTTGCAATTGGTCTCTTTGTAGCCGAGACAAGGACTCAGAAACGGGTGCTCGTAAGCATACTGCAGATGCCTGGATAAAGAAGAGGATATATAAATTGCCATCAACAGATCGGTCATAATGAAGGGCCCACTGAGTGGACAAAGTGTCATGAACAGTGGCTATGCTGATGCATATCATACTTGGTCTTTTCCCATCATTACGTAGAGCACTGCAGATAAGATGCAAATAAGCTGTCTACATTTTATCAAAACTGTTTTTAAGAGTTTCTTGTCAAAGAAACTGCCTGAGCAGCTGTGCTTAAGATCTGTTGTTGCTAGCAGTTGCACAAATACTGGCAGGGATTTTGCAAACAAACCTCTGAAATGGGACATAATTCTTAAAGCGTCTGGCAAAGCAGCCAGCTCTGTGGGGGGCTGTTTCACAGACTCACAACTGCCTCATTTATCTCATTAGCGATTTTTTTTTCCTTAAAACCAGCCCCCTCCCATATCTTCAAACAACAAATCATAAAATAAATATCAGTTTCTTAACTTTGTTCACTACACAGAGTAAGAACTACCCAAATGGAACCCAACTAAAATTTAACCTGGAAGCAGGAAAGAGCACTTTGATAACATGGATGCTTCTGATATCAATTTATCTACACAGAACAATTAATCTACATCTTGGCTTGTAACTTGCTACTCAGCAACTAATAAACAGAAACATGAAAATGCTTTCGCTGTTACCTTTCAGGTGGAAGAAAGGACTAGGGGGAAAGCGGTCATTTTTATCTTTTACAGGGTTCAAATTTTGAGTGTAAATACTTTCACTGAAAATTTTCAGTTTCAATATCCACTTTTTTAAAATGAAGCTATCTTGAAGCAGACCTCATTTTTTTTTGACAACTTTTCTGCTCTAAGTACAGAAAGTGAATTGATATTCCAGTGATTACATCTACGGATGAATTTAAGCCTATTACAATTGCTCATTGCAAAACGTTATCAAGCTTCATCAGGTTATTAGCACTCATTTAGAAATCTGGAGTTGATAATAACCATGTTAGCTACACAGTATTCTGTGACAGCAGAAAATCTTCAGTTTATTTCAATCATCCACACTTTATCCTCCCTTAAAATAAATTTCTTATTGCTTCACAAAGACTGAAGAAATAAATTGCTATGTAAGTCTGAACCTCCAAGTTGTATATTGCATGTTGATTGTACCTGTTTTCACTTGAAATCTTTGGAACAAGGAATACCTGCTTTTTTCTCTATATAAGGCCACGCAGAATGCTAACAGTCAAGTAAAATTATAAACATACTGAATGTTTGAAATCTATAGGTCAAAATGACACTTATCTATCTCAGTATGAGTTAAAATGAATGGATGAACATAAAGGCCAGTAGTGATCAAAATTACTTTCCTTCTGTACTCTCAGTGATCCTACAACCCAAAGAAAGAGCTTTCAAATCCAATATTTACCAAGACTTGTATTAAAAGACTAACTATTGATGATCTTCCACTCCTTGCAGAACTGAGAAAGAATGAGTAACTTCAGCATTTAAGTGAGAAGGGGCCAAAAAGGACTGTATCTACTCTGAGCAGTTTGCAAATGACCAAAGGACATTCTGCAGTTTAGAGTCTCAGTCAGTTCACGCATTTACACTGCGGACTGCAACTGTGAGTGCACATTTGCACAATCTGTAACCAATAGGAGTGTCAAGAACAATTTCCCTAAAGAGTGCACGTGTTGCATAAAATTGTAATGACAAGAGACTCAGACAAGAGGATGCTGAGAGAAAACAGAAGTATTCTTAAAAGCCTACATTGTGTATCCGGAAGAGACAGAGCGCCACGACGTGAGCACACCATTTGGCCCCAGCTCCACAGGTACAGCTGCATGATGTGATCCTGCATCGGTCAAACATCACTGCCACATTGTATGCACCTTTGGGTGACATCATCTGTGGGGGTATCACAGTGGCACTCAGGTGGAAACCTGTTACAATTCAAAAGTCCAAAGTTAACTATCGTGATGCCTGGGAGACAGATTCAGATAGCATGAAAATTTAAGTACATGCCATTTAAACAGCAAAATAATATGTCTAGCAACAACACCTACACTGAGATGGACATCAGTTTAGAGTCTCCAGCACTTCTTTCTTCCTAATCAATTATAGTAGAGTATTAGCAGAGAGACATAAGACATTGTAAAAGGTTAAAAAAAACAAACAGATTTTAATATATTCATTCACATTTTAATAAGAAAAGCAGGACTGAATAAAGCCACCACTGAAAAGTGTGACTTTTTGATCACAGGGTCAAAGTAAGGCTATACATACTTTAGGCATCACCTCTGTGTTAATTAACTCCAGCAACAGCACAGAAGAGCAGGTTAGGTGATTTCTTGAGAGTTACTTCCAACTCAATCAATTTTCACAATTTTGTAGGGCACTAAAGACAGCACTTGTGCCTCAACACTTTCTATTAACTTGTGCCTTCAGAAGCTACCAATTTCTCTCAAACTGAATACCTACTTACATTGTTGCAAAAAATCCTATTGTTATAAACCACATACTCAGAAAACAAAAAAAAAATCCCACTTGCTTAAACTAAAACAGACCAAAAAAAAGAAAATTTCAAAAACAACACTTAAAAGAATCCAGCCCCTCTAGTCTGTGAACAAATGCATGAATTATGAATCTGATCTCAGGCAAGATAACAAAACATTTCAAAGAGACTTGGCTTTACATAATCTCATATGCAATGCATCCCAGTTGTACATGCAATGAGTCTTCCTCTACAGTCAAGGGTTGTCCAAAGGCACACATATTACAAGCAGGAAAAGGTCATCAGGAACATGAACCTTCTATTTGTCTTTAAGGTTCCAATCACCAGCAAATCATCTTCCACTGCAATGAGTGTCAGCCTCAGAACCTTTTTGCTAGTCTCAAATTCAGTTTTAACGCGGCACAGAAAGCACAAAGGGTATCAACGCCATAACCAAAATTCAGTCCAACAATCTACCTCAAGTGAAAAATTATGGCCTGTGATAGATGACTGAAAATTTCTCTATCAACAGCACAGGCACACACACTACAAATCTACACTATTAAGCTTTTATTATGATATTGTGAGGTTATTATAAAGATGGCATTCGGAGTGCATATGACCTACTAAATTCCATCTAAAACAATGTGCAGTATTTCCTCCTCAAAATACAATCCCCATGCCAGTGCTTGTCTTACCTTACTTAACCTTTCTACTTCTCCTGCTCACCAGAATTCAAATCCTCTTCCTGATGCTGGTGATTATTTTGATTAGTACACATAATGCCACCCAAGTTCTTTAGCCATTTTAACAATTGGAACAGAATCAAAACAAAAGAAGGCATTCACCACAAAATTGCTGCGCTGCTTATTACTAGCTACAGTTCTAATTTATATTCCACACTTGGATAACACAACCCAAACAGTTCAGCTAGTCCTTCTAGTACACTGGAAGCACCTCAGACTAATGCCAAAATGCCCTAATTTTCACAAAAGTGAATTAAGCACTCCACAAATTGTAAGTGCGGCAATTCTACTTCACTGAGGAAAAATAAGCATTCTAAAGGTGCTAGAGAAGAACAGGTCACAGCTACGCACTCTTCTCAAGCTCCTACCATGAATATTTTATTTGTATATGAAGACAGCTAACTGATTAAATGCAAAGAGGGAAGAACTGCTACAAGGAGAGAAAAAGAAAACTTTAGGGCTTCAGCATGACATAACACAGCTTCAATACAACTTGTATTTGGATGAACGTCTACCCCTGACACTGCTAATTCAAGCAGGCCTGCCTGACTCTTTTGCCCTGCCAACTTTGCTGCGCTGAACAACCACATGTGGAATGGCACAGGAAACCACACGAGGAAAAATATCTGGTCATCAAAGAGTACTTGTTTACAGTCTAACTGCAACTATCTTCTCAGTGGCTGACCACAGTTCTAACCTATCTGCTTGAACGTGAAAACAAGAACCATGCCTACTGCACACCTGAGTGCCTCAGTTACCTCATGGTATCACCAGAAGTATTCTTCCCTTCCATCCACTCCCTGCCCCCGCTACCTGATAACAGCCTATCTGCTCCATGCATAGCAGTATGTTACAAAAAAAAACACCTACAAGCACCAGCAGTATTCATTTTGCAACTGTATGTAGCCTAACAAAAAACGTAAGATGTATATATTCTATTCTTGGCAAGCTCCATTCCCAGGAGGCCTCAAGAACAGGCTGTGGGCCAGAAGAATCGCTCTGCCAGGAGCCTCACTCCCCATACCACCATTTTTCTTAAACGCTCTGTGCAGACCAAGTTTAGTGCTTCTGTGAAAACATCTCGGCTTTCTACACAGAGAGTGAGCTTCTCACAAGCACCAGATTTACTTCTTATGCACAGAACAAATTTGTCTAGCAGCCAGTAACAATGCTTCAGAGAATGTTTGACCCACACACACTACCAGGAGCTATCCACATCACACAGTGGTAGCATTACATTGTCCAGTGTGATACTCAATTAATACACATGGTTTCAACAAACAGAAAAGCTGGAAGTAATCAAGTGCTACATGGATTGGGTCCCGCAAAACAGAGACGCTTTGTTTTTTAGTCCGCAACCCATCCTTCTCACTACTCTACCCCCAAAACTTTTGGATGGTTTTCCTGGAAGATTAAAGAAATGGATGCTTTCCATTGGATATAACCCAGTTCTCAGAATTTTAGGATAACTATGATGGTTACATCAATGTATCTTGCATTTATATTTATTTTATAATAAAATTCATTTATTGAGAAATTTAAAGTTAGTTTTTCTGAGGTTCTATCAGTCCTCATGATTTCAGGTAGAAATGCACAAATTTGAAACACTCCAAGCCACTCAGTAAGCAATTGGAATCAAACAATTTAAGTCATCTATGAGTTAACACCACCCTTCTAAGAATACTACTTGTAATACAGTTACCGGGATTTCTTCACCAATATTTGATGGTTCTGATGCCCCTATAGCAATGGTAGCGAACAAGTTCTATTATTCTGCATAGAACTGAAGAACTTTTCCTCCAGGTTTCTTAGGACTAACAGAAATTGAAAAACAATAGCTGAAGCTTTAGATGGGAACTAATGCAAAGCAATTCCGGAATTTTTTTTTTTTCAAGCCAAGTTAGAGGAAACTCTAAAAAGCAGAGACTTGGAGACTCTACTTGAGATGTTGGAATCAATACTGAAACTGCTGCTGTCTTCCTCATTAACAAGAATGAGATAGAGAATAAGTCCCTGAAATAAGTGACTACAACACATCTATTTGAGAACAGCGATAACTTCTTCAGTTCAAGGAGGCAGGTAGATGACTGCTACAAAAAGAGTGTGTGGGAGAAGGCCTACAAAAGCCCATTCTTTGTGTATATACAGTACAACACTCTAAAGACGGTTTGTGGAATGTGGTGAAGAAGTGCTATTGTCCAGAAATTATGGATATGGATTTGCATGTAGACAAGATGACTGCAATTACTTATTTACATCCGAAGAGGAAAAATATAAGCCTTATTGCAGCCAGCCCCTGCAAAGGGAATAGGACAGAAGAGCACAAAAGCACTGTTCAACCTTTGTCCTGTTGATCACAATATCACACTACACTGCTCACTCCTCACTCTCCCTCAAAATCAAATCTGCATTCAAAAGGCTGCTTCATTTCTTACATTTATTTTCACATTTGTCAGTACATGAAACCCAAAACTGCAGCTACACACTTCAAAATAATTTACAGCAAACAAATGAACTTACGTCCACCCGCTGCCCTTCTTCTGAGCTGCTATTGATGGGGGAAAAAAAAATCCTTCCACTAGATAATGTTTCTCTGCTAAGGAGGAAACAGCATTACTATTTAAACAAAGTTACTTCCTTCCCTTCCAAACACATAATCCTTTGTCAAGAAGCACAGCTGCTGTTTGCATACTGGAAAAGTTTCTCCCTGGTGTTGCACATCACCTTCTTTTCCTACTCCTTTCCTCCCCTCCCCCAAGCATAGGTTTGAACTAACACTCCTAGTCTTTGTTAGTTTACATTTTTCTACACCTCCTTGACTTTTTACATTATTACTGAAACATGTTTTGACCACAGTCTAAGCACGGTGTATTAAATTTCATGTTCTTTTCCACTGTTTAAGTTGCAGGAACTATTGAACTTCAGCAAGTTCCCTTTCAACTCATTTTTTCTCTCTCAAACATTTTCCTGCCTATAGTTCAGCCTCAGAGGCCTCTCGCAGCATCACAGTCCTGACATTAGCAGATTATGTATGCACTCAACATTCAGTTCTAGCTTGATTTTGTTGATGAGCCAAAATTATTATCTGATCTCACTAACAACTCAAGATATCTTATCTACGAGGAAGTACTTCCATTTCTAATAATTCCTACTATCATTATTACAGTAGATAACAGTCTAGATAAAACCCTTCTGTACACTTCATATTCAGAAAATAGTTTATAAATCTCTTGCAATTTGCATGACTGCTTCCTTCTCAACTTTTACAGCATGAGTTCCTTTTATATCCTTTACTAAATTTATTCATTCAACTGATCACCAACAGTGAGGCACTGCCAGTATCAGAGACTGAACAGGCTCATGGATCTCTCCATCCTTCATCTAATGAAAATATAGAGACTTCCATCCTTAATGTTATTCATCTATTTATATTATCATTTTTCTTAATACAACCAGTTCCCACATGCTAATCAATAAACTAATTCCCAAGTTCATACTTGCAGGAAAAAAAATGCCTGCATTGAGTTAACATGATCCACCTTGACACACACCAGTGTCTCTATTTCACATAATTTCTTCCTATCTAACAGCTGTCTCTGGAAAGGATAACTCAATATTTTTCCTTACTTAAAAAGATTTTATGAAAAATCCAGAGTCTAGTTTCCTATTTAAGATAAGATTAGTTTTCACAACCATAAAATGTTAAAATAGCAAGGTAAGTGAGGAGAAGTGAGGACAAAACTCACTGTCTAGCAACATAAATTTCCTTCTGCCTTAATACTACCAGCATACCTGTACTATAAATACAACTATTTTGCTATAATATTTAAGCATATAACCTCATCTTTGTCATAAAAACACTTTAGGAAAGGCATTAATTGGATCAGACTGATAGAAAGCCAATTTCTCTTTATTAATGAGGAGTTTAAGCATTATGGAGACAAAAGCATTCTATAAAGTTTTTCCCAAAATGTTGAGACAGAGTAAGGATCTAATTTGCAGAACTTATCTGGCTTTTCATTCAATTTCACAGCTGAGCTGACAAAGGCTGAAATAAACATAGCATTTAGCATAAGACATTAAACAAAACACATGTAGCATGGAGTTTAGTCTAGGATACAGAAAAACTAGTTTTGAGACATAGTTTTGGGAAGCTGAATGAAATCTGAAGATGTGGAGCTGCAGAGTTCTTACCTATCTGGAGAGGATCTTTGACTGCCCTCACTCGAAACAGCTGCTCCCCTCTCTGGAACTCGTCTGCACTGCCATTAGCCAAACATGAGTACAATCTGTAAGCAAGAAACATGATCAAGATCAGTAATTTCTGGGAAACTTCACACTACTATCCTCTGAAATACAAATTCACATACAACGTAAAATCACTTACATTCCAGCATCAGCATGCCACAGTAAAACTCCTTGTACTTCTAGATGAGTTGCCCACATGGTCATGTGAGATTTTTTACATCTGTGCTCATCAGATTAATGAGCATGTACAAGCAACAGCTGATGTGCTCTGTTCTATCACAGGTGATCTTTATAACTGTATCAGCACTTCTGGCACTACCTCCCCTACCCGATACCAAAATGTTAGATGAAAGTATTTAAGAATTGTCAGGATGATTCTTTCTAAAAGACTATAATACCACTACTATCCTACAGAATTTCAGATGCATGGTTGCATAGGTAGGCAACCCACAGAAAAAAAGCCTCAGACAAAATACATTGGTAAAAGATCTAATAACAGTGAGGTTCTGACTGTGCATTCAACCAATTAATGTGGAAACATAAGAATTACAGTTATCTCCCTGGCTGTATCCACTCTGATCACTGATGTATTCAGCAAATTCTAATTATCCTACTTACACAAATAAGAAACTAGCAAAGTAGAGAGAGCCCTCCCCGGTAATTTCTGAGCTCAGTTAAGTTCTGACTGAAGCAACAGATTAACACTGGACAGAATGCTACATAAGATTTATGTAAAGATAGAAGTCTACAAATAAGTTACACAGTCAAGCAAACTAAAGTGTGCATTTACCCTGTTTCAGTTACAGAACCTGCACATTTGTATGTTCTGCCTGGGACACATACAAAGCAGCTGAAGTCACAGTAAGAATCCATATCATAGCATATCCTACAGTAACTCATCCGTATATTGCGAAGTGCACGTACCAACAGCAGGAGCAGCCAATATACAGGACATTAAATGGACAGTGATAGTTCTCTAGTGAACAGAACTTCTCCTCAAGCATCAGCGAGCAGAAATAGTATGCATTACCTAATATCTTCCTCATTTTCAGGGAAACTCCAGAAGGCGATCCGAAGCTGTAGTTGCTCAGGAACTGGAGGATAAACTTTCTCCACAACCTCAAATGGAATGTGAAATGCTACCTGTTTTGCAGACAGTTCCACCAATGGGATCACCAGCCCATCTGGCAAGATAAGAAACAAAACGCAATTAGCCATTGAGGAAACTGAACTCAGAGGCAAAATGCATTAGAGCAGAGAGCACTTCCACTTCCCCACCTATCTTACCAACTTCAAAGACCTATTTTGATAGTACAGTGAAAGGCAGCATAGAAATTTTCAGAAAAAAACTAACTACTTGCCAACCTCACATTTGTTTTCAGCCCCACAATTAATAGGTACACATTCCTGAAAATCCAGTCCTTCTTCAGGAGAGCTTCACTACCCTATGTAGTGGACATTGATCAAACTTTGTCTGCTGACGAAGCTAAAACCATTCAGTATGACTTGAGGTAAGCATATACGTCACACATTTTACAATACAGCATACAACATCCTGTGGGCATCATCTGACTACACAGAGAAGTATTACAGTGTATATGCACAAGAGAGCAATAGGAGGGCTGTCCAGGAGCCTCAGTATTGACTTTTTGGTAACCTGCAATTCATAAAACTTTCATTTAAGACAGCAATTGCTTTCTTTCCTTCTCCTCCATTTTACATGTATCTGTCTTAATATTGCAAGTTCTTTACAGAAAAAAAGAAGGGAATTCACATTTGTACACTGCTGACTACAACAAGCTTCTGAGAATCCTAAATGAGGGCATTATGGGCCTTCCATAAACAAAATTCATCACCATCTCTCCACCAAACTAACTCCACTTTTTACATTTTTCAGTACAGATGAAGATTTCTTATCCTCAGGCTACAGAAACCTAATGCTTCTGCTTTGCTCTGAACTAGATAACACTCTATAATGAAATGCCAGGCTTGTGTTGTCTGCAAGCACCTCACTGCTTCACTGAGATCACCTCCTGACCAACAGCAGCCTTGGTTCCCTGTCTCTCAGACCCTGCTGCCAAAAGCCTAATGAAGTTATGAAGTTCCAGGTATTCTGCCTTCTCACACACCACCAGAAGCTGGAATGTAAGCCAACCTGGCCCTCAGCTTCCCCTCCCCAAGGCCTCCAGGCACTGGATAGAAAGGGAGTGCAGCCCCAGTGTCAGCAAGGCTTTCTTGCCCACTGCCCAGGGACACTCTGCAGTCCCAGCAGCTGAGGGGAGAGAGGGAGAGGGCTTTGAGAATGCAGGCACATGCAAAGCAGCCAGCACCTCCCCTTGTACTGAACAGACCTGTCAGAAGGAAGGATTACATAAATACAGAGAAAAAATACAGTTTGCAAACATCCACATTTAATTTTTTTTTATTGCACTGAAATTAGATTCATTAGGCAGCATTCCCTTCTCACAGACAGGCAGTCTTTCACCATCACAGGATTATTTCTCCACCGTCAGTGATTTTTATTCTACATTATAGATGGAGCCTATCTCTTACTGTGCTATAGTCCCATCCACAAACATGAGAGCACAGATTGTAAAATGAACAATGATGGTTAAGTGAGTTCTCTCTTTCTTTATTGCAAGCAGACACACAAGATTTTAGTGGAAAGTCATCTTATTTCCCCTTCTGACAGCCAGCACAGTTAACTAAAAAAAAATTACTACTGTTAATTAGTGCAACACAGCTTAATCATTGCTGTTACTACAGTAGTAGTAGATACCATAAAAGGTGCAAACTGAGGTACATTAGTACTCAAAATTGCTCTGAGCAATGAAAGGAGAGGTATTTCTTGGGGCTTTTTACTGCAGTTTTTGTAGAGGCACTTTATCCAAGTCTTCCATTACACATTGCATTAAAAAAGAGATAATAGCTAAGCAATCTCTATCCTTAAAGGTACAACATCTGAAAAAGACTTCAGTAGGAGGTGAAACACCTGTGGACTTTCAAAGAGCTGAGAGGCTGCAAGTGGATGGTATTTCTTTTCACAACTACATGGTGTGGAGTATGAAGGTCAGACAGAAATAGCAAAGCCACACTGGGTTGACAGAAAAGCAGCAAAGGCAAAAGCAATCCATTATTCTATTAGTATGTCTTACTAATACAAGTATTTTTCTTTACAGTTGCAATGTACTAGGACTCCTACAATCAGTTACTAGGTCTCAACAGTACCAGCACAACAGCAGCAACAGGATCACTGCAATTACCCTCCACCTACTTCATTACACAGCACAGCTGTTCTCCTTCAAGCTAAACCAAATTAACTCAAGAAAAACCCTATGACAAGCATCGCTGAAATTACCTGTCCTGAAAAAAAATCCATCTTCCAAGCAGGAAGAATTAGTGCTACTACACATAAGAAACATACGTGCTTTCTGATGACTCAAACAACTGTGAAACCCTGATCTAACAATTTTTAGGATGATCTGACTTCCACCCATAATAGGGCAGTAGTACTCAGCGAGAAGCCCGGGGAGCTTTTCAGACCCCAGCCAGGAGCAGGCTGGGAAAACAGCACTGACATGAGCATGACCCTACTGCCTGCCACTTCTCCCCACAGGCCCCTGCCCCCCTCGTATGATTATACAACATATTAGCATGGATCCTTTGGAGGAAATAAGCTCCCAGGAACCTCTCGAGCCAGGGACCCTTGGTTTAACTCTTCTTCATAATCTACCAAGATTTTATACTATGAAAAGAAACTACAGTTTTATTGAGAGGTTGAGTCACATGAGCAATGTCGCGTCAGCTCAGTCACATAGCCGTAATACGGCTGCAAATACCCTTGCCATTGTAGGATGACAATGAGCTTGGGACAAACAAATCCACCAAAAGTATATGGAAGTCAGCCCTAGTTGAGAAGCCTCTTGGATTTACTCTGTTAGGGAGGCCCCAGTGCAACTCATTCTGTGATTTTACCAGATTTGCAGCGAACTAAGGTAACTGGTTGACTTTGTATTAAACTCCGTTTCATCAGCTGTACTGTGTTAATAGTAGCCTGCAGGAGCCAGCAGCCAATTAACTGGAACAGCTGTCTCCAGCACACATTCAAACAGCACATAGTTTAGATATTCTCAGAATAAGGTGAAAGCAGTAACATCTGAAGTGGAAAAACTAATCTAAAAAGCAATAATCTTATCTATAAAACAGCAAATCTCTCTAAACTGTTGGATTTTCTAGATGGAAAAAGAGCCGTGGAAAAGAAATGGTAGAAGATAACTGAGAATTAGAAATTATTTCTGTGATACTTTAAGAATGAGTGAATTCACTGCAGCCAACCTGGTACATAATGTAAACACTACAATTCAGAAGTTAAACTGTCTTAAGTTTCAAGGGTGGTGTGCCCTGTGCAGCCACGGTGATAGAGACACTTATCTACCACGGGATTCAGAGCAGAGGAACTTCCACATTAGGCCTTCCGTACAATCAGTTGGACAGCCTGAGTTAAGTGCTTAAATTAGACTGAATACTTTTCCTTGAATACTAAACAAAGAGATCCTCTCCAAAAGTTTAGATATACAAATCCACAACTGTGGGATTTATACCTGCTTCTATCAAAAGGTAGTATCAGTAAAACAGATGAAATGTACTTCCAAATACTACTAAATAAACTTTGAGAAAAAAAACAAAATGGAAAAGTGCTAATAAAAGGAAAAAGCATCACAACTCCCACTCAATGCAAAGATAAAGACAGCAAGGAACATTGCAAAACATGTAAAAAAAAAGTAATAATAACAATAATATAGCAATAAAATCAAAAATGTAATAGAACATTGAATCTGCAAGATGAATCTGTCTTCAGGACAAAATAATTTTAAACTGTGCTTCCTCACAGGCAGCAGATCCAATGACCTGAAGAGAGCAAAGGAAACTCTTCATGTCTTGGAAGAATAAAATCACACATCAAGCATAAGCAACCCCCAACAATTCTGACCTACACTTTAAATGATCAGCAAAACCCAAATCCCAGGTCTAGCAGGGAATGTGAGACATCTCCTGATCTGTACACCCTACCAGCAGGCAGGACCAAGCACTTCTCAACCATTCGGAATAAATCGCGTTCCATCTATCTACTGCCACATGGAACACACAGCTTACATGAGGACCATTCTAGCCTTTTTGCTACTGTTTCATGTGAATTGATTTTATCATAGTTTTATAATAGCTGTAACTTCAGCATAGACACAATTATTCCTGCAGGAACAACAACCCCAAACCAGCTCCAAACAGCTAATGCAACCTATGCACACATACACAGTGGAAGAAAATTCTGTGCTGTCAGGTATGCTACATTTCTTAATCTTTCCTAGCATAGGGTAGGCTGTAGCAAGTTGCAGCCAACAATTATTCATAAAAACAGATCATGTTCCAATAAATTCTTCAGTACAATAACAGAGTTTCCATGATAGACAAAGAGAGAGATAAGACTCTGCTTGAATAAACAGCAAAACAGGGGCTAGGAGTTATCAAATGGAACTGAAACAAATCCAACTGGACTAAACACTGAATATATTTGTTACCTAATTACATTATTCCTAATGGGTTACTTTCAGTTGATAAACGTCCCTAAAAATAAACTGTGTGTTCACTATGTATGAATAAATACAAATTCAATGGAACAAATCTCACAGTAAGAGGTGAGACAGTGCAAAGATAAGACTCATTGTTTATATATATATATCTTAAGGCAAATAGGGTGATGCTCTTTAGCAGAACAAGTAAACCATATAGTAAGACATCTTAGACTGCACTATCTTCTGAGAGATGTGTCTATAGCTTTGATTTTATAGCTATCTCTACTCTACATCTCACATTTCCCCTCACCTCTACCACTGGCCTCAGTCCAAAATGCATCAGAGTGGAAAAAAGTAATACAACTATAGATAGAACAAAGAGATGGGGAAAATGAAGTGAAACACTTCTGCTATCAAAAGAGTAAATGAGATCAGTAAAACTAACAAGAAATATGTAGCGTATGATCTTGACCAGTGGAAGAGGTGTGTGCAGGGGTGTTATGAAATCTGTTTTACAAATCTCATTTAAAAAATGGTAAATACTACATTTCTTTTTGCAGGGTTTGCCATGTAGAAAGATGAATCTGTCACTATGGAATGTCACTCAGGCATTCAACTAAAATAAATCAAGCAGAAATACATATCAGTAAGTGCCCCTTAACTTAAGGCAGTGACATATTTTCTCCCTAGTACCTCTTGAAACCAAAAAGTGCTGAGAGTTCTCAAATACGGGAGAGCAAACTAAGCCGTGCATTGAGCTATAACATACTTAAATCAAACCTCTTAAAAACCGTTCAGCTTCTTGTTATCTTCTGTGTATTTGTGCTGTTGGTTCTATTTTAATCTCCCTTTATTTAACTTTCCAAAAATTTAATCTCAGTGTTGATGTCCATAAGAAGTACATGCAGGGCAGTATGTTCCTTTCAGTCTCCAACTATGCAACAAACATCAGAAAACTCAACCTTTGTTTTGAATTCTATAATACTATAAGGAGAGTGCTTTGACTGCAGCCACCCAAGGTGAATATTGCAAAATGAATCATGACATTTTTAATTGAAAATTCAGTCTTCATTTTGTCTTCATAAATTACACTTCAAGATGTTTAGGCCATTACTTACATCTCTTTCCCTATTCTTCTTCCATTTTGCTGCATAATCAATGTGCTATTAAAAGCAGGATACATGTTTTTAAAAATAAAAGAAATTCACCTCTGAACTGAGGATAATACACATGGTGTGTTGCAAATGTCTGAAAAAAGGGTATTTTCACTTCCTTCCAAAGCATTTCTCACCCACAGCTTTCCACAGGGCCCATTAACTTTTGTTTTCTTTTCAAAGAAGAGGCAGTCAGTAAGGGAGCAGAGCTGACTCAATGGGTCACCAACACAGCACCACCACCACCTGCTTTTCTGTCACAATAACATTTGACACGGGCAGATCATAATTCTATCATAGAATCACAGAATTGCTTTGGTTGGAAGGGACCTTTAAAGATCACCTTGTACCAACCCCCTGCCACCGGCAAGTTTGCCACCCACCTGGCCTTTAAGAGTGCCTCCAGAGATGGGGCATCTGATTAATGTTTATAAATATCTAAAGGGATGTGGGAGGCTAAGTGGATGAGGCCAGGCTCTTCTCAGTGGTGTGCAGCAATAGGACAAGGAATAATAGCCTAAAACTTGAACAAAGGAAGTTCCATACTAACCTTCTTTACAGTAAGGGTGACGGAGCACTGGAACAGGTTGCCCAGAGAGGTTGTGGAGCCTCCTATGTCTGGACGTCTACCTTTGCAACCTATTGTAGGGTACCTGCTTTAGCAGGGGGCTTAGACTCAATGATCTCTCGAGGTCCCTTCCAACCCCTGTGATCCTGTGATCCACAGCTACTATGGACAGCCTGTTCCAGCACCTCACTGCTCTCTGAGTAAAAAATTTCCACCTACCATGTAACCAAAATCTCCCCTCTTTTAGTTTAAAGCCATTCCCCCTCATCCTGTCACTATCAGACCATATAAAAAGTCAGTCCCCTTACTGCTTGTAAGCTCCCATCAAGTACCGGAAGGCTGCAGTGAGATGTCCCTGGAGTCTTCTCTTCTCCAGACTGAACAAGCCCAGCTTCCCTCAACCTTTCTTCATAGGAGAGGTGCTCCAGCCCTCTGAACATCTTTGTGGCCCTCCTCTGGACTCGCTCGAGCAGCTCCGCATCCCTCCAGTACAGTGGGCCCAAGGTTTGGAAACAGTACTCCAGATGGGGCCTTAGGAGGGCAGACTAGAGGGGGCCCTAAATCCTAGATCCAAGCCCTACAACATCATCAAAAGAAAAGATCCTCAGAAGTGCTGGATGAATATACTTGCAGCCTACAGAAGAGGTAAGGATACATTTTTGTCAGCTTGCTGGTTTGTGGTTTTCAAGCACATATTTGTGAGACAGGAAGCTAATATCTGTCCCATCCAATTTTCCAAACTTCAAGTCACATTAGTGAAAAATACACCACATCTATAATACACTAGTACACAATACATACAAATGTTGATATAGCCTCAGGTTTATGATCTTTGGAGTAAATCATCCTAAGCACAATAAAACGGAAGCTTCACAATGCAGTCACAAACATGACAGCTATGTTTTCAAAGAGATAAGGGAAGAGTTCTTCTCCACTTGAATATAAGAGGTATTCAAGTCACTCCATTCTTTGCCAGCAAGACTTTGTATATATGAAATACACAACCACAACCACCAACCTCCAAAAAATAAACCAGATGCTTAACATGAAAAATGCAATCTAAACAGCTAACAATTTTAAACATATAGAAGAGAGATAGATAACAAACAAGCACTTAGAACAACAGAATTATTCACCTTTGTACACTTATGCCAAAATGCGCCAAAGTTGGAGGAAAGAGGATTCAGGACAAAAGAGTTTAAATAGAACAGCTTGAAAAATTTCCATTGTACAGACTCACGGGCAACCCATAGGAGTAGCTAGAAAGCTATATCATATAGTAGAAAAAGGATTAGCTAGACCTGTGCCTGGAATAGACTATCTAATAAAGCACACTAGATTAAAAAAATACATATATACCAGCTCACTCAAGATGCACTCTTTCAGGCTTGCATGGTGATTCTTACAACTAGGGACTCATTTCTTTCCAAAAAAATCACCACACACTGAGCTGTAGATGACCTTTTGCAATCACACAGCTGGTCTCTGTGTAGTCTGTAGTGGACACACACACATGTATCACATTGCTCAGGCACAACTGGAGCAAATTGGTGCTCTCCTGGCAGCTCAGTAGACATGCCAAAGACTGAACAGGCACGAAGAAATAACTCTCTTGCCCCAACTACAATTAATACAAGAGAAGAAAATCAAACTGGAAAGCCAAGGAGTAATGAAGCTGTACTAGTCACCCCACAAACCAGTCAGACCCCAGGACTGAATCAAGACACATCAATGTCAGATCCTGACAGGTGAATGGACACAAGAAATCCCCCCCAACTCTAATCTAACTTGACTACCTACAGAACAACGCAATCTGAAAAGCTGAAGATTCAGTGTAATACTCAAATAGTGATTCCCAGCTGTCTTGAATTAGCATTCTTCTGTTTTAGATTAAAAATTTCATGTTCCATTTTGTGCTGAGGGGGAAAAAAAAAGGCAATTTTCCTTGTCAAAAACAAGCAAACCACAGTATAACTAAAAATAGGAGGTTCTTTCATTTTACAGATTAAGGAAGAAGATGCAAAAATGCATGTTCTGGCTCCTAAGTTACTTAAGCAGTGTCAGTCTTTAGGAAACAAGCAGCTCCTTTACCCTGGAACAGCTTCTCCAACAAGTTAAAACAAAGTTTCAGCAATTTCTTCCTCAGATACCACTCCAAATCAATTCTCTGCAAAACTCCTCAGCATTAACAAAGCAGCTGCAATAACAAATGGAGAACAGCAGATTCTGGAAGAAATTATTTGGTGAAATTCATCTACATGAGTTATTCAGATGCTGGGACAGAACAAGAAGGCTGGATAAGAAAATAATACATAGTAATTGGTGGAGAAAGGATGCTACAAACACTGCTGCTGATTGTTAATCAAGCTTTCTCAGAAACAATGACCAAAGGGAGCATTCTGATTTGATGTCTCCTTTCATAAACATTTTTGTATTTTTTAGGATGTCCACATACTCAGAACAGACTACCAAGTGCAGCCAAAATTTAAAAAACACAATGGAATCAGAATTCACATGGCTTTCATTTACCTCTTATTTCCCTCACCGAGAAGTATACAACCTTCTGTGCTTTTCGTTACCTATTTTCAGCAGTGAAATTACACTGAGAGTAACGTGTTAAGGTAGCAAGTGCAGAGATACATAAAACCAAGCTGAGAGCAAGAAGAATTTGGGTAAGCCTACATCAAATCTAACACACAAAATGACATTTTTATGTTCAAAACAGTTGAGAAGTGGAATAAGCAACAGAACATTTTCATTCGTGTGTACTGGACAAGACTCACAAGATTCATAGCCAAAAGCCTTTAAGAATACAAATCCCAGATGGAGAGATTACGGTCCATAATTAGAAACCTCCCACTTAAGAGAAAATCTGCAGCAACTATTACCACACAAATTCCATTGCAACCACCATAATGACATTCTAAGAATGGTTATTTATTACTTTATCCAATGCAAAAAGGCTAATTTTATTACAAGAGGGTGTCCAATCCATCTCAAAGTCTCAGCTAACTAAAGCAATAGCCATAGCACAGAGTCAAATGTAAGCTCAATCTGCCTTCTGAAAATTGCCCAGTGCTGCAACACAAACAGCTCAGATATATAGCAAAAGTATTTGCTTGCTCAAACTACCTGTTTGAGGCTGTATTTACACTTCATTTCAAAACCAAATACATACATCTTTTGGCTAAACATATCTTGACACGATGTCCTCTGTCTCCATAATTAGGAAACAGTTTTGTTGTTTTGAACACAGACCTTAAAACACATCCAAACACCCGAAGTTAATACTTCAGTTTGTTTGTTTTGTACACAAGTCCTGGTAGATTTGCAAAATGTGATACTAAATTGCATTGCGGATTTGTGGTGGATAGGTGTTTCAGGGTTTCTTTCAAGTGTCAGTAAGTTCAAACATGTTGTGTCTTGCAGGCCCTTTTCTGGTCAGCAGAATTATTTAAAAAAAAAAAAAACATTTCTGAGAAATCTATTGCACAGTCAGTTTTTGTACGGCAACTGCTGAGTCACAGCCTGAACCACTGATTGAGCACCCGGAGAAAAGACCTGGCCAGCCCTGGGAGCACAGGTGAAGGCAGTTCACCTGTATGACCAGAAGTGGTGGAGCCAGGCTTAACCCCTCTTAGATCTCATTTAAAGGCTGACTGCCACTAAGGAAGGATCCCTTGCTGGAGATCCCTCCTTTGTGGAGTCTGTACTGTGAGCCTAGATCCTTGGAGACAGATGAGCATTCCATTTTCTTCTTTCTTCATAACACCTTCTCATTACATTGGTCCTGTTGCCATTACAGTTTTTACACTCACTTTCCGAACCAAGAAAATCAGCTGACTTAACTTTGCACATCATCACAGAAATAACACTGCCATTGTGCTAAGATCAAGCATAGACTGCAACCCAGACCAATTTCTGTTATGGAAGCTGAGCACCCATCACAGGAGGGACCATACATACCCAGTGCAACACATATTGAACTCCTACTGGCAGCAGTTTCAATAGCTGAATGAGCTAAAATGTATTTTATCCTGAGGTTACTGTTTTTCAGATTACATCTTTTCTGTCATAGCATTCTGTTCATTCATTAAGCCAACTCCTCATAATGCTTCCATGGGATTTCAGGAAGCACACAAAAGCCCTCCAACAAGAAAACTGGTGAGGCTTTATAATCCTATCCAATACCTGATAAGAGAACTAGAACTTAGAAGACGAGTGGTGTGTGTGTAAGGTCCAAGAGTACAAACCTACCAGGAGTTTAAATGAGCAGGAGTATGCAGAAAATCCCATAAACATGTCCCAGCTTCTCCTACAGAATTCTTCATTTCTTCCTGTTTTGTGTCACCAACAGCAAAACCATCCACTGCTTATAAAGTGGTCACAATCAACCCTCAGAAAAACTTTCTTCTGAGATGCTCTAGTTATCAGTGCCCCTCCTTTTAAAGTTAAAACAACATTGAAAAGAACAAGCAATCACAGATAAACATAGCATCTTAGAACAGAGTTGCGCAGAACACAACAGAAGAGTTGGAAAGGACCTACAAAGATCACTGAATCCAATTGCCTGATCACTTCAGGGCTCACCAAAAGTTAAAGCACATTAGTGAGGACATTGTCCATTAGTTAATCATCTTAATGATTAAGCCACAACTTAATCATTAAGAAATAATGATTTAACTAAGTAATGTAGCACCAGCATTAGCAGGGGAACTTAGGACTACTCAACAGACCTAAACCAGAAGCAGAAGCCTGATGCTTTCTGCTACAGGACTTTTTAGAAAATGATGCAAGAAACAGCTCCTCACATCAAGAGGCTACAATGTACGTTTAAAGGAGGCAAGCTTCTCAGGACATATTTTAGGAGCAACTGTTTGCTTCTACCCCTCCCAACTTTATCAGTAGTTTCAGTGTCAGCAAGAATACTTTCAGAGGCAAACCTTTTGAACGAATCCTCTCTTCAGAGCAGTATGACATTAATAAGAAAAATAACCAACCATGTTGTGTAATTCCTCTTTTCACCAATGGTGAACATGACTAAAGATTTCATTACAACCACGTAACCTCCAACTGACAAGCAAATAGCCCACTACCTGACCATCCCTGAGGCCTCTTGCACTCACTAGGCAGAAGAAAAGCTGAACATGAGAACTTTTTCTGTTCTCCAAAGGTCAGCTGGCTGAAGAACAGATTTACCTTCTTCCCTCTCCAGTTTGTGCTCCTCATGCCCTTACAACATGCTAGCTGCAACGCTCTCTATGTATTGGAAACCAGACCTCTAGAAAGAACTCTTGATTTCAGTCTTCAGAACCTCAGGACAAGGCAAAGGTGGAAAGATACAGGTTGTATTTAATAACCAAAAAGACGTTCGATGGAGGACGAAAAGGAAATTCGGTTGAAACCAGATTTCATGATTTCTGAATGCCAGGACAGAAACTCCTGCACTTTCCTATACCACTGAACTTACACTTCTAAGATCCCAGTCACTTAAGTTCTGCCTTATAGTTCACATAAGATTTTGTTACAAACATACACAAAGTATCTACAGAAAATAATCTGCTTTGAACAAAAACCTCTCCAAACACAAATCCAATCCAGCCCAGAACCCAAAGCTATTTTTTACACTTAATTCTATTCTTCACCCATGTAGAAACTGTGAACACCTGCACAGAGCTGTGCTGATGCAACCGGAGTGTTTGATATTTTGCTGATGCCTTATGTGAGATGAGATTTATCTGTCTCTTCAGAAGCTCTGAATCTCAAGAGCAAAATTTCTGTAAGCTCCTTTCTCAGCTCTACCCCACTGTAACATGACTGAGATCCAAAAAACTCTAGCACCAGCTTTAGGCAGGCAATGCAGCATTCACAATTTGACAACGTCCTCTGGAAATGCAGACAAGAAATTCTTTATCCAATCACCCTTCAGTTTCCCTCCCTGAAAAAGGAATTCATTTCAAAAAAAGAGCAGCCTGGGCAAGCAACTGACAGCTGTTAGAAAACCTAAAATGAGCAGCAGATTTTTGAAAGAAAGACAGACAGTGCTACAAAACACTGTACTCATGCCAGCGCTGGCCAAGGTTTCACAACAAATTGGGCAGCTTGCATTCAGAGTAATTCCACAGCTGACGAAGCAGATCAACTGCAGGCTTGGCGTTTTCCTGGCACCGATGCTCCCTGCGCTCCGTGCAGACAGCATTCCGTGTAACCTGCACCGTGCATGCAGAGCACAGACATCAAACAGCTCCTGCTTCCTGCAGGGAAGGCTCCGTGCTACCGCTCCACTCGTGCCCCATGCAAAGTATTTTATCATCTCAGAATTCAGAATTATCCGCAACAGTCAAGGACAAGCAAACAAGTTACAAAGATCAACAAGGATCACATACTATTCAGAATGCAGACAATGGAAGATAAACACAAATCAAAAACCCAGGCTGCACCACAGCTGAGCACCTATTTCTACCAAGTGTACTGCTGTGCTTTCAAATGCTGAAAAGAATGTCACACAAAACACCACGCAACCTACGCTACTTAATGTGCTGTTCTCTACCACTAGTATCCATCCTGAAATTGTACATGCCCAATTAATCTCTAACCAGCTTTATCCTATGCCTAAATCCCAGGGCAGTATCACTCAGCCTCCAAACAAATGCACTGGCAAACACTGAGGTGCTGCATTACAGAGCGTTATCGGAATGAGATCTGGCCCATTTTAGTGGGGCTTATGGGAAATTTATTGTCTGAATAGATCAAAGATGAGGCTTTCTCAGCCCTAGGGTGAAAAAAAGAATTGAACATCTGTCAGCAACTCAAAGACGACACTGCCTTTTGGTATCACCAATGGAAAACCACTAGAGGTTTAGAAATCCATTTCCTGAGACAGGAGTCGAAGCTGCACACCTAAAAACTTCTGAGGAAATTCCCACTTGACTCCTATTTTAACCTCCTTGGGTTTTGTAAAAACTTCCCACAGTGTAACCTCAGGTGTGTGTCTGTACAGGAGGCTAACATCCCACACAGCGGCGTTCCCCAGTGCAGCATGGGGGTGCCAGCACAGCCTTCCTCCAGCTCTCCGCCCCTCTCACTGGAAGTAAGGCATCTGCCCGATCGCTGCTTGGTTCCCCGTACAGCAAATGGAAGGGAGGAGAGGCCACCTCACACATAACTGAGTATCAAGGATAAATGGAACACGCCAGCAGCTGCAGAATGTTTACAGAGGAGGAACCCATTACAAGTACATCTATCACTATTAGCGCACAAAAACAATAACAAAAGGAACACCAGAAAACTGCGAGGCACTGATTGCATGCATTTGCTTAGTCAGATGGATATGATCTCCCAAGATATTTCCAACACCACAGGATTGAAGTGAAGTCAATCATCTTCTGAAAACATCCCCAGAAGTATTGAAACATGCCCTGCTCTTAACCAGCAAGAGAAAACTAACTCCTGTCCTTGAGCATAAGCAGCTTAGCTGAGCCTGCACACTGCTGCTCTAAATGCAGTCCATTAGGCAATGAAAACTACCAAATGCATTCAGGGTCAAACAACTAATTTATCCACGTCAGATCACCTTCTGTCCAAGCCATGCATGAAAGTTATATGAAAGTGTAAGTTGTAAATATTTTCTCACCTGCCCCATCCAGCTAGCTCTGGTAAACAAATTTACAGCTGCAGTTCCCTCTTTGTCCCACCTCAGCATTTATTGACCTAAACCTGAGGTAGCAAATGTAATTATACGTCATATGCAGCAGAAACCATAAACAGCTCAAGAGAATTATTAAGTGATGCCCTATAGACTTCACAAAGGCATTAGATTCACATAAGTAGTAGTAATTTCATTTTTACAGCTATTAATTACATCTTAACTCACCAGCAAGACTATAATGAAGATTAAATGTGAAATACTTAACAATAATTTTTACATCAGCAAACAGTACTTCTTAGATGCACAGAACTTAGGCATTTGAGCCAGCATCCAGCTATGGGATTAGCCTCTAACATGGATTAACAAGGCTCCATGTTTGTGCACTCTCCAGAGGACAAGACAGATGTAAATTTACTAAGTAAGAATTACAGTACAGGAATATTAGAAAAAAAAAAAAAAGGAAAAAAAGATTAAACTGTAAGTCTCAAGAATAACAATTTGTCAATACATGAAGTCAGGCAAACATGAACACATATTGAGATCCGTAAAAACTGAATTCCTACAAATACAAGAAAGAAGGCATGGATAGATTCCAGAAGGTCATACAATAGTCAATATTCACAGCTTTAGCAAATTTTTCTGTGTTTCAAGCAAGAATCTGTCACATACATTGACAAGATGCCAGTAATAATGGCTTGACTACAAGTAGGCATTGTTTCAGTGAATACATCTAAAAAGAGTCCAGGTGGCAACTTGGCTAACTTTGCTTTAAGGTTATGTCACTTTTTCCATTCTTTAATTCTGGCTGGGGAGACACACTCAAAGCAGCATCTTTACTGATCTTAAGCCTAATGAACAAAAAAGATGTAATTAACTATTTCCACTAGTTTATTTGAAAAAAAAAAAAAAAAGTAAAATAAAGAATTACATAAAATGAGATTTTAAGACATCACTGTTTTCATTTTCAGACCTCCACTAATGCATTAACCCTGTTCACCAGTATTTCTAGATGGCAAATAATGGCCATCATCTACTTATTTTTTCACCTCTCCAAACAGAAGAGGAAGCCAGAGTTGGCCCAGGCACTCACCAGCCCACTGGTTCAACAAGTCACTTCCAAGTGTCTTAACTCGTGAGAAAGAAGTGGCTGCATGCCTTCCTGTAATGTTTCTCATTGCTTGCAGAAAAATTCAGGGCAATAATTTTTTTATCACACTATGTATCTACATTTTCGTAAAAAATATGGATGATGGTTTGTTTGTTTGTTTGTTTTGTCTCTGACCTCCCTCTTTCACTTTCTCTAAGGCTGTTCTCTCTTCTCCTGCCTTGTAGTACCCAGCTTTATTCCCAAGAGCAGACATGATTTCTTCTGAGGACACTTTTTTCATCTTCCTTCTTTTTTTATCCATTTATCCTTTCCCTGTCTTCTACATGCCATTTCTCATCTCATATGAAAAAGGAGCTTGAAAGCTATACTATTTGTCCCACAGCCACAAACTAAACCTAATGGTCAAAAGGAAGTCAAAAAAGCCAATGAAGCATCAAGAAATATCACTCATGTTCCCTACTTGCAGCAGCCAACTGAGGATGTTAAGAATTTGTTTAAATGTGCTACTCCTGCAACCCTTCTGGGTCTCCTTCTTCTGTGAAAAGAGAATGTCTTAATTTCCCAATCTTTCTCAGTGCTGCCCATTTATCAATAGGTTTTTATTCAAATACAGAAAAATCAGCACATAGATTTGCCAAGAGAATATACATCTTAACAGTATAAACTAGGTCAAACATAGTTAAGTACTGACATTTTCTCCTTTCTTATGTTTTTGTTAGAGTAATCTAGAAACACTAATAATGATTCATAATAGCAATATTTGATTAAAACCAGACACTTTTCACAGCATCGTTTATCTCAAAATATGTAATTCTAGAAAATTGTAATGGGTATATCACAGCCTGACAAAGTTCCTTTGTTTCATTCTTTTAAGAAGATATTATGTTTCCAGCTGTATGGAAACAAATACAGATGAATGAAATGTATTCAAAATACTAAACGTATTCAAATACACTTTCTATAAGCTGTATGCTTAAATTCTAAAGCACCAACAAAAGCATGGTCAAGAAAGACAGTTTCAACATTTTCTGATGCTGGACAACTAGTAAGTAGCACAAGCCTTGCCAGAATGTTACTGCCCTTCAATAGATAAGAAACAAGGAAAAAAGGATGCACCAAAAAAAACCACACACATTCTAAGAAACATGAGAATCTTCTTGTTGGTAATGCTGTGTATGCTCATGGTCCATGACTACACAGCATCAGAGAAGGAAACTTAGAAAGGCTTGGACAGATACACTCTTTGCTGAGTAAAGAACCACTGGAACGCTGGGCCAGAGAGCGGCAACCCGTCACGAGTGCTGTTTCCCAGGGGTTGGTATTGGGCCCTGATCTGTTCACTATCTTCACTGATGACCTGGACAAGGGGATTAAGCATATCCTCAGAAAGGGAGGAAGGGTTAATCTGCCTGAGGGAAAGAAGGCCCTACAGAGGGACCTGGACAGGCTGGATTGCTGGGCTGAGGCCAATAGGATGAAATTCAACAAGACCAAGTGCCGGGTCCTGCATACTGATCACAACAAGCCCGGGCAATGCTACAGGCTTGGGGCAGAGTGGCTCAAAGACTGCATGGAAGAAATGGACCTCGGGGTGTTGACCAACTCTCAGCTAAATATGAGGCAGCAGTGTGCCCAAATGCCCAAGAAGGCCAGTGGCACCCTGGCTTGTATCAGAAATAGTGTTATTAGCAGGAGCAGGGAAGTGATCGTTCCTCTGTACTCAGCCCTGGTGAGGCCACACCTTGAGTACTGTGTTCAGTTTTAGGCCTCTCACTACAAGAAGGACCTTGAGCCCCTGGAGCGTGCTCAGAGAAGAGCAACGAAGCTGTGAAGGGTCCATAGCACAGGCCTTACGGGGAGCAGCTGAGGGAGCTGAGATTGTTTAGTCTGCAGAAGAGGAGGCTCAGGGGAGACCTCATCACTCTCTACAACTACCTGAACGGAGGTTGTGGTGAGGTGAGGGTCAGCCTTTTCTCCCACATCACTAGCAATAGGACTAGAGGAAATGGCTCTAAGTTGCACCAGGGGAGATTCAGGTTGGACATTAGGAAAAATGTCTTCTCTGAAAGAGTGTTCAGGTACTGGAATGGGCTACCCAAGGAGATGCTTGACTCACTGTCCCTGAGGGTGTTCAAGACATGTTTAGATGTCGTACTGAGGGACATGGTTTAGTGAAGAAATGTTGGTGGTACATGGATGGTTGGACTAGATGATCTTGGAGGTCTTTTCTGACCTTGGTGATTCTACGTATAACGTGTGTGGTGTTTTAAAACTAGAACCAGCATCTTAAATATCTGGTATATCATGTGTTGCTGCTCTTTAATCTTTAAAAAAGTTCTAGCCCCTATATATTATTGAGTTGAAACATACACGCCTTCAATTTTACCTCTGCAGGGTTTGGAAAGGGGTCAAAAACGAGAAAGAGGGAGGAAAGAGCTTATGACAAATAAAGTATATAAGAATGAAGTTGAAAAATCAACTTCTAACCATGATACTACTTAAAATTACTCTAACAACTGCTTTTCAGACTTACAATTTGGATGGGGCCCTGGGCAACCTGATCTAGTGCCTGATTTAGTGGTTGGCAACCCTGCCCACAGCAGGGGGGTTGGAACTACATGATATTTGGGGTCCCTTCCAACCCAAGACAGCCTACGATTTTAGGTGACAGAAAAAAAGCTGTTGATCTATGAAATCACAATGAAATCTTAAAGAGATGCTTGCACTTTAAGAGCTAGTGATACATTGATTTTGACTCTTTCACTATTTACTCAGAGATACAAAGCCCCAAACCATATCAAAATTAATTACAGATATTTTAAACAGACAAATATTTACTCCAAAAGTTCATTAAAGTATGTAAAACATCTTTTGAAGCTGTACATTCCTTTCTTCCCCTGGAACAAAGTACTGTATAATAACTAGGACACCAGACAATTAAGAGGAGATGGTTTCTGCTCCCAGTTTTATAACTGGCATACCAGACATTGATCAAATCACTCATGTCCCTCTCCATTCCTTCAAAGTTATGCTGCAGGAGGGGGGAGGGGAGGGGAGGGGAGTGGGGAGGTGTTTGTTTAAAAAACTATCCTGTGATCCTTGATCTTTACTTTTATATTTATTTATTATTTCTGATTTCATATTTCTTGACATTCAACTCACCTTGTTATCTTTTTCTCAACATACTGGCGTGAATTGTATCACTCCATTATCATGGACTATCAAGAACTTAATACAGACAAGACTCCTATTCAGTAAATTGAGATACGTACACCTTTGCCTTCAATTCTGCACTAGTTTAAAAACATGCAGGGACACCTCTGTTATGCTCAGTAGGCAGGAAGGTCACTTCACCACTTAAAAATCCTGGGCATCACAACCAAGCAAAGATTCATAACCTACGCTACACAAGCAGCAGCTTCCTCAGTTGCTCAAAAACAATATCCACTTGAGTACTTAAAACATTTATAATCCTCTACCAACTTTTCACAGATGTAATTACTGAATTTACATTTGCTTAAAAATGAACTTTACCATAGTTATTACAAAAACATTGCAAGAAAGACATTGATTTGAGAATGTCCTACATCAGAGAGGGAACAAAAGGCCTGTTCACAAGATGGCATCTGAAGTTTCACTTCCACAGCTTGTATGTAGAATTTTTACTCTGATTATATTATATTAGAAAACAGACTTTCATAGGTCTGATCAGTTCACTTTTCACTTCTTTTCTCACTGAAGCCACAAGAAATAGAAACTGTAAAAAGGTGCAATTTTTATCTTATATAGCTTATTTTATGGCTTTATTGCTGTTCCTCAAAATGAACTGGAATTCCAAACTTATAAACTTGCATATTAAATCACATTTAACCGATGGCTCTTCAAATATGCAGATCATGCCGCTATATAGTAGAAGCAATACCACGATGTAGCATGAAGTGTGTGAAGCTGAATATAGCCCAATGCGATTTACAAAGCTCCTGGACCACCCCTGCACACTGAACAATCCCGTCTACCTTCTGGAAACTCCCATCGCTTTCTGAACTCAACAACTGGCAAAGAATCTCTAATGATCAAGTGAAGAGTCACAGAGATTCACCCACACTGTAGGATATTAACCCTTCAAAAGGAGATCCAGAAAATGCAGACTCTGAAACTGAATAATCTGCCTAGAAATGAGAATAGATTAAGCTCTAACTTACGTTTTCTCCTGTACCTTTACTTATTTCTATCAGAAATAAATAAATAAATAAATAGACGTGCTTTCTTTTGCAGCAATGGGTGTCATCCCCCAGTGCCAATCTGCCAGCGACCCCAGGCGCACAGTGGGGACACAGCTCCAGACACAGCGCTCTCTGCAGTGCCTGTACATACATCTCCAGCTCACTCATTCCCCTTCCAGTACCAAATCACAGAGAGATTAAAATACCTTTAAGTACTCAAAGAAGAAAACCACTTTTACTGTAAGCATTCAAAGAAGTGACATACGCAACACACTTGCATGCATTAAAACAAAAGGCTGTTCCAGCACATGCCATCCTGGGTGAAATACTCAATAAACAAAAAACATTTGCATTTAATTGTCAAGTTACGCTTATCTGGATAACTACAAACTTCAAATGTGAAGTGCAGCTCAAGGTGCTTTGTCTTCACTCTGTTTTCATCTCAGGAAAGAGCTAGTTATCTACAGGTAAAAAATATATAGATGGGTTTTATTTTTTATCATTTAGCAATGAAGAACAGGTCAAAGAAATATAAGAGAAGAAGATACAAAGAAATGGACAGGAAACAAAGGGAGAGCACAATCCAGCGACTAGAGTTAAGCCTGCCTCCGTGCCATGGCTTCCCCAGAGGCAAGCATGCTCCAGAGAACAGCCCCACTGGCTTCAGTCCACCTGAAACACATAGAGTATCTGTGATTGCAGATCAGTCAGAAACACAGGGAACTCCTCAAGGGGGAAGGAAGGAGAAAAACACACAAAGAAAGAGCCACGGGAGCCAGGAAAGCCTTCCAGTACAAAGAGGAGACATTGCAACATGAAAAGAACGTGCAAGATTTCTCCTGAGGGGAAGAGCTTATTTGAAGGAAGAGGTCAGAAGACAGCAGCAGAGTCAAAATTGGAGCAGCCATATCCAACTGGAGTAGTAAAAATACGTTTTTCCTGACAGCTTCCTGAAGGGTTTTCTCCAGTGCCACTCCTGAAGAGAGGGGTGCACGCATTCAGTTACCTCAAAAAGGCTCAGGAACACACAAAAGAAGTGAGAAACATGAGAAGCATTCAGTCCATCATCGTCCCAAAGGGCAGAGGTATTACTGCCTCATGACACAACCTTTGGGTTTGGTAGAAACTTCCGGAAGCTTCTGAAACCTACACTGCAGCTCTGGAGCCCCGCATTTAATTACGCTCACCAGTCCTGATGGACCAGTTGTGACTTCTTTGCGGTGCCTTCAGTTCTAATGAATGGACTTTGCCTTTGCAGCTCTCAGAACCCTCAGCTTGTGCTTTGGCTGCTGCTGCGCAGCAAGGCAACACTGTCAATCACTATGGATAATGGGATACCGTACAAAAATAGGGGAAATCCACTTACTAGGGTGAGAAAAAACATAGAAATCTTTTTCCTACCAGCAGCTTAGCCTCCATTGCCATGTTACCTTTCCTCAGTGGACAGCTGAGCTCTGCTCATTTGTGATATCCTGCCACTAACATTCCGATTTCTAATTCCTATGAAGAACTCAATAGGCAGCTGGTACAATACTTCAGTGCAATAGTTACTTAACATTATCAGTGAATTTGAATGTATTGTAAGAGGTATTTAGACTAAAAGAGATTACAATGTATCACATTAAAATAAAAACAACACACAAGATGCATTACATCTGTATCTCCCAGAAATACAGACATTATCTCCCCCTTTCCGTACCAGAGGCACAAATGCAGTAGAAAAAAATCAACTGCAGCTGTACAATACACTGTAGTAGCAAGAAAACAGCAAACCACAGTGTTCATTTCCAGCTTCCTCAGGCTCTGAGTGGGCACTCTGGATGACACCAATACTCTTTTCTAAGAAGAACAGTCTGAAGAGCACACCATATAAATTTGAAAGAGATTACCTGTTTCTCTTGATATTTCTTTCTGCAGTAACTCTTCGAACACGGGTTAACTTTAATTTATTGAGTTCTAACTGGCAAATTTGAGGAAGAAGTGTTGCTCTCTAAGCCATTTATTGCTTGTCCTTACAAATTAATGAAAATCAGCCACTGTCACTCTACCTCACAGACACAATTCAGACTTCTACCAGATTGTCTCTCTAAACCAATCACATCTTCACCTTGGGCTCTGTCTATTCTCGGCCAATCATTCCCTCACTACAGCTTGTATTTTTGAGGCACTGTGCCCATTACTCAACATAGTGGGCATTCCTAACAGTTCAGAAGAATATAAACTTCCTGGGGCTGCATAATGAGAATATTTTTAGGAGGTCACTGCCTGAACAATTCTTACTTTAGCTTAAGGTTTTTTTGCAGTACAGTATGCAATGCTTGAAAGAAGAAAAAAAAAAAGATTAAGCTTTATCACTAGGTGCCTATTGAGTATAGTTTCAATGCAACTCATTATCACACTTTCTGTAGAAGTGAATGAATAAATTGAAGCTGAGCAAAAAAATATTGTGAACACACTATTTACCAATCCTACAGTATTTACAGCAACTTCTTAAGTGTTTGATAAACACTGATTCTTCAGAAACTGTAAAAGACTAAGGGTGGGAAAACACTCAGAGGCTTTCAAAAAGAAACAAAACCACAGTAGTGAGTTTGGAGATCTAAAGATAATTGATAACAAAACCATTGAAAGTACAGAATAATACAATGGCTTAGATTTGAAGGGACCTTAAAGATCATCCGGTTCCAACCCCCTGCCGGGCAGGGTTGCCCCCCACCAGCTCAACTACCCAGGGCTCCATCCAGCCTGGTCTGCAGCACCTCCAGGGATGGGGCACCCACAGTTCTCTGGGTAGCCTGGTCCAACGATTCACCTCCCTCTGAGTAAAGAATTTCCACCTAACATCTGACCTAAATCTCCCCTCTTTTAGTTTAAAGCCATTCCTCCTTGTCCTATGACTATTAGACTGTGTAAATAGTTGGTCTCCCTACCCCCCAGTCTTCCACCATTTATAAGCTCCCTCCAAGTACTGGAAGGCCGCAAAGAGGTCTCCCCGGAGCCTACTCTTCTCCAAGCTAAACAAGCCCAGCTCCCCCAACCACTAGGTTTACATCAATCGCCAGTGAAAAATGCAAGTACTTTAATAAATGAGAAGGAAAATCAGAGAACTGTACTGACTCTCATAATAGATTCTGGGAAACAAAAGACTGTCTAGAAGATCAGAGAGAAGGCAAGTGGGTGCTTTCATTGGTAGAAATGTAACTTGACTGGAAGAAAGTGAATTGGAGCCATAAACCAACTTGAGGAAGCAGATGGTTCTGAAAACAGTGCAAAGACACTGTTCTTCAAAACATCTACTCACATTAACTTGAGTAATGCATTCACTGTCTGCTCGCTACTTACTTCAGCAAGAACTGCAAGCATCTCATCAATGACATACACAGGCAAATATCAGTTACAAGCATTATTTCACTCAAAACAAAAAAAAAGATAGGTAAAAGCATGTAATGAAAGCAGACTAGCATCAGAGCAAGCCATTTCGAAAATCAAAGTTCAAAATTATTTGCTAAGTTCAAAAGGACTCTTGGTTTCCCCAGGATTGACATGTTTTGCTGAAACTTCCTCTGGGATTTCAGTACAGGTGAATCAGTGGAAACTGAGAAGAGTTTCAAAATCCAAGGGCACCATAAAGGAGACACAACACATTTCTCCTTCACATTCTCAGTTCTACATTTGAAGAGAAAACTCTTATATAGAAAGTAATGTAAGAAGGCTTGACAATAAACCCAGTGAAAATTAAATGAAAGAAAAACAACCAGCTACGGCCCAGCTACAGTTTACATCGTAATATTAAAACCATTCGAGCACAAAGCAAAAAGTTGCAAAATTTCAAAAAATCTGCAAGTGGTGAGGATGGTGGTTTGTTAGTTTGTTTAAGAAGAGGAATCCCCAGCCAGCAGCGTTTCCCTCAGTCCCAAGAGGATTCTCTTTCAACTACTTAATGATGAATTGGACTCTCACAAGGACAAACTCAAAACAACTGAAAAAGTTAGAAATCCTCTCTATTACATAACTCGTCTGACTGATCCCAAATCAAAACACAGGCTAAGCTGCCGGACTGGAGGAAAAGGCTCACAGAATGTAGTTCCTCTTGGTTTCCCTTAGTATTTTAAATCAAAGCACTCTGTGTCTAACCATTTTTGTGCACATAGGAAGATACATCACTGGCTACTGCAAAATGGTAAACTGTGGAAATAAAAAAACACGCAGGCTGAAGTGAGAATTGCCAAACTTCAGAAGACTTGGCATGACTAACCCAAGTCCAAGATCTCAACGCTGCTTTTTCTGACTACAAAAACACTGTCACAAAGAGGTGTTAAAAACAGTTAAATCTGCACAAGTTTTCTGGAATCCAAGCAGATCCCAGGCAATGAAATATTCCAAGTCAGTCCAGGTTCTCTGGCAATACACTGCGTACGGAAAAGTACCTGCAAGTGTTCTGTGTCAGTGGTATCATACACGAATCTGTAGAGTGAATAAATATTTAGGCACAAATCCATGCTCATGCACTTCTCAAAATATCCCTGTGTTACAGCAAAACCTTTGTACAAAGGAATTAGGTCTCTGTACAGATACAATCTAAAAATAGGAATTGAGTACAAACAATGCAACCCTTGCCTACACAGGTTGAGAGATCTGCCAAACCTCAAACAGCAACATCACCATACCGTGTAAATTATTGCAACTATCACAAAAAGGATGTTAGCTGATCTGTTTCACATGTCAAAAGAGATACCAAAAATTGCAAAACTGCACAATCTACTGAAGAAATTTTTCATTTTAATATGCAACAAGTGGATGCCAATAGAGGGGCAATTGCTGTTTGCTTACCAATTTGGCCAGGAGAGCTAAAGGTACTGAGCTGGACCCAGCAAAACACAAAATCACATACCAAAGCTCTGGAGATCACACAACTAAAAACCAATCACCTTTTAAGTACCAGTCTGACTGGCAGATCTCACACAAACCAGTTTTATACACCTCTGCTGTCTTCCTGCAGCAGCATGTTTTCAAAACCTCAGCTCCTTGCAAGCACAGTATTAAACACAACAAGACTTAAAGCAAAATGTGAAGTTTACTGCTCCCAACCCTTAGTTCTGCATCAAAAAGATCATTCCAACACAGTCTATCCTCCTTGCACCAGTAGGATGTTTCATATGAAAGCCATGCATCCTGCCAGCAGGACCAGGATACTGAAAGCCGTCCAAGTTGAATGTGCATTCAGCATTTCTCTCTCTTTTTCTTTTAATTAATTTCTCTTAAATGTCCATGCTATCCTCACCTCTACACTTGATTAGTCAGGAGATGCAGATAGTTCCATATCTGGGACTAGGGACAGTTCACATACTTTTACAGAAGCTTAAAAATTAAGCTGCTCTGGAAAGCATATGGTTAATGCAAAGTGTATTTTCTGGTCTTGACCTAGTAACGAGTTTGTCCATAGCATAACATTGTCAGATTTTAGCACAACTCATTATTAACTGATCTCTCAGCATAAGGCCATCGCTCAGAAGAGAATGAAGCTTTGCAGCTCAGACAGGAAGACAGTAACAAGGCAGCCATGGTCACAAAGGCCAGCAGTAATGGGAAAAGCAGTGACACCAGACTGAAAGAAAAGAAAGAAAGAAGATGAAAGGAAGAGCAGGGAGCATTCATGCAACTTCCACTAACTGCCTGTCTGTCTCTTCTTACTGCAAACGCCACCTGGATTCTAGGGACAAGATGCATCTGGACAAAAGAGAAATTGTGTTTCAGGGGTTTTTTTGTTGTTGTTGTTGTTTTTTTTTTAATCAAGGAAAGAATTAGCAGCTATACAATGGTTTAAAACTTTTTTTTTTTTAATTCCTAATGCTTCTTTCCTGTCTACTATTAAAAAGAAATAACTATCAGAAGAAAGGAAATAAAGCAACTCTTCTTAAGCAGACACATGGGGGTTGGCTTGCCCTTCTGTCACAGTCACATGGCCTTCTTGCTCTGTTACTACAAAAGAATTTTTTCATTTTTATAGAAATAAAGAGAAAATCACATAAACAGGTAAGAAAAATAGATTGTTCTATACTAAGATGCCTCAATACAAACAGTTGTATAGCAGTTACAAGAACTTTTATAACAGCTTAGTCTAATTTAATCAGTGCAACTGGAACCCAGCATGGGAATAACTACTACTGAACAAGTTTGAGCTTTGGTTACCAAAGGCTATTTCCAGATTTCCAACAGCAAACTCAGAAAACATACTCAGAAAAGCAGCACTACAGTATTATAGAGACCACACACAGGTGAAAACTCATCCAAAACACTGCTTTGCGCTAAGATCCCCGGTAAACTCTCATCTCAGCCTTTGGTCAGAGCTGTCCTCACAGCCATCCCACACTGCTCCTCGTCGCACCTTCAGCACCCGCAGCTCTCCTCACCCCCAGCGCCTCGCACCCCTGCCACCACGTGCCCGCAGCACACCCGAGGACGCCAGATCTCACCTTTCATTTTGACAGTGGGAGAGTTGGGTCCGGCTGATTGCTTCCGCCATCCTCTCCAGTTCTGGCAAAGGCTCTCCGCCTCTGAGATGAAGGAACAAAGGGAGTCCTCCTCAAAGTGATCAGAGTCCTCGAAGGAGAACCTCTCCCCGTCCTCCCACTCCGCAAACATGAGTTCCATCACATCCAACAGGCGACACAGGGAAAAAAGAAGAAAGAAGGAAGCGGAGCTGGTCGCTTTAACAGGTGGATGGACTGGAGGGCTCCTGGAGTACTTAAAATGTCAATTCCGTTCAGATCCCCATGTTACAGTACCAGGAAGAACAGAGCAAATGCTACCTTGAAGTGGGAGAAGCAGGAAACCAACGCTAACAAAAGGGTTGCTTGTAAAAATCCCAGAAAACGAGTTCTTAAAAAAAAAAAAAAAGTTTAAAAAATGCTTATGTCCACAACGCGCGTCCGACCCCGAGAGGTGGCTGCTCTGCGGAGAGGCGCTTCCAACCCGGGCAGGTGCGCGTCTGTCACAGCCCGGCGCTCCCGGCGCCAGCAGCCCCAAGTTCGGACCCGCAGCGGCCGCGCGCCAGCCGGGGCTCCCTGCGCTGGTGCTTGTCTCACTCTCGGGGCAAAGCCCCGCCGGGACCGGGCCTCCCCCCGCCCGCGGCACCTCAGGAACGGCCCCGGGGGCGGTGAGCCCGAGCGCCGCCGGAAAGAGGGGGCTCGGCGGGGCCGGCCGTCGCGCAGCACGAAGCAGGGCGCCTGCGACGTGGTGACGCGCTTGCCCGGCGCCACGGACAAGGCGCGGCCCGGCGTGGGGTCGAACAGGAACATGTTGTTGTTGCCGACCAGGCCGGTGCCGGGAACGGTGATGCGGGCGCCGAACAGGCTGTTGATCGTCTGCGTGCTGCACACGCACAGGCCGGACCGGTCGGCCACGGTGAGGTGGGTGGTGTGCGGCTCGGACGCCGGGGACACGCCGGCGGCCCAGCGTTGCGCGCGGCCGGGGT
>JANHGO010000012.1:29807907-29829319 GCA_024606505.1 Aquila spilogaster | reverse complement strand
GTCTAATCTACACCTCCTACCTAAGAAGCAGCATCAAGCATATGTAAACCATTCTGAATAAATCACCTCTCACCTATTTACTGCCACATGGAACATGCGGCTTTGGTGAGGACTATCCCACCCTTTTTGCTACTGTTTTATGTGAATTACAGGTGTGATTTTTATAGCCATTTTATAACAGCTAAAACTTTAGTATAGACATAGTTATTTCTGCTGAAACAACAACAACAAAACCCCTAACCCCAAAACAGCCAACACAAGCTATGCACATAAACATGCATTTTCATGAGTGGAAACAACTTATTTGCCAGCAGGGCTTACTGACATAGGGATGCACATGTAGCTACATTGCTCAGCCTTTCCTAACATAGGGTAGTCTGTAACAAGTTGCAGCCAACAATTATTCATAAAAACAGATCATGTTCAAACTGAGCTATTATTCCTTCAGTACAGTAATTGAGTTTCCATGATAGACAAATAGAGAAGAAACTGCTTGAATAATCAGCAAAATAGGGGCCACGAGAATACCAAAGAGTTATTAAATGGAACTGAAAGAAAAACCAACTAGGCCAAGCATTGAATGTATTTGTTATCTAATTAAATTATTTCCACTGGGTTACTTTCATTTGACACACATCTCTAAAAATAAACTATATGTACAAGTGAATAAATACAAATGCAAGTGAACAAATCTCACAGCAAGAGATAAGACACAGAGCAAAGACAGGACACATTGCTTTTGCTATATATACCTTAAGAAAAATGGCATGTTACATTGCATTATCTTTTTAGAGATGAGTCTACAGCTTTGATTTTATAGTTATCCCTGGTCCCCATCTCACATTTCCCCTCACCTTTCCCACTGGCTTCAGTCCAAAATGTAACAGAGCAGACCAAAGTAATGCAACTATACACAGAACAAGAGGAAGAAAATTAAGTGAAGCACTTCTGAGATCAAAAGCTAAAGTGAGAAGAACAGTAAAAGTAACAGGAAATAAGCAGCGTGCAATCTTGACCAGTGGAGGTATGTGGGGAGTGCTATAAAACCTGTTTTACAAACCTCATTTGAAAAATGGTAAATATTACGTTGCTTTTTACAAGATTTGCCATGCAGAAAGATAAATCTGTTACTGTAGAATGCACTTCAAGCATATCTGTTTGTTTTACTTAAGTGCCTATCAGTAAACTGCCCCTTGATTTAAGTCACTGATATATTCTCCCTCTGACACCCCTTAAAACCAATAAGTGCTGAGAACTCTCAACTATGGGCAAGCAGAGCAAGCATTACATTTAACCGTAACATACCTAAATCAAAACTCTTCAAAAATACTTGATTTCTTACTGTTTTCTATTTTTTGTACATTTCCTTCTAAAATTCTGCTGTGGGTTTTACTTTATTCTCTTGTTCTTTTTTCCTTTCTAGAAATTTATTCTCAGAGTTGATGTCTTTAAGAAGTACATGCCAGAGAAATATACTCCTTCAGGTCTCAAACTCTGCAAGAAACATCATAAAACTTCACCTTTGTCTTGAACTCTGTAACACTCGAAGATGAATGCTCTGAATGTACTTTAAAAAACAGTTTCCCAAGGTGAACATTGCAAAATGAAACATGAGCTTTTTAATTAAAATTTACTCTTCATTTCAAATAAATAAGATCCAAGGTATTTAGGCCATTACTTAGACTTCTTTACTTGTTCTTCTTCCATTTTACCACATAATCAATATCCTATAAAAAGCAACATATGTGTTTTTAAAAATAAACAAAATTCACCTCTGAACTGAGGATAAGTCACATGGTATGTAACAGAAGCATGTTGCAAAAGTCTGAAAATGTCTTCTCTTCCTTCAAGAGCATTTCTCATCCAAAGCTCCATCCACAAGGTTCATTAACTTTATTTCTCTTTTCAAAGAGGCATTAAATTAAGAGCAGAACTGATTCAATGGGTCACAGACACACCACCACCAGTCAGTTTGCTGTCACATTAACATTTTGCCCAGGTAGGTCCTAGGCCTACGAAGTTATCAGAAAGCGAGTATCTTCAGAAGTGTTGAACTAATATACTTGTAGCCTACATAAGCAGTAAGGGTATGTTTCTGTCCACTTGCTGGTTTGTGGCTTTCAAGCACAGACTTGTGAGATGGGTAGTTAATACCTGTCCCATACAATTTCCCAAACTTCAGGCAATATTATTAAAAAATACAGCACACTTATAATGCAGTAGTACATAATACATAGAAATGGTGGAATATTAAGAGCATCCTTGAATAGTCTTGGGATTACAATCTTGGGAGTAAATCAGACTAAGCATAATTAAATGTAAGCTTCATGATGCAGTCACAAGCAGCATAGCTATGTTTTCAAAGAGGTAAAGGAAAAGTTCTCCACTTGAGTAGAAGAGATACTGCAGCTACTCTAGTCTGTGCCTGTAAGACTTGGAACATACGAAGACTTTACTTGGAACATATGATGTACTGAACCACAACCATCAAGCTCCAGAAGGAAACTAAATACTTAACATTAAAAAAAAACAACTGAAATTGCTAACATAATTTTAAACGTAGAGAAGAGAGAGGGACAACATACAAGCACTTAAAACAATACAAGTAGTATTCACCTTTAAACACCCATGCCAAAATGGGCCAAAGTTAGGGAAGAGAGGATTTGGGATAAAAGAGTTCAAACTAAATTGAACAGCATGAGAAGCTTCAGCTGTAAAGGCTCACAGGTGAGCTGCTGGTGCAGCTATGAAGCTATACCATGTAGTAAAAGAAAGATTAGCTAGACATATGCCAAGAGTAGACTATCTAATAAAGCTCATTAGATAATAAAGAAAAATCTCACTCAAGATGCCCTCTTTCAGGCCTGTATTCTGATTCTTACAATTAGGAACTCATTTCCCCTCAAAAAATCGTCACACTCTGGGTTGTAGATGATCTTTCCAAATCATGTAGCTGGTCTCAGTGGTGTTCATAGTGGACACATAGATACACACATAGAGCACAGATTGCTTCAGCACAATTGGAACTAATGGGTGCTCTTATGGCAGGCCAGCAGACATGCCAAGTACTGAACAGGCACCAAGACTGAACTTTCTTGCCGCAAATACAGTACAAGAGAAGGAACCAACTGGCAAGCCAAGGAGTGAGGACCCCAAGACTGAACCAAGACCCTGCAATGTCAGACCCTGACAGCTGAATGGACACAAAGAGCTGTCCCCGACACCCAGTCCTGGTCTAGCTTGATTACGTGCAGGATGAAGCATTTGAAAGCTGAAGACAGTGCAATATTCAAATACTGACTCCCAGCTGTCTTCAATTAGCATTCCTCTGCTTCAGATTAATAATTCCATGCCATCTTATACCAAGTGAAAAAAAACCCATAACATTCCTTGTAAAAAAAACAAGCAAACCACAGTATTGCTAAAAAGTAGGAGTTTATTTTCCTTTTACAGACTAAGGAAACCAATGTGAAGATCCATGTTCCTGGTTCCTCAACTATTCAAGCAGCGTCAATCTTAAGAAAATAAGCAACTCCTTTACACTGTAACACCTGCTGTACCAAGTCAGAATAAAGTTTCAGCTATTTGTTTCTCAGATACTACCCACTCTGAACCAGTTCCCTGCCAAACATCTCACCATCCACAAAGCCAGATGCAAGAACGAATGGAGAACAGTAGCCCTCAGTGGAATTCACCTGCGTGAGTTTTTCACATGCTGTGACAGACCAAGAAGGTTAGGCAAGACAAGAATAGGGATCAAATGATGGAGAAAGGATGATACAAATGCTGATGATTGACTGTTAATCAAGCTTGCTCAGAAAAGATGACTGGAGGGAGCATTCTGATTTGAGGGCTCCTTTGGTTTTGTTCTCTCTCTATGTTTTTGTATTTTTAAAATGGCCAAACTCATAACAGGCTAGCAAGTGCAGCTAAACTGATCTAGAAAAACAGCAAGGACAGGGCACAGTAATGCAACCATCAGGCATTTCAGGCAAAGTTAGCCACAGGAAAAGCTCTAAAAATATGGCTTTCTCCATTAGGGCTGTATGGCAGGACGATATTCTCACTATGCAAGAATGAATATATAAACACACACACATATATATATACACACACACTTTTTTTTATATAATTGAAAACATAGCCCTAGAGAGAACTAAGTGATCAACAAACTAGCAAAATGCTCCAGAGAACAAATAAAGATTCAGTTTGAATCACTAGTACATTGATTTGCTCACAGGATAAAGCAAAAGAAAAATGAACTATCAGGGTTACTTGGTTATATTTTTCTGTCCATGTAATTCAGCTGTTAAATTTGCACATTACCCTTTTTACTGCCTGTAAATAGTGCAGAACTCTCAGGAAGGAAAGTTATCAACTAAGTATGTTTGGTTTAAATTTAGGAACAGGTCTGCTTCTCCTATTTGCTGTCTTCTTCCTCCTCCTCCTCCTCCACTGCTACTACGCCCGTAAGCTTACTAACAGTATTAAAACCCTAATGGGATCTGTGTTTACAAGACTTTCTTATACCTTTTATTTCCTCAACTAGAGTTATACAACTCTATCTGGATCCCATTTTGCAGCAGCGAAATTACACCGAGAATAAAGTCACAGGGTAGCAAATGCAGAGATACAGAAGACCATGTTGAAAGAGAAAAGAACGACTGGGGGGAGACCTACATCAGCCCTAAGCCACAGAATGACATTTTTATGTACAAAGCAGCTGAGAAGATGAATAAGCAACAGAACTTTTTCATTAGCGTTTACTGGATAAGACTGATGAGATTCATAGCTAAAACCCATTAAAAATACAAATCCCAGATGGGCAGATTACAGTCCAGAATTGGAAACCTCACGCTTAACTGACAAACTGCAGTAACTATTACTACAGAAATTCTGTTACAACCATCACAATAACATTTTAAGAATGGCTTTTTTTTTTAATCCGATGCAAAAAGGGTTGTTTTATCACAGGAGGGTGTCCAATTCACCCCCAAAGTCTCTGCCACCTACAGCAAAAGCCATAGCACAGAGTCAAATTTCAGGTCAATTTGATTTCTGAAAATTGCTTAACACTACATCACAAACAGCTCATACACCTAAGTCAAAATATTTAATGGCTCAAACTATCTTTTTGTTGCTGTATTTACATATCCCTTCAAAATGAGAGAAGTATATTATTTGGCTGACTGCATAAATATATCCTGAGATCATGACTTCTGCCTCCAAGATTAAGACATTTTAGGAAGTAAGAATTAGTTTCTTCTATAAGGCAGACCTTAAAATACATCAAAATATCAAAAAAATAATACCCATTTTTTATTTGCACACAAGCCCTGTAGATTTGCAGAATACAATACTAAATCACATTGTGGATTTGGAGTAGATGAGTGGGTTTTTTTTTTTCAAGTGTTATTAGTTTTAAACCTGTTAAGGCTTGCAGCTCCCCTTCTGGTCATCTGAATTATTAAAAAAAACATTTCTGACAAAACCATTTCACAATGGTTTTCTACATTCACTCTCTGCATGTGTACAGAGCTAAAAAAAAAACAGCTAAAACCCAGCTGACTTAACTTTGCTCACCTGTGGAGAAATGGCATCACTATTGTGCGAACATCAAGCATAGAGACTGCATCCCAAAACAATTTTTGTTAAAGAATCTGAGCACCTAACAGAGGAGGGATCCCACATACTCAGCCCAACTTCTGCTGTTTCATTATTAGACTGAGTTAAAAAGTATTTTATCTTTATGTTATTATTTTTAAAGTTACATCTTTTAAAGCATAAAGTGTTCGAGTATTATGCCAACTCCTGGTGACACTTCCATAAGATTTCATGAGGCATAAAAAAGCCCTACAAAAAGAAAGTTGGTGAGGCTTTATAATGCTAAGCAATAACTGGTCAGAGAACTAAAACTTAGAAGATGCATGATATGTGTGTAAGGTCCAAGAGTCCTAACGCGCTAAGAGTGTAATTCAGTAAGAGTATGCCAAAAATCCCACAGCCATGTCTCAACTTTCCTTGCAGTAATCATTTCTTCCTGTTAGCAAAAACCTTCTACCAGTAGCAAAACCTTCTTCTGCCGTATAAAGTGGTCATGATCTAACCTCAGAAACGCTTTGTTTGAGATGCTCTAGTTCCCACTGCCCCTCCTTTTAAAGCAAAAACAACAACATTGAAACAAGCAAGCAGACACTGATGAAAAGTACGGGTTCTTATGTTAGCCTGCATAGTGCACACTAATACATGCAGCACTTACTTTCCCTGAATTTCTAGAGATTTGTGGGGAAATGGTTCCTTTTTTCTTCCTGCACTCTCTCCAAATGAGACTTCTCTGCTGAGAATCAGACCTCCCAGCCCTGTGCCACACCGGATGAGAACCTGAGACACATGGGGAGCGAGTTCAACGTCCTCTGACTGCCAGACCAACTACTCAGGTCACCTTGTGTCAGACAATCTGAACACAAGTTTGTTTGGAAACTTTCACAAAATGATTCAGAAATGTTCCTTCATGCCACAAAATAGCAGTGACTGCCATAATCCTACTGCAACAACAGCCAGCGGAGGATACTGTTACTCTTGTCAGAACTTAATCAATAGGGAGAAAATACAATTTAACCAAATGACATGGTACTGGCATTACCAGGGGAAAGCTGGGGAGCTTAGTACTGCTGAGCAGAGGTATGCCAGAAGAAAAAGGCCAATGCCTTCTGCCACAGGACTTTTTAGAAAATGACACAAGAAACAGCTTCTCACGGCAAGAGGCTACAATGTACATGAAGATGGAGGCAAACTTCTCAATACACCTTCTTGGAGCAGCTGCTTGCTTCTACCCCTCCCAACTTCATCTGTGGTTTCCTGTGTCAGCAAGAACACTTTTGGAAGCAACACATCTGAGGGAATCCTCTCTTCAGAGCAGTATGAGATGTTAATAAGAAAAATAACCACCTCTGTTGTGTTATTCCTCCTTTCACCACTGGTAAATGTGACTAAAGAGTTTCAATATGCCCAAGTAAACCTTAATTGCCAAGCAGATAACCTGCTGTGTAATCATCCCTCAAAGGTCATCTTGCAATTAGTAGACAGAAGAAAAGCTGCACATCTGAAACCTGTTTCTGCACTCCAAAGGTCAGCTGACTGAAGAACAGATTTCCCTTCTTTCCTTACAAACTTGTCTTCCTTACATCCTTAAAGCATCATAGCTACAACACTATTACTATATTAGAAAACAGATCTCTAGAAAAAAAAAAAAAAAAAAAAAAAAAAACACTTGAATCATGGCTTCAGAACTTGAGGACAAGGCAAAGGTGGAAAGCTACAAGTTATATCTGGTAACCAAAAAGATGTTTGATAGGCAAAGGGAAGGAAATAAAGATGAAACCAAAACCCACGATTTGGTTTCATGACTTCAGGACAGAAACACCAGCACATTGCTCCATCACTAAACTTGAACTCCTAAGATCCTAGTCACCTAACTTCTGCCTCATGGTTCACATAAGATTTTGTTGCAGATGCATACAACATACCTACAGAAAACATCTGCTCAGAGCAAATGTCAGAACCTCTCCAAACACATGTCAAATCCAGATTAGAAAGGTGTATTTTCCATTTAACCCTATTGCTTCTCCTATGCAGTAACTGTGAAAATCTTCTGCACAGGGCTGTGCTGACAAAACAGGAGTATTCGATGTTATGTTGATGCCTTATGCCAAATGAGATCTATTTGCCTCTTCGTAAGCTCTACATCTCAAGAGCAAAATGTCGGTAAGCTCTTTTCTCAACTCTCACCCACTCTAACATGATTGAGATCCCAAAACTGTAATACCAGCATTAGGCAGGCAACGCAGCATTCACAACTTGACAACCTCCTCTGGAAATTCAGACAAGAAAATTCTCAATCCAAACACCCTTCCATTTCCCTCCCTAAAAAAAGAATTCATTTCAAAAAAAGAGCAGCCTGGGCAAGCAACCGACAGCTGTTAGAAATCCTAAAATGAACAGCAGATTCTTGTAAAGCAAGACAGGCAGTGCTACAAAACACAAATTCATGCCAGTACTGGCCAAGGTTTCATGACAAATTGGGCAGCTTGCATTCAGAATAACTCTACAGCTGATGAAGCAGATCAGCTTCAGGCAAGTCATTTCCCCTGCACTGTTACTCCTCGCTCTCTCACCCCATGCAGAAAGCATACTGCATTACCAGGATTGTGCATTCAGAGCACAGACATCAAACAGCTCCCATTTTCTGAAAGCAAGGCTCAGTACTACCAGTTATTCCCACTTCTGCCCCACGCAAGGTATTTTAAAAGCTCGGAATTCAAAATTATCTCCACTGGCCTACGACAAAAAAAACCAAGCTACAAAGACCAACAGATACTTTTCTGAATGTAGATGATGGAACACAAACACAAATCAAAAAGTCAGATTGCATCACAGCTGAGGATCAATCTCTATCAAGAAGTATTGATATGTTTTCAGATCCTGAAAGGAAGTCATACAAAACACCATGCAACCTCTACTATTTAATGTGCTGCTCTCTACCATTAGTATCCATCCTTAAGTATTACATGCAAAATTAATCTCTAACCAGCTTTTTTGCTGTGTCTAAATCCCAGAGCAGTATCACTTGGCATCCAGACAAATGCACTGGCAAACACTGAAGAGCTGTATTACTGAGCATATCAGAATGAGATCAGGCCAATTTTGTTGGGGTTGATGGGAAAGTCATTGTCTGAAAAGGATAAAGGCATTCTCACCTCTAGGGTAAAAAAAAAAAATAATAATTAAACATCTGTCAGGAGCTAAAAGAAGATACCGCCTCTTAATACCACCAACAGGAAACCATTAGAAGTTTAAAAATCTGTTTCATAAACAGGAGTCAAAAGAAGTTAGATATTGAAATGCTTTTGAAAAAAACCTTACCTGACTCCTCTCTTTAACTCCTTTGGTTTTGTAAAAATCTCCCCAAATTTAACCCCAGGTCTATGGCTTTATGGGAGGTTACAGAGCCCACTCAGCAATGTCCTTTAATTCTAGATTCTCCAACCGCAGTTCAAAGGCGCAACACAGCAGTCCCTGACCAGCCTGAACCGCCGCTGCAGGACACAGGCTTCCAAAGCCAGCAGTCCCTAGCCCTCCTCAAGCTCTCACCCTGCAGCAATTACATTTCATCTCGCTTAAATTAAGGTATCCATCTGATCATATCTTAGTATCCTACAGTTGGAGAAAGTTCCTCCTCTAACAAGAAATAAATTCTCTTCCATTTCCCTCACATCACCTATAGACAAAACAAAAGGGGGGGGAACAAAACTGGGTACCAAGGAAGATATGAAGCAAGCAGAGAGCTACAGAATGTTTACAGAGGAGAAATGAATTACAAACATGTCTATCATTTTCAGTGCACAAAATTAATAACAAAAGCAGCACTGGAAAACTGTGAAGCACTGATTAACTATGGTCAACTGCATGAATTCACTTAGGCAAATGCATACTATCCCCCAAGATCTCTCCAACATCACAAGACTGAAACAAAGTCAACCACCTTCTAAAAATGTCTGCAGAAGTCTTGAAACACTTGCTGCTCATAACTAACCAAGGAAAACTAACTCCCTGTCCTTGAGAAAGGTAAGCAGCTTAGCTGACCCCATGCACTACTGCTTTAAATGCAATCAATTAGTCAATGAAAACTTCCAAAGGCATTTCGGGTCAAATACAACTAACTTCTCTGTGTCAGATCACCTTCTCTTCAAGGCACGCATGAAAGTTACATGCAGGTGTAAGTTACAAATATTTTCACCCGGGGCTCTGGTAAACAAATTTACAGCCGCATTTCCCTTTTTCTCCCATCTCAGCATTTACTGACCTAAATATGAGGTAGGAAATGGAATTACATGCAATATGCAGCAGGAACTGTAAACAGCTCAAGACAATTACTAAATGATGCCCTACAGACTTCACAAAGGTATTAGATTCTCAGAAGAAGTTGTCATTTCATTTGTACACCTATTAAATACATACTAACCCACCAGCAGAACTACCATGAAGCTTAAATGTCAAATACCAATAATTTTTACATCAGCAATCAGCGTTTCCTAAAAACATAGAACTTGGGCATTCAAGACATCATCAAGCTATCCAATCAACCTCTAACATGGATTAAAAAGGATTTGTGTTGGTATATTCACCACAGGATGAGACATGCAAATTTACCAGGTAAGAATTCCAGTATAGGGATATTAAAAAGAAAAGAAGAAGATTAAGGGGTAAGTCTCAAGAATCACAATTTGTGATATACAAAGTCAGGCAAACGTGAGCATATACTGAGGACAGTAAACCTGAAGTCCTACAAAGATCAGAAACAAGACATGGACAGATTCCATAAGGTCACACAATGCTCAATATTCAGAGGTTCAGCAGACTTTTCTGTATTTCAAGGAAGAACCTTGTTCTGTCACATACATTGACAAGATGCCAGTAAGAATGGCTTGGCTGCACATAGGCATTGTTTTAATGAATATATCTAAAAAAGAGTCCAGATGGTAACTTGACTAAGTGCACTTCAAGGCCACCTCACTCTTTCTTTAGTTCTGGCTGGGAAGACTTTTTCCACTAGTTTATCTGGGAAAAAAAAAAAAAAAAAAAAAAAAGAACCATACCAACCAGATTTTAAAACATCAGTGTTTTCATTTTCAGATCTCCACCAATGAATTACTCATGTTTACTGGTATTTCTGGATGGCAAAGAATTATGATCATCTGCTTAAATTTTTCATCTCTCTGAACAGAGGAGGAAGCCAGAATTGGTGGCCCAGGTGTTCACCTGCCCACTGCTTCAACAAGTCACCTCATAAGTGTTTTAACTTGGTATGAAAAAGTACAGCTGGATGCCTCTCTGTAAAGACTCTCATTGCTTGCAGACACATTCTGGGTAATATTTCTTTTATCACACTACCTATTTATATTTCTGTAAAAAATGTGGACTTCTTTTTCTATATTGTTTTTGGTCTCTGACCTCCCTCTTTTCCATTCTCTCAAGTCTATTCTCCCCTCCAGCATCCAGCTTTTCTCCCACAAAGGGACAGGATTTCTTCTGAGGACAGATTTTTTCTTCCTTCCTCCATCTTATCCATTTATCCTTTCCCTTTCTTCTATATGCCAATCCTTATCCCATGTGAAAAAGAAGCTTGAAAGCTCTACTATACGTCTCACAGCCACAAACTAAACCTAGCAGACAAAAGAAAGGCATCAAAGTCACTGAGACATCGAGAAACAACACTCAGGTGCCCCAACTTGCAGCAGCTAAATGAGGATGTTAAGAATTTGTTTAAAGACACTACTCCTACAATCTTTACAGGTTTCCCTCTTCTATGGAAAGAGAATGTCTTAATTTCCAAATTTTTTCAGTGCTAACCACACACCAGTAGAGATTTAGGTAAATACAGAAAAATCAACACACAGATTTTCCAGTTGTGTACATCTTAAACATGCTCAACCTTCTCCTAATTGATACTGGTAAATACTGACATTTTCTTCTTTCTTAGGTTTTTCTTGCAGCGATCTAGAAACACTAATAATGATTCATAATAGCAACAGTATTTTATTAAAACCAGGTACTTTTCACAGCATCACTTTTCCCAAAATATGCAATTCCAGAAGGTTTTAAGTAATAGGTATATCACAGCCTGACAGAGTTCCTTTGTTTCATTCTTTTCAAAGATAGTATGTTTCCAGCTGTATGGAAGCAAATATAGATGAACTAAACGTAATCAAAACAGCAGAGTTTCTGCAAGCCTTGCCTACAATGTTTAAAGCACCATCAAGAAACATGCTCAGAGTCATCACTTTCGATATTTTCTGTTAAAAATACTACACAGCTATCCACAGCTTTGCCAGAACTCTACTGCCACTCTACAGGAAAAGAAAAAAGGATGCATCAAAACACACACAAATTATGAGAAGTATGAGAATCTTCTGGTTAGTAACCCTATACTTATTGCTTGAGACTACACAGCTTCAGAGGAGGTAACTTAGAAATGTGTGATATGGTATTTTGAAATTAGAACCAGTATTTTAAATATTTTGTATATTATGCATCACTGCTCTTTAATATTTAAAAAAAATTCTAGGCCTAATATTTTAGCTAGTTGATACATAGATGCTTTGAATTTTACGTTTGGAGGGTTTGGAAGGGTGTCACAAAACAGGAGGGAGGGAAGAGATTAATACAGGTAAAGTGCATTAAAATAAAGTTGAAAAAATAACTTCTAGCCATGAGACTATTTTAAATTACTCTTATAACTGCTTTACAGTCTTACAATTAGATAGGTGACAGAAAAAGGTTGTTGGTCTAAAAAGAGCAATGAAATCGTAAAGACATTCTTGCTCTTTAAGAACTAAAGAATAAATTGGTTTTCACTCTTTGGAATGTTACTTAAAAATATTAAAACAAACAAACAAAAAACCCAAATTAATTATATTCTAAATAGCCAAACATTTACTCCAAAAGTTCATTAAAGTATGTAAAACATCTTTTGAAGCTGTACATTCCTTTCTTCCTCTGGAACAAAGTACTGTATATTAACTAGGACACCAGACAATTAAGAGGAGATGGTGTCTGCTCCTGGTTTTATAACCAGCATAAGAGATGCTGTTCAAATCACTGATGTCCATTTCTGTCCCCTCAAAGGTATACTGGAGGAGAAGGGGTTTTTTCCTTGTTTGTTTAAAACACTACCTTATGATCCTTGCCATTCCCTTTTTTTTTTAATGCCTTATTTCTGGTTTCATATTCCTTGTTCTTAACATTTAACTCACTGTGTTATGCTTTCCTCAGCATACTAGTAAAAATTATATTACTCAGCAACCACAGACTATCAAGAACTTGATATGGACAAGAAAGCTCTCTCCTATTCACTAAACTAACGTTAATACGTACACATTTCCCTTCAATTCTATGTGAGCTTAAAAACATGTAAGGACGCCTTTGTTACACTCAGTAGCTAATAGGGTAACAACTATTTTAAAAAACCTAAACATCATAACCAAGCAAAGATTCATCAACTAGGCTATAAAAAAAGCAACTTTCCTAGTTACCCTACCAAAAAAAAAAAAAAAAAAAAAAAAAATAAAAAATCCATTTGAGTACCTAAGCCACCTCTAATCCTCCACCAACTTTTCACAGTAACTGAAATCACTCAATTCACATTTGCTTAAAAATGAATTTCACCATAGTTATTACACAAACGCTGCAAATCAGATGTTGTTTGGAGCATGTACTACTTCAGAGAGGAAGAAAAGGGCCTGGCCACAAGTCAACATGTGAGTTTTCCTTCCACAGCTCATACGCAGAATAATTTTTACTTTGGGTATATTACATTTGAAAACAGCCGTTCCTAGGTTCGATCAGTTCACTTCTCACCTCTTCTTTTCTCACTAAAGCCACAAGAAATGTAGACATAGAAAAGGTGCTATTTTTCTGCATATAGGTTATGCTACGGCTTTGTTGCTATTCCTCAAACTGAACTGGAACTCCAAAGTTGTAAACTTGCATATTATATCACATTTAACTGATGGCTCTTCAAACATACAGATCGTGCCACTATATTAGGACTAGAAGCAACACCAAACCAGAGCAAGAGGAGCACAGAACTGACAACAGCCCAACACAATTCATGAAGCTAAGAGGACACCTCCACCTACGGAACAAGCCTGCCTGGCTTCTTGAAACTTCCCATCACTTTCTGAACTCAGCAACTCGCAAAAAAATCTCTAATGGTCAAGTGAAGAGTCGCAAAGATTCACCCATGTTGTAGGACATTAGCAAAAAGCAGACCCAGAAAATGCAGGTTCTGAAACTGAGTAATCTGCCTAGAAATGAAGATGCATCTTGAGAGTAACTAAGCTCTAACTTTAAATGTTCTAGGGTTTTCATCAGGGCAGGAATTACATCTTCTGCTACATGTTTTATAATCTATCACCAAAAGAAATCTGGTCTCTTTCACTCCTGGCCTTTATCAGCAACACTCCAGAAGCTGCAGGAATATTTTTTCAGTTTCATTCCCCACTGCTTCACTGATGGGTGACCCTAGGTACAAAGAAGGAGCACAGCTCAAAACACAAGGCTCTCTGTGGTGGTGGTGAAGTCACACAAAATTAATCTCCTGCCTGCTCTTCCTGCTTACAGCACCAGATCATATAGGTATTCAAATACATTAATTTAACAAAAATCAACTTTTGGCGCTAGCATTCAAAGCGACATAAGCAGTACTTCTAAGCATGAAAAAAAAACTTTTAAGCATGAAAAGAAAAAGCTGTTTTAACATGTGTTATTATGAGTAAAATACTGAACGATCAAAAGACATTTGCATGTCATTGTAGAATTACATTTGCCCAGATAACCACTCCCTTCAAACCTGAAGTGTAGCTTGACAGAAATCCTGAGATGTTTTGTCTTCACTTTGTTTTTACCTCAGGACAGACCTAGTTACCTACAGGTAAAAAGTAAATAGATAAAAATAAAACCCACTTTTTAGCAATGAAGAACAGGTCTAAGGAAAAAAAAAAATAAGATAAAGAAAGCAATAGTTAAAAAAGGGAGAGCACAATCCAGAGTCTAACATCAAATCCAAACCTTTATCCTTGCTTCCCCAGAGGTAAACATGCCACAGAGGAGAATAACCCCTGTAGCTTCACTCAGCCTGAAATGCAGGTAGAGCATCTGTGATCTCTGGTCATTCAGCAACACAGGAATCTCCTCAAGGTGAAAGGAAGGAGAAAAGAAACACAAAAAGAAAAATCCATGGAAGCCAGGAAGAAAGATGAGTAGAAAGATGAGACAGGAGAAAATGAGGCATTTCCCAGCAGAAAGATAAGACATTAAAATAGGGAAGTAATGTGCAAGACTTATTGTGAGGAGAAGAGAAGCTTATGTAAAGGAAAAGGCCGGAAGACCACAAGAGAGTTAAAACTGGATTGGTCATTTAAAATCTTTTCCCGATAGCTTCTTTATGTGGTTTCTCTGGTACCCACTTCTGAAGAGAGGGATACACACATTCAATTATCTCAGAAAGGCACAGGAAAATGCAAATGAAGAGACAAATGTGTGAGAGTCATTCGACTTGTCATCCTTCCAAAAGACAGAGGTATTACTACATTCTGAAACCATGTTTTTGTTTAGTAGAAACTTCTAGACAGCTTCTGAAATCTGCACCCCAGCTCTGAAGCACTGCATTTAATTATACCAATTGGTCTTGACAAATGACTGTCTCTAGAGCTTCTCTGTCGTATCTTCAGCTCTAATGAATCAATGTCCCCTTTGCACCTTATATTACAAGCCAGTAGGTCTCTTCCTCAACTTGAACTTTTGCTTCTGCTATACAGCAAGTCAACATCACCAGCCACTATGGAATAGAGTACAAAAGTAGGTGAAATGCATTTACTAGGGTGAGAAAATATAAAGAAACCTATTTTTCTACTAGCAGCTAAGCCTTCACCTTCACGTTACCTTTACTCTTTGGACACCTGATCTCTGCTTATTTCATAAGCATTTGTGATATCTTCTCACCAACATTTATATTTTTAAAATCCTGTTGCTTCTATAAAGAAACTCATTAGGGAACAATACAATACTTTTGCTCAACAGTTATTGTTTTGGGTTTTTAATGTTATTAGTGAACTTGGATATATTATAACAGATATATTTAGGCTAAAACATATTTGTCATGCACAGTACTAAATTAAAAAAATACAACACACAAGATGTATTACACCTGTATCTCCCAGAAGTGTGAGCTGATTACGTAATCTCCCTCTTAATACCAGAGGCACAAATAAAGTTGGAAAAAAAAAAAAGTCAGTTGTAACTTTATAACACACAGTAATAGTCAGTAACAAACCAGCAGCAAACTATAGAGGCTTCATTTCCAGCTTCAGCAGGCTCAAGGAGCGGACACACTTTGGATGACACCAATATTCTTCTCCAAAAAGAACAAGAGCCTGAAGAGCACAGTATGAATTTGAAAGAGACTACATCTCTCTCCTGCTGTTTTCTGCAATTACTGCTTGAGCAAGGGTTAACTTTAATTTATTAGTTCCTGGCAATCCTGAGGAAGAAGTGTTGCTCTCTAAGCCATTTATTCTTTGTATAAATTAATGAAAATTGGTCACTGTCGTTTTATGAGCGTAGACACTACTCAGACTTTGATCAGGTTGTCTCTCTAAACTGATCATATCCTGACCTCAGGCTCTGACTATTCTCTGCGAATGACTCCCTCTCTACACCTTGTATTCTTGAGGCACTGTGCCCAGAACTTAACTTTGTGGGCACTCCTAACAGTTTGGAAGAACATAAACTGTCTGGGGCTGGATACTGAGAATGTTTTCTAGGAGATCACTGCTTGCATCAATCGTTCGTTAAGTCTGAGGGGGTTTTGCAATACAGTATACAACGGTTCAAGCTTACAGTAAAAGAAAGAAAAAAAATCAAGCTTTCTCACTAGCTGCCTACTGAAAATAGTTCCAACACAACTCATCAGCACGCTTCCAGCAGAAGCTGGTGTGAATGAATAAATACAAACCAAGCAAAAGTATTGTGAACACACTATTTAGCAATCCTACAGTATTTATGGCAACTTCTTAAGTGTTTGGTAAACATTTATGCTTCAGAAACTGTGAAATGGAAAGGACTAAGGGTAGGAAAGAGCTTAGAAGCTTTCAAGAAGAAACAAAGCCACAAAGGGTTTGGAGACATAATGAGTGTACTTTAACATTTACTCTTAAGACCTCTGTCACAAAAATCCTTATGTGAAGATAATTGATAACAAAACATTTGCAGAAACACTAGACTTACTTCAATTACCAATGACAAATATAACTGTTTTAAAAAGTGAGAAGGGGAATGACAGGATTATAATGGCTCTCATAATGGTTTCTGGGAAAGAAAAGACTGTCCAGAAAAGTGGAGAAATGGCAAGCAGGTGCATTCATTGGTAGAAAGGCAACAAATTGGTGGAAAGTAATTTAATATGGAAGAAGGTGAGTTGGAGCCACAGACCAACTTGGAGAACCAGATGGTTCTGAACACACTGCAAGGACATCGTTCTTCAAAACATCCATTCACCTTAACTTCAGAGGTGAATCCCCTGTCTGCCTAGTACAGCTGAAAGCTTCTAATCAATGACATATATAGGCAATGGCCAAATATCAGCTACAAGCATTACCTCATTCAAAATGAAAAAACAAGGGGTAAAAACAAGCAATCAAGGAAGTCTAACAAGAGAACAAGTCATTCCTAAAATAAGCGTTCAAAATTATGACAGGACTCTTGGTATTCCCAAAATTGACATGCTTTGCTGAAGTTTCCTCTGGGATTTCAGTACAGGTGAATCAGTGGAGACTGAGAACAGTTTCAAAATCTAAGGGCATCCATAAAGTGGACGCAATGCATTCCTCCTTCACATTAGAATTCTACATTTAAAGAGAAAACTCCTTTCTAGAAAGTAATATGAGAGGACTATAAGAGGACTTTACTGTAGTGAAAATTAAGTGAGGGAAAATCAGCCAGTTACAGTCCTATTTTTCTGATGTAACTACTCAAGATACCCGATTTAATGAAGAGTTCTGTTCCAAGGATCATATTAGAGAAAGTCAGACATTTTTCTCTACCTTCCATCATCTTTCTAGGAAGCTGATGGGGTGACTGACAAACAAGTGGATAACTCAACTCTTTGGTGACACTCTGCAGTGACTACTGTGTATATTTGCAAAAAGCTACCCCAAGCCTTATTGTTAAATTTACTGTAAGCATAGTCATAATATTAAAAACACCCAAGAAGAAAATAAAAAGTTGCAAAAAGAAAGCAAGCCATAACTAGTGTGTGTGCGGGTAGTTTGTTTGTTTAAGAAGAATACTCCCCAGCCAACAGCACTTACATCAGTCTCGGGGGGATTCTCTTTGAACTAATTAATGAAGAATTGGACGCTCACAAGGACAAACTGAAAACAATTGAAAAAGCTAGAAATCCTTTCTATTACATAACTTCTCTGGCTGATCCCAAATCAAAACACAGGCTAAGCTCCAAACTGGAGGAAAAGGCTAACAGAATATAGTTCCTGTTGTTTTCCCTTAGCATTTAACACCAAAGAACTCAGTGTCTAACCTCATTTTCTGTTTGCATAGGCAACTACATCACAGGCCATGGGAAAAGGGTAAACTATGGAAATAAAAACACACAGCTCAATTCAGAATGATCATGTTTTAGAAGACTCACTACAACTGACAACCTCAGGATCCAGCAAGTTCTCAATATAAACTGTTTTTTCTGACTACAAAAACACTGTCAAAAAGAGGTGTTAAAAATAATTAAATTGGTACATGAGTTCCGAAATCCAAGGAGATCCCCAATGATGACAGATTCCTCATCAGACCAGACTCACTGGCAACACACTGCATACAGTAAAGTACCTGCAAGTGTTCCATGTTGGTAATATCATATGTGACTTCGTAGAGCGGATAAATAATTATTTAGACAGCAAATCTATGTTCCCATACTTCTCAAAATAACTCTGACCCAGAGCCTGGGAATTGCCAGCAAAGGCCTTAAAGCAGGCAACAGTATCCTTCCAGGACGCCTCTCTTGTTAAAGTAAAACTTTCATAGAAAGGAATTAAGTCTCTCTACAGATAAAACCTAAAAAATATGAACCAAGTACAAGCAATACAACCCTTGCCTATGCAGGTTCACAGAATCCAGAACAGCAACATCTCAATATGGTGTAAACAATTACAGTTATCACAACAATAATGTTAGCTATTGTGTTTCTCATGTCAGGAAAGAGACTGAGGATTGCAAATATGCACAATCTACTGAAGTGATTGTTCATTTTAATGCAACAAGTGAATGACAACAGAGAGAGCAATTGCTGCTTGCTTTTAATTCGGTCGAGAGAGCTGAAGGAACTAGGCCAAGACCCAGAAAAACACACATACACTGAACCACTGGAGAACAGTTGGCTAAAAGCATATCAAAGTTGAACAAAAATTACCACCTTTTCAAACATCAGTCCGACCCATAGATCTGTACAAACCAGTTTCATACACCTCTGCCAAACTAGAGATGTCTTTATTTCCACAGCAGTATGTTTTCAAAACTTCAGCTCCTTTCCAGCAATTAATATATGCAACAAGACTTAAAGCAAAGCACGAAGTTTATATGCTTCGTCCTGTGCCCAATGCTTATTTCTGCATGGCAGGATTCATAGCTTTAAAAAACACACCAACATTATTCCCCTTCTTTACACCAGTAGAATGTTCCATACTAAAACCAATGTGTCCCAGCAGCAGGATCCAAGAGAGCTATGAAAGTTGGACATGTATTCAGCATTTCTCTCTCTCTCTCTTGTTTTGGATTTTTTTTATTTTAAGTGCCCATCCTACCCTCAACTCTAATCCTGACTAGTCAGGAGACACAGGCAGTTACACACCTGGGGCTAGGGACAGTTCTCAAATTTATTAAAAATTTAAAACTCAAGCTGCTCTTGAAAGCCTGCAGTTAATGCAAAGTTTACTTTCTGGTCCTAATCCAGTGACAAGTGAGCATTTGTCTATAGCATAACATGGCCAGATTTCAGCACAATTCAATATAAATTGCATTCTCTGTTCATATAAGGCCAACATTCAGAAGAGAATGAAGTTCTGCAGTTCCAGATAGGGAGATATTAATGAGGCAGTTGATGGTCACAAAGGTCAGCAATAACAGGAAAAGTACTGACACTGGACTGAAAGAAAAGAAAGGAGATAAAATGAAGAGTAGAAAGGGCTTGCGTAATTTCTGTTAACTGTATGTCTGGCTCTGCTTGTGTAAACACCACCTGAATTCTAGGGTCAAGATGCATCAGGATAACAGACAAATTATGTTTTACTTTAAAAAAAAAAATCAAACAAAGAGTTAGTAGCTATATGATAATTTTAAATAATTTTTAATTGCTGATGTTATCTATTTTTCTGTCTGCTATTAAAAATAAATTACTATCAAAAGAAAGGAAATATAACAACTCTTGAAGTGGACACACTGTAGTTTGCTGACTTCTTTGTGACAGTCTTAAGGCCCTCTTGCTCTACTACTGCAAGAGAAAGTTTGCTAATTTACTAGAAAAAAGGGAAATGTAAAGAAACAGACAAGGAAAATAGACTGCTCTATACAATGATGGCTTACATGCTTCTACACGAGTAGTTTTATAGCAGTTACAAAAACCTCTATGAAACCTTAGTGTATTTCAGTCAAAGCAAGTGGGAACCTATGTATAGTTATCCCCAGCCAAATCTGTAGTTTGTTCATAGAAAACTCTTTTCAGATTTCCAAGAGCAAGCCCACTAAATCTACTCAGAAAAGCAGCACTACAATACTACAGAGTGCATGCAGGTGAAAACTCACCCAACAGACAGCTTTGTCTTAAGATCCCCAGTATATTTTCAGTTTCAATCTCTGGTCAAAAATTATCCCAACAATGATCCTACACGTGACTTCTCTTTGCAGCTTTGACATCCCTTCTGCAGATCTCCTCACCCACCAACCCCCCCTTGCCCCACAGCTTCCACGAGTCCAAAGAGCATCCCAACAAAACCAGGTGACCTCACCTTTCATTTTGACAGTGGGAGAATTGGGTCCAGCCGATTGCTTCCTCCATCCTCTCCAGTTCTGGCAAAGGCTCTCTGCCTCAGAGATGAAGGAACAAAGAGAGTCTTCTTCAAAGCGATCGGAGTCTTCAAATGAAAACCTCTCCCCGTCCTCCCACTCTGCGAACATGAGTTCCATCACATCCGACAGGCGACGTGGGGGGAAAAGAATAAAGACAGAAACAGCACTGCTCACTTTTAACAGGTGGATGGACTTGAGGGCTCCTGCAGTACTTAAAATCTCAATTTTGATTCGATCCCCATACTACAGTACCAGGAAAAACAGAGCCAGTGCTATCTGAGGTGGGAGAAGCAGGAAATCAACTGAGGGGAAGCTCGTAAAAATCCCAGGAAAAACCCAAACAAACAAACAAAAAAAACCAAAAAAAAAAAAACCAAAACCCGAGTTCTTTAAAAAGTTAAAAAAATGCTTATGTCCACAAAATGTACTTGAGCCGGAGGGGGGCTGGTTGTTCTAGGAGAGCTGCCTCCAGGCGGGACAGGTGCCTGCCGGCCACACGGTCTGAAGGCTTCCGACGCCCACGGCCCCGGCGCTGGAGGACGAGGGAAGGGGCCGGTTTCCTTCTCCGGGGCTCCCGCCGGGGGAAAGCAGGTATCTGTGCGCAGGGCCAGGTCTCCCTGAGGTTGTGCTTTTCTCACTCTCGGGTGCATGATCTTGTTGTCCAGGTACTCCTGGTTGGGCAGGTACCTGTGGGTCGCCAGGTGCTGCTGGTCCGTCTCCT
>JANHGO010000012.1:29783770-29805191 GCA_024606505.1 Aquila spilogaster | reverse complement strand
CAACAACTGAAAACATCAGTGTGTTATCAACATTCTTCTCACACTAAATCCAAAACATAACACTATACCAGCTACTAGGAAGAAAATTAACTCTGTATCTCAGCCGAAACCAGGACAGTCTGTTACACAAAAATCTGTGTATCAAAGCCTATTAAATCAATTCAGGATCTCTGAAATTCAGAGACTCTTCCTTGGTGAAAATAAAAGAATTGCCTAGAACCTGTTTTTCAGCTAGTGAGGAATAGTATTAATTAACAATAGTTGTTGCAATTACCCAGTGAACTATGACACACAGTCAGGCAATTAGGTAATTACTGTGCTCAGTCCCTTTCTACAGTATGCAGGGGCAAGCAGAGAGTGATACTTAGCAGAGCCTGGGGATTTAGCGCATGGAGTAAAATGCTTTGCCCTTAGTTCTACAAAGTCAAAATGTTTAGACCTTGGTTCCACAAAGATAACAGTGATAGGATACTTGATATCCTCGAAACCACCACAGCAGTATGTCAATGCTGAGCTGGTGCAAAGTGACTCTAATGATAGAAAGTTCTCCACAGATGTCTGAAGGAGGATCTTCATCAGCAAAGCTCCAGCTGGTACCACACCATTCTCCACACTCTACTGTCTAGCCCATGGGTTCTTCTTTTCCTTTTTTCCGTTGTCAGTGATCTGAGGTTCAGGAATATCACTTCTGTTTTTTTCAAGTAGATTTAGCCCTAGTACTCTCTCACCTATGAATTTACCAGAGTTGGAGTTTTGTTGACCTTCTACCAAATTACTTGGATTAAGACTATCTCAAAATGCAATGTAATACTTAATAAACAAAAATTTTGACCTCCTGATTAACCCAAAGTGGCCCAAAGTCATAGCCAAGGTCAAAACAACAGTTGGTCACAGTGCAGCGTGCAAACTTGATGACTGTCTTCATCCTTCTGATAAAGGATAGTTTTCCCCAGGGGTAGCCCACTGCAGTCTTACCAGGCAGAGGTATGGGAGCTGTTTGGTTTGGGGAGGAGAAAATTTCCATGCATGGGCTAGTATGAGAATTTGAGGAATGATGCAGTTACCTGAGCACCTGCTCAGGTGCTCATGTGGACACCTCAGTGACCTGAGCCAATGCAGAGTACAGGTTCTCTCCTAGCCTCACAAGACAACTGTCAGTAACGAATGCTCCTTGTCAGCAGGGCTTCTGTTCCATGGTTTGAGGAGGATTATCATCTCTTAAACTAAGATGCAGAAATAATTCCCAAATTCAGTTGGGATGCTCCAGGGCAGCATTTGGGACGCCCCAAATTCAAAGACAGTTTGCATCCTCCAGTGGCAAGAAAGAAGATAAGAAGAAGAACACCATGAGAGAAGAGACTATGGGAGGGCTCCCAATGTCAAGCATCTGAATCAAATTCTCCAAGAAGATGCCCAGTCTTTAGAAGCTAGGGAGGGTGGGATGAGGGGACACTACTCGAGGTAAGAAAGCCTTGCTTAGTGCATCCCTTCATTAATTTGGGATGGTTCTGTTTTGTCTTGATTTGTTTCTGGGTGCTCTGCCAAGTGCTGGGCTCTTTGCCAAGAAGCAGCTTTCAGGCTCTCTGCTCCCACCATTTCTGTCCGAGTGCATACTTCTACTGCACGCCACACTCCCAGGCTGGTATCACAGCCACAACTCTTCAGTCTGTCCATCTTAGCAGGGTATACCCACCACACTGTCTCCCCACCCTTGGTCTGGGGAGGCACAGCACTACCCTACTCCAGGTATTTTGTCCCTTCCTACACTTCTCCTGAACTCCCTGTGTCTGATGCAGCTGGCAACAACTTTGAAGCAAATGAACAGACACATGCACAGAAAAGACAATGAAGACAAATTTCTACAGTGTGCACAAAATTTCATAAAATAAAGTGAGGCCTGTTTGCCACAAGGTTGCTGCCTGTTCCTCAGTGATGAATATTGAAAGAAAACAAATTGGTGAAAATGGCTTTTCATGTTTTTCACCATGTTAATGATTGGTTAATGCCAGGCTGCAGATAACATCCTGACATGGGCTTGGTGCATCTCCCAAGACTTTTTCCGAGGTGTTGGCTAAGGCTGGTAACAGGTTGTTCTTCCAAGAAATCTACCACACAGGTCCCCAAAATGCAGCAAGGTCAACATCCCACAGGTGCACTAGGCAGGCGAGCAGAGGCAGGACACCATGCAAGCCAGGTATGAGTTCTGTCTCTCGTGTTCTGGCTAATCCAACAGAAAAGTTGTCCTGCGTTGATGCCCGACTGGATCAAATTTGTACTGCCAAATGACCTGTTCGTGCCCAGCAGTAATTCCAGAGAGACACACCTGCCTGATAAAGGGAGCTCTGACAGGTTACATCAATAGCAGTCTGGGTCAAGGGCATTGCAGAGAATCAATGCCACATGAGAAAGCAGAGCTACATGAAGGTATCACAGTACTTTGTGGAGCGTTGCATGAAAGAAGGGTTTCACCTGCAGGAAAAGTGTTTCCCTGGTGAGGAAAAAATTATTTAGAAGATTGTAGGAGTCTAAAAGAATAAAAAAAATACAGCTGAAATTTTAAAGTGTATTTTGACAGGGGAAAAGGAGATGAAAGAAGAGCAAAATAAGAAACTAAACACGTTGCATCCAAGGACTGACGTGGTAACTACAGGTGAGATTCAGCACCCTGACCTAGATGTTATGGTATTTGGAACAGCATAAATGGGCAGGGAGATACGGTGATAGCATTAGCCTGGTGCTACTCCCAAATATCTTTTGTCAATATTACGTACAACACAGCACTGTTAGCTTTTACCAGAATCCAGGAGAGAATACACATTACATCAAGAAAGGGCAGAGGAGAGGAGGAATACTAGAGAGTGATATTCAAGACTAATTTGACATGCTTCAAATTATAAGGGGGCTTCAGCACATTATGTTTAACTGCATTAAATTGGAGCAATCCTCATTCCCATTCCTCCTTCTTCTAGCTTTGGGATACCACGAGTTGCAGAAATTTCCAAAGAAATCTTGCTTTCACTTTCTCAAACACCACAGGCTGAAAGCATGGAAAACCTCATGGAAGTAATGAGGCAAGCAAAGCAGGGTGAACATTTGCACTGCTATCTTAAAATGCATTTCAAGAGACTGAAAAAATGTGTCTTCTGGCTTGTGCAGACCAGACTTGGGTGTGTTGTTCCCCTGGCTAACGTGAGGGAGTGCAGGTGTGATTACTCACTTCTCCTTGTCCTCAGGGCTATGGCTTGGAAAGGCACAGGAGTTCATAAACACTCATCCATTTTTTTCCCAGCCAACTTATTGCATGAGGCAGGCATGTATTTTCCCTTGTAGATCTCCCAACAGACAAAAACTGTAGTCGCTGTTGAGGAGACCATGAAAAATAGGATCTGACAATTTCAGCAGTCCTCTGCTAGGAGGAAAGACATTCAATAAGAAATCCTGCAGAGATGACAAGGTTGCCACTTAGAATGGTTTCTCCCTTACAGGGATGTACTACCTTTTTTTTTTTTTTTCTTTTCCTTTCCTTTCTCTCTTATTTCAGAGGAAGGAAATTGCTGTTCAGAATTCCTCTGCCTCTGTTATACACGATTTTCAAAATGCAGCATTTCATATGAGAGAGACACATATGAGCGCTCACACATACCCTGAAGCAGAATTGCAACATTTACATTTGTTTCCTGTCTTAAGCTCTCACTGGGGACTAAAAATCAAAGAGAGTCTGCATTGCACCCCAGAAGTGTCTGCTTTTCACTGGTGAGTCATGTGGTACTCTACAAGTCATATCCAGCGTGGTTTTATTTCTGATCACATGGAAAGTAAAACACATCCTTGCTATGGCTTGAATCTAACACAGACTCAATAACAAAATAAAGCACTCTAGAGATTTTATCACTGCTGATGCAGTGGGACCCAGCTGTTCAGCTACATTCTGACTCGGCAAAGATTTCGTTGTCTTTTCACATGTGATAATGCACTCAGAAATGACAAGCAAAGGCAAATTTTTAAAGCACACATATGGCTTTGTGTCTAAGTAATACATTGAATATGCAGAGGAATGGTTTCTTGTGTTCTGGCACTATGACACTATGGCAAACTACAGATAATTCTCGTATCTTAAGTTCTTGTTCCTCCTAGAAGATCACTGTTTCACTATATACTGATCACTGTTAATAACACATATTAAACATCTCCAGAGACATTACAACCAACTACCATTGTTATTTATTTCAAAACACTGGGCCTGTAGAACAGATGGAGCAAATACTGCTTTAGCACAAAAGAAGGGACAGCACACAGCTCGTTTCCCCTTGCTCTGCTTCTAACTAGACAAGTAGCTGTGCAATATGCATGGAGCTTTCCCAGACACTGCACACTGGGAAGCTGAAAGCAAAGCCGCCCTGAGGAATCACAAGCTCTGGAAACAAATTTCCTTCCTTTGGATTGAGCAGTTTCCAATCTTTGACTAATCCTTTCCACAGGAGACTTTGAACTGATGGTGTCCAAGGTTCTCTCTTTGGAATCTTATAGAATATGAACATATGCCTGATATTAAAGCCTTATTCAAAAGTGAATTCACTGTTTGTGAGACAAATGACTGGTATGTACATACATACATGGAAAATGGAGTCAGTAGGAGAACACTTTGCAACAGCTATTAAAATTGTTGTTACAAAGCAGAAGACAACAATTATGGCTAAGACCTCATGTATGACCATAACTACTGCTCTTCAGAAAGCATAAGATGACATTTATAGATAATATTGCCTGCAAGGATTACTGAGCATATTTTGTCTGGTGTCTTGTATTTCACAGGTTACAAGTATATTTTCCTCTTCCTTTCACAGTAACCTGCAGAAACATTTCTTTTTCACACTTTGTTCTTTCTTCTGCCATTACAAAAGCTGACAGTCTGGCAGGCTCTAATATGCACTATAAGTTCACAGATAAATTAAAGGAGTAACATCAAGCCAAAAGGAACTGGAAAGAGATGTTCTCCATTTCTCCAAGGGGAAAGAAAACAACTGTTACACTGCAAGTCCTCTTTTTTTCAGTTGATATCACATTTGGACATTTCCTCAGCTAAGATGAAAAGATAGTGAAAGCAGTAATACCTCTCTCCTTTGTCTAGAGAGCAGGTTAGATACCCCATTTATGGAAATCCAGCGATTGATAACTCAGTTTGTCTAGAGAGCATATTACCCTAACTAGCAGTGTTACATACTTGAAAGCTTCCTAAATACTCTGAGAAACCTCTTTTGATGCAGGCATTAACAAAAACATAGGTTCCTTGGCTTATTTTCAGTCTGCCAAAAAATAATCAAGGAAAGTTTCTAAATGTGACATTCCTTCTCTATCAATCTACAGTTTTAGAAATCAAAAATGGTAATCACAGAAAAGAAGATGGAAGTGCTGCAGTAGCTGACTCTCAGCACGCCTTTGCTGTAAAAGCCAGGTTTCTGTATTTGCTCTTGAGGGTACAGTCAGTAAGTAAAGAATCACTGTTGGGAGACATAGGAAGTCCGTTCATTCATCTCAAGGCCAACATACACTATTCTGCAATATATGTAAGCAGATCCTGGCTGACGGAAGTAATCCCTCAAACTCATAGGTACCTTGCTCTGCTGTATTTACATGATTCTCACATCTTCAGGAGCGGAAACTTTCTACACGCTATGAAACCTGTTCCTTCAGATGAAACTGGCCATAGCAAAATTTGCACTATAGCTGCCTCTCAGCACTTAAATCTTTCAAAATAAAAAGATTAGGCACTTTAGCACTTAAATACAGGAATAACAGATTTCTAAGAAAAGGTGATTCTGAAGTGCAAGAACACCACTGTACAATATTACATGGACGGTAAAATAGTCTATGTATTCTGTACAGCATTTCGTCAGAAAAATAATCTGGAGTTAGGGATGTGAAGCTTTTTATTTTAAAAAAATTAATTAATGCTGTCTCCCATCAGAATTCAGTGGGAGGTTCAATTGTCAATCGAATTATCAATTCAACATAAGGTTCTCTCTTACAAAAAGTGTGGTTGCTACAACCACACGGCAGCACTCCATTTAAGAAAACGCACCTTGACAAGTTTTGTGCTCATGAGCGTGGGTAACGGTCAGCACTTTCCGAGTTATATATGTTTAACTGGCCTCTTGTGTAAGAAAGAGGAGACACTAACAAAAATATTATGCATGTCACGATGACTGAAAATTACCTGGGCTGCTAGATACAGAGGTAACACCTCCCAGTCACTTCTCTGTTTCTGTAAGAAGCAAGGGAGAAAACATTTTATCTTTTTTTTTCTAGACCTACTTACTTGAGCAAGTAGGACCTATTGCAGGGTGCTCTGTAAAACAAATCAGTCGATCCTTAAAATTATCTGGATGCTTATCAGTAAAGAGTGTTCATCTCATTCTATTTTACCTGCAGATCTCATATCCCTGATGTACTCAGGAGGCAAGCTCTTTGAACAGGATCCTCCTCCTTTAGGAGACTTAGGGATTCCCACAGTAAATCAGCTGCTTCTCTTTCCAGCTCTCCTCTCTAGGTAGGTGACCAGCCCTTAGCAGGTACTGACAGCTGGTGATTTTGTAAGCTGACTCAAAAGCTACTAACTTTTTTAGGCAGATCTTCATTTTCAGCCGTGTGCCTGCAAAATGCTGTGACAAACTCTTGTAAAACTTACCATCCAAAACTTTAATACATTTCCCAAGGTAATTTCCCATGTCTTCTTGGGGGATGAAAAGTAGATTTGTATAATTCTATCATCACATTTAGTGTTGAATCTAGCAACCTATATTTATTCAGGATGGTTAAATATAAGAGTAGTAGGAATTTAGTGAGTGGCGGCACGTTTTTTGCTTATTTCTTCAGGCATCTTGTGTGTGGACACTCCTGCCTCATCTGAACAGAGGCATCCGATTCAAACAGTGCATCACCCCCAAGTGTCAACAACAAAGTTTGTTTAAGCAAATTGTTAAACCTGTGTAACTGCGAAGACAAGCCTTGTAGGACAATAAAGATGTCTCAAGTCTTAATCAACCTAGCTGTGGTTTAAATATTTGGGGAGTTAAAAGGGTTTCTGTTGACACCTTGGTATAGTTGTGCTGAATCAGAAAAATCTCCTTCTTAGTCTTGCTAGAGATAATGAAATGGTAAACCTGAAGCAGAGGAGCTTTCCTCCAGTGTGTTGGGTTGCTGGTTCTAAAATACCACAGAGTGTTCAGTACTCTGAATAGAACACGGGTCCCCTCTTAAACAGGTCTCTATCCCACAATCGGAGGTTGTAATCCTACTTTATCTCCAGCAAGCCTGTACATGCAAGTGGGGAGGGGGAAAAGAGTAAGGAAGGAACTAACCTTTAGAAGCACATTTTCTTCTTTGTATACAGCTCAGTTTCAAGCAGAGCAGATTAGTTAAACTGCAAAGACGAGGGGTTTGTTGTATTTTGAAGAGGTTTTGTTCTGCTTTTGAGAAGAAAGTAACAGAGAAGTATAAACTTTTACAGTGGTTTCAACTGAGTTGTCCAGTTACATTCCCACAGTAAACCTCTCCAACACTCCCTATCTTCGCCTTGAGGAGGGCCCGCTGTCCAGGCTAGCACGTCAGGCAAACACGACAGCACGCCGCTGCATGACCTCCTCTCGTGGAAACCTTTGACAGGTACCTGGCTTCTGAGCCCCAGGGCTGGCATGGGCTGGGAATCTCAACATGCTCTGCAAACGCTTCCCAGTGGGATTAATGTGCTGCAATTTTAATTCCTGCCCGTTTGTTTCTTCTGTTGGGCAGCAACTGAACATGAGCCCAGCAGGGAGTTACCTCTGTTTCCAGCTCAGCCCTTTAAGCCACAGCTGCCCTGATGTCTGTATGAGGGCCAGCACAGATAGAAATAGATAGCAGAAACAAGGCCTTTTGCTTAGCTTAGCTGACATCAGAGCAACACAGCTTCACAGCTTCTTTTTGGTAAAGCTGATCCAAAGCAGCTGTTTCTTCCTTTCAAGAGACAGGCTAGTTTTGAAAATCTGTGAAGAGAAAGGTGCCTTTTATCTCTGGCAGAATGTGTCAGATTTTAAAAGCAGGGAGGGGAAGATCAAGTGGTACACTGGGGTTTCACCAATTTGTTTGAATTTGTCTGTCCTCCATCAGCACGTCTTAAATCCAATGGTCTTTCTAAGCATAAATGACTCTGGCTGGATCATCCATGTACTTAAAGATCCATTTTGCTGGCTCTACTTCCTCTTTTCACTTTTGCACATAAACACAATTCTAGAGAAACCTCCTACCAATGCTAGGTACCCCTCTAGACATGCCAGTTTAAGAGTGGCACAGCACCCAGCCCAGCAACCCAAGGTTGTCCAAGCAGTATACTGTCTTCCTCCATTAGAAAGAGGAAATTGTGCCCAAGTAAGAATTTTTTTAGTGTCAGTGGTGATATGTGAATGGCCACCTTCCTCTCTCCCAATGAATATGGTAGCTAGCCTAGTTAGAAAACTGCATGAAGTAAAGACCAATTTCCTCCTGATTCCTATTTCAGTTTCAAAATCCAAAGCCAGCTACCCTACAGCTGGCAAACTGAAACGAGTAAACTCATGCCATACACTCCTCCCAAAGCTTTTCACCACATGAAGGCAGCAGTCAAGTGCTTTAATACAAAACACGAGACTTGACAGACTTGTAAACTTAACCACAGTTTCGACTTTTGTTTCTTTCCCAGGCAGTGACTACAGAAGAGCATTGCAGAACTCACTTGGTGCAACAGTGCCTGCTGACACATGGATGGCCATCTAAAATGCCTGCACTGTGCTTCCCAGTTTTGCACAAGCAAGAGAGGAAATGTAGGTAGGTGTAGAAAACCCTAAAGGCAGACATGAAGCGAGGGAGGTGTTAACCACAAGCAGCTCTTCAGTGAGTGCATGTCAGTTCCCAACAGCAGGCTGGAGTCAGTACACGCAAAAAATTATACACTATAATACTTGGAGTCTGCAGGCATTAGCTACACCAAGCCCCAGTCTAATGCTAATGACTTGGGAAAGTCAGTAGCAGTGACCTTTGCAAGGAGCTGGACTATTTTTCAAAGCACTTTTTATACAGCAATGCAGATTTCAGCAGTGGGGGGGAGTAGAACAATGCTCTTGCATCGGTGGCTCATTCAAACTGCGTTTCCCTCCTCCCACTTCCACTTTTCCAGAGGTTGGCTTTGATTCTTAGAGTGGTGACATATGAATCCTAGACTGAAAGGAGACTAAATCATGCTGAACAAGTTTGTTCAAAGGTAGTATAGAAAGATCACCTATAACAACAAATTACAAAGCTGATATATTAAATCCTGTTAAGTTTTAAGTGCAATGAGTTGACCTGCAGATACCCCTTACCTGTTCCAAATGGCCAAAAATGTGGCATTTGAAGAACTGTTGCATTTCATTGTAATGGTAGCTAACATGATGCTGACTTTGTAACATGCTTTAGCATGTTAAAGCTCCTCTAAAAATGACATTAATACAGAAATTTAATTAGCTTAATTCAGTGCTGAAAAAAATCCTAAACCCTGCCCTTGGAACAGATTCCTTTATTAAAAATAAGACAGAGCCCCACACAGTCACAGTATAATCCATTTATTAGCATACCTTGTGAGCCATTGGTGTTGATCCAGGGGACATGACAGTTTTGGCACTTGACTGATTTCAGAGATACTCAGCCCCTGGTTAGTAGAAGGGATTTTAATAGGACTGAGTGGGCTACTACACAAGCGAGTTTTTATTTTTGGTGTGGGAAATTAAATATTTTTCTGAACAAGTAAAAATCCAGCCCAAGAGATGTGCATCGGTCCAGGTCACAGTGCCTCATTCCACAAGGAGTGGTCCCAAGCTGGTTGCCACCAGGGGCCATTCTGTTCCCTTTAGCTGCAAGAAACTCCCAGCAAGTCTATCAAGATGGTGTTAAATACCAGTGCAGTTGCAGTTCATATCTCAAAACCTTTCATCTGACTGCTGAATATACACATAAAAATCTGTCTTCAACTGGTTGATGGATGCAGCTTTTTTGGGGGTGAAGAGACTTCAGGATATTGGCTTCAGAAAGGAAGGAAGACAGACAAAAGGCAGGCCCACCCCTCTTACCCCTGAGATAGCAAATATCCATGTTCCTGGTTCTTCACCAATGCTTCCACTAACACTTCTGAGAAACTGATCTGTTATTCTCTGCTACAAGCATACAAGGATTACAGGGGTAATCGACATCCTGTCCAGGTTAATAAACAGCTGCCTGATTAATTATAGCATAGAACCTAATTCATAGAAATCATCAGAACAGTGTTTAGCTACAGAAAAGGGATAAATCTTTAATCCAGCTTCAGCTGGCCAAAGCTTGGACTGGTGTCAAGACAGAGCTGATAAGGGTGCCAGTCCAGACACTGCAGGTCAGGAAGACACTGGCACAGGGTCAGCCTTTGTAGAGCACTGAGGTATTCCCTCAAAGAAGGATACCTGGAACACTAATAGCTGCTCCTTAGACCGTTACCATAGCCACATTTCTACTCCTGCCAATGCTCCCAGCCAGTCACAGTGACGTTCCCTTTCCCACATAACCAGCATGTGCCACACTGCAATGGGAAGTTGTCTCACAGCATCCACGTGGCACAGTGCAGCCACCAGCAGCAGTGACTGAGCTGTCAGCTCCTGGAAAGAGTGTATGTGCATTAGCCTTATCCAACAGACTAATGCTGCAAAGACAGACTCTATCAGCCCTACAGGTATGTCAGCCAAGGAAATCTCTGCAGAGCTGTTTAGGTGCTCCCTGCCCAGAGCTACGTTACGCTCCCCAGGCGTACCTACAGCAACTACTCTGAGCTCAGAGGAGCTGCTGCACCTGCCTGAGACATGAGGGGAATTAACCTTGACAGGTCTCCATCCCGTTGTAGCTAGGCTGCCACCAAGACCACACTAGCAAGTTTAACGCTAGCTCCAGCATACATACATAATACACATACAGCACTGAAATCACTTACAGCATTGGCTACTATAGAAAATAATACTGAAAATAATCAGCAGATGGCACAACCTCCCGTGGCAAACTGCATTCAGTTCTGGTTACCAAAGCTTAAACATCCAGCAGAAAGAGAAGACACAGAGAGACAGTCAGCATGTTAGCAGATACCTAGCCAGTTTGGGCTGAAGAGAGACGGAGATGCCACAGTTTTAGAAAAGAGACTATCTCTAGAGTAATGGACAACAGAGAATGTAAAGCCAGGCCCCTTGTTTCCTCTCACAGGTGAGACCACAAGGACAGATGGGATTCAATGTAAACACAAGGCAATTAATTCAGGAACTATAAAAAGAAATGATGTGCTATGGAGAATAAAATTATCTTGGTTCTCATTGTCAGAAAATATTGAGGCTGAGAGCTTAGTTGGATTAAATACGGAATTAAACACGAAATTAAACATTTATATGGAAGACGAAGGCTGGTTACATTAAATAGTTTTTTAAAAGACAGGGATATAAACTCTCACGCTTTAGAAAAAAAAGAATCACAGAAGGATAGTGCATAGTGTTTGTACAACACCTAGACGACCAAGTACTTGTACTTATATTTTTAATGATAATAATGCTAATGCAAGTAATTAATTTAAATGGGCCAAGAACAAAATTACCCCAAAGGAAAGGTTGTTAAAACTTGTTCACTACAAACTCACACGTACTATCCTTCGAAACATCTGCTGCTGGCCAACATTAGGTACAAAATACAGTCCTAGGGCAGCTGAGTGCCTCTCATCCAACCAGGCAGTTCCAGTAAGACTCGGTGGCAAAGCACGTGAGTTTGGTTTGGGCCATGGTCCCACTTTAAACAGTAAAGAGCAATAGTGGTGCTCTGAAACAGGTCAGGACAATTCAGGAGCGTATTGGCAGGTTTGCCTACAGTACCAGTACAGTAAGGTGTAAAAGTAGGCAAAGGAGATTGGATACTTCCTTCCCTCCTCCTGGCTCATGCAGGACTCACAGGATGTTAATTACAAGGATTCTCACAGCTTTCATGGTGACAAGATCTAGGAGAAAGAAATATTTTTAACTAGAACATGGGAATTTCAGAAGACAATGCCAGGCCTGCGTCTCACTCGTGTTACACGGTAATTTATTCTAACTTCTGAATGGCAACCAGCTGAACAGGCTTAGGGAAATAACCTCATAGCTTCAATCCTTTGGGTGTTTTGATGCCTGTTGGGGTTATGCCTATAAAGTGAAAGATCAAACCAGGGTAAACTAGAGATGTGACAGCACCCAAGGCACAGAAACTCCATTTGAGCTGCTGTAGCATGCTGGCTTGGGGGAGGCTGAAGGTAAAAGCCAAATCCCTCCACGTTTCCCAGACAGGTACTGTTGCTGCCAGTGTGGAACTTGGCATTTAATCCCTTACGGGACCAGAGGTCTGTGACACAATTGCCCTCAGTCCTCCTGTCATTTTAATTCCCGGGAGATAAGGAGCAGTCTGCAGCTTGCGTCTTAGGGACGCTCTGCCAGCAGCTGTAGGACAACACAGCCAGCGTGGAGCCAAGCACAGTGCTGCCAAAGGATCAAGCCTCACACTTCAAACAGAGTTATCAGCACAAGCTGCACTGCAGACATTCAGCCCCTAGAGAAAAAGCACAAACAGATCAGATCTGTCTCAAAGGCCAGTTTGCAGGGGTTCTGACATCGCATGTTTTAAAGATTCCTACAATTCTTTTTTAAAATAAAGTTTCCAAGCAGGATCTTTAAACAGTCCTTTGCAACATTGGTAGCCCAACTATCCTATAATCCCTATAATGGAACTGTTTAGTTCAGCACTCAAACACAAAAATCAGCCACCTAGCCAGGTCAGCACCTTTACATTAAGCTGTTTTATAGAAGACAAATGAAATCTTTAGGCAGTCACTACTTATTGAATCCAAGGCAATTTCTAGGACTTTGTCACCACATGCCCTGTAATATGACATGCTAATCCACAGGCTGTGCTCTGCCTTCTCTTCGTGCCTTGGTAATACCTAGGTACCGAACACATCAGTGCCTTGCCTTGAGTGCAGACCTTCTAAACAGCAGGCCAGTGCCTGACCCAGTCATTGTGTATCCTACAGTGCATGAGCGAACCCAAAACATGCACATCTGGCGCAAGTTCCACGTGTCCCATCCTGTATTATTACTCCATGTTCAGGTCCTTGGTTATACATCAAAGCTTACTGCGCCTGCTCCTGAGCAGACCTGTCTTCTCTCTGGCTTGTCTATACACAGTGAGAAGACACTGTGCACTGCACAACTGTTAATGCACTTAACCCTTCTGCCTATTTTTATATTTTTCTACCTACTCAAGAATAATAAATTAACTTACAAGAGTGCTTAAGGCCTAAGAGGAAACTGTTCATTTGTTTGGATGAGAGGGAAGGAAGGAGTTGAAGTATTCAATAACTCCTGCTTTCTCTCAGCATTATTTCTGTTCAGGCTGAGAACTACAGATTGATGGCAGTGCTTGCATACCCTCGAGTTAAGCCAGTTTACTCCCACTGAGAGGAATGAAAAGAGAAATAGTGCAAAGAAGAGAAGAGAGGAAGCATAGCCCAGAGGTTGCAAGAATAGGACACACTTCAGGAAAGCGGGAAGCTGCTTTGCAGCACACTTACTGTTTTATACAAGGAGTGAGTAATTTGCTTGAGGTGCATCTATACCCCAGGAGTATTTCCATGTTTCATGGAAGAACTGTGAACACACAGATATTAAAGACTAACATCACAAATAAAGGGCAGCTAATAACTATAGTGAATAAGGTATCAAGAGAAAGACTCTGCAGTGCTGTTAAATCATGATTTGACGCCTGAATGTTTGAGATTAACATTACATTTGGATTTAAAGAAAAATAACATGTCTATTCAGCCTTTTGAGGTCACGTTTTTAAGTTCTTCCCAGTAATCATGAGGGCAAGAAAGCTATTGTCTCTTAAAAATGAAGATTTACTCTCACACCAACAACCGATTCTAGGAGATGCTGCTTTAAGGAAAAAAAAACCAAACCCAAACACAAAAGAACCACCATATTGAGAAAGCAGCAATAAAACCATAGCATCTGGCAGCTGGAAATGTGTGATAGAGGATTACAGCAGGAGGGGCAAGCCTCTCTTAGCAGGGACAACCACTTTAAAGGGATCATATGGGAGCAGACCTACTATTCAGAAGAGAAAAGGTTCCCCCTAGAGACATAACAGGGAAGGAAAAAACCCCAACTGTTGGCCTGTTCCTCAGCTCAGCTCAAAACTTCTGATTCCTGGAACTGAAGAGAGCTGTTATGAAAAAATATCTGAAGACTTCCACTATGCCAGCGTCTGGTGTCATCTTCCAAACATCTTACTTCTCCTTGCAGCGTTTTTCAACTGTGCAAACATACAAAAACAGGAACAGATTTACAGAGGCAGGTATCTCTCCACTTCTACCATTTCTGTGTGCCAGGGCAAAGGAACAAGTGTGATTCCATTACAGGGCTCAGGTAGTCAGAACAACATAGACGTATCATTCTTACCAGTGTGCACCTGCTTTCTCTGCTCAGAGATTATGGACTAAAGTGAAACCAAAGACTTTAAAGAATCAGCCATAGCTGTTTTTCTCCCAGTTCGACATTAAAGTCTTTTCCCAGTGTCCAACAACAAAATAAATCTCCATCAGTCACAGGCCAGAAGCCGCAGCCTTCTGCTGCTGCAGGGCAAAAGGACCATACGCTGAAGTTCCTAGAGCTCAGACATTTTCATTTTAGCTTGGTCACTTTCTTGATCCAGGGTACGTATTTGCTGACCTTTGTGTACACACCGGGGGAGTCCTTCCGACCACAGCCGTAACCCCAGGAAGTGATCCCCAAAATGATCCAGCGTCCGTTTGACCTCTGACACATGAGTGGCCCTCCGCTGTCACCTTGGCAGCTGTCCACCCGTTTGTCTTCCGAGAGGTTCCCAGCACAAATCATGCGGTTGGTGAACTTCTGCCCGTAACGGACCTCACAGTCTCCCCGTGGGAGAAGAGGCACCACCCCCTGCAGCAGAGTTCTCGAGTAGGACTTCCCTGGAACAGAACACACCAGCCAGACCAATTCGCGTACAGACAACTGCAGCAACCTAGAGCAACGGCGCTCAGCACAAAAACAGATATTTGTACATTTCATGTCAAGACTGCGGCACAGAAATAGGCCAAGCTCAGCATCTCTGAGCCACCAGAGCTTCAGAAAACAGTGCTGCCAAGCCAGCCCACAAAAAAGAGCTCTAAGATCAAAGAAATGGGGAAGAGGTTGGAGAAAAAGGTTAGATCAAAGGATGAGTCTTACTCCTGGTTCTGCCAACAAGTAACTTGAACCTTGCTCAATTTATTTCACCTCTCTGAGCCTCCATTTCCTCCTCTGTAAAACAAGGACAGTGTTTTTTCTCAAGAGAATAAATGCAGTAATATTTGTAAAGTGCTCAATCCTCAGAGAAGTTTTGGAAGATGTTTCAGAGGCATCCAAATATTATTCAAAGGCAGCTCATGTCATCTTTGGCCAGCCAGATTTGTCTTTATTTGTTCAAATCTCTTTATTACCCCAGACTTGCTCAGAACATAAGGTTCACGTGCTATATTAGAGTGCGACCTTTCTGTGCCCAAGGTTTATGGTAAGTTCACAAGGTAGTAGGTGACTGCCCCTCTCACTGGGAAAGCCGGGTTTTGGGGGGGTGGAAGGGATTCTAGCCATTAAGCCCCAGTACAGCTTAAGGAAGTTACATGGCCAAGTTCCTCCTTGATCCGCCCCAGACACCCCAAAGTGACACGTGCATGTGGCGCAACTGACTCCAAAGGCAAATGTATACCTGCAGTTAAACGCTTGGGGTAACAGCTAGGGGAACAGCTGGGAAGGATGGGTAAGTCCAAAATCAACAGACAAGCTCCCAGGGCTATTTGCCTTTTGGCAGCAAGTCTTTCTGAACACATGGCTTTGCTCCAGCCACAGCAGCCCCAGAAAGGCCTCCTTGCCCCAAGCCCTGCATTGCATCTCTGATCCTCAAATGGGGGAGGACTGGACAGACAGTTATAAAGCTTTGTTTAGAGTTTATAGCTGTCTCCAGACCTTGCTAATGCATCCATGTCAGGACTCCACCAAGCCCAGCATTTTAAAACATCACCTTGAGAGAGTTAAGTATTTAATAATGAATACTTTATAGAATATTTCCTGCTCCCTTTTACCTAGGAAGCTCCATAGCAGTGTGCTGCAAAAGGACAGGTACAGGCTGTCTCGAAACTAGTGCAGACACCAGCCTCAGAGCCCAGGTGTCCCTGCAACAATATCCAGGGAGATCGAACAAGGTAGTCTGAGAGAGATTCCTTCCACCTCTAAGCCCCCACTTCACTACTACAGTATCACGAAGAAGGCAGGAGGTCATGGAAACGTGGGGCCCTCCCATAGGCTTTGTACACCAGCTGTGCACAGGCTGCTGCCTAAGGGGTCTGCTGTGGGCAAACATGTGTAGAAAGGGGAAGAAAGAGGGGACTGGCCAAATGGCAGCATTGTTCTCTCCCACAGCTTCAGAGGGATGCTCTAGCAACCAAAACTTCCACCATCGGCAGGCTGAAGAAGCCTCAAAATCAGAAGAAAACACAAGGACACAAAAATCGCTCCTTAACACCATGCACTGGCACAGACAATAGGAGCATTAAGAACATGGCCTTGAGTTGTGCAGACATAAATTAATGGCCCTTGTAGGCTTCTGAACCCAGGCTCCCCCACCTTTCTCGCCCCTCAAAGCCCCGTCACTCACCTGTGTCTCCCCAGCCGGAGATGATGCAGGCTTGCCTGTTGATGTCAGACTTCTCTTTCCTGTTGGGCAGGCAGACAGGCAGAACGTGGTGATTGAAGGAGAGACAGTGCCCCTCTCTGCCCCGCATCCGGACCAGGGCAATGTCATTATCATTGCTGCCGGCCCAGTAGTTCCTGTGGAGGACAATCCGCTCCACGGGCAGCTCCCTCTCAAACTCATCCTTCACGCCTGTGTGGTAATCGCCCACCCGCAGCAGGTAGCGCCGCACATCAACACCAAACCTGGAGAAAAAGAGACTCAAGATCTTGATACTCCTACTAAGGGGGAAACAGACTCACACAAGTCTCAGTTGCTGTGAGACTGAACCACCTCCTCACAAACTGATAAAACAGTGCCAGCTACAGGACTGTAGGACCTCTTTAGCAGATGTGATACTGCCAGCTGTTGCAGCCAATGGGTGTTCCCAAATCACTATCTACCAGGCACAGGACTTTTTTTCCTATAAAAAGGGCTACAATGGTTGCAACAGGCTTGTGACCTTATCTGTTCACAGTTCCTTAAAGCACTGTAGAATGGCAAAATGCTGGTTCCCTTTAAGTTGTAAAGCCTCAAAGTTAAGAGGGCAGGTGTCAGTAGTGAAGGATAAAGCAAGCCTATATTGACTCATCCCTGTAAGTGCTCCAAGATCACACACATCATAACCTGAAGGTCTTGGTTTAGAAACTTTGCTCATGTGGTTCCGCTGGGCTAGGAGGATAACCTTGCATGAGGTTATCTTGTTCATCGTTGAGTGTCCCTCGGGGCTCCTCATTCAAACACACCTTTTGAAGCAGTGGGCTGCAGTCACTACCCAGCAGCTGCTGATCAGTGTTGCTCCGCACAGCAGACGAGTATCTCGACGAAAACCCTTTAACCGTAGTGAGGCCTGCCACGGCCAACCGCCTCTGAAGAAGAAACAGAGGAATAATAGGTGTCACACGGGGACACGTGGGAGCTGTTTTCCTCTTTTCCCATCCGCTCTGTCCCATCCGGGCTCAGCTGGTGTGCATTCTTCCCTAGATAGGCCCACTGGTTCAAATCAAGTTAAAAAATCACCAGTGAAAATGTGTTAATGTACTCAGCATTTGCCAGGCTATTTCCAGAGTCTGTAGGAAAGCTGGAACCAGTTCTGGCTTTCCCAGCAATTACAGGGTAGTACCTTAGAGACTTGTTTCCACCTATGATCCTTTTCTTGCGACGGTGAAGCAGACGCATCCCACACACACCAGACTCTGGACCTGCACAGCAAAGTTAGAGCGGTTGGGTAGATACTTTCAGCTTAAGTATCAACAATTGCTGTCATAAAGCCAAATACCATTCGCCTTCCCTGAGGGCATTAATCCTCATGGCAGTTGACTACATTGTGTTGTACATATGGAATTCACAGAAGATTTGATCCCATAGATTTCCTCAGTTTTGGTGGAGGTCCTTACCCGCAGTATGTGCAGTCTTATGCCAGGAATGGGACCTCTACAGCTATTTCCTCGGTACTCTAAAACCCAAAGTTTGCTCATGGTTACTGCTCTAAAGAAAGGTATGGTGACTTGGCTGTGGGAAAGTTCTGCAGGCTCAAAGGCCTGACATGGGTGGAGCTCCTCAGACTAGTCTGGAGCACCCTGTGCTCCTAAGAAGAGACAATGAAAACAAGGAAAAAGTAGGAGGTGCAGGACAGGACATGCTTATTTTGTAGGTAAAGTTTCAGCCAAAGAGAAGAACTACAGGGAAAAAGCATAAAAGCATGTAGAGATCCTACAATTGGAGCTCCAGTTTTCTGCATAGAAGAAATGGGCATGTCACCTGTTCTCCTGATATCTTGGACCTTCTCTTCCACATAGTCACAGATCACACCAGCATCCTCACTGTGCCAGCAGCTGTGAATCCCGGTGTCAGGCCTGACACATTGCCCCAGGGTGTGCTCCGTGCCACTGCATTCTATGTTGTCGAGATGGATGGGCCCATGGCCTTCACCAAAATAAGCCATTGCCCTGGCTTTTGCTGTACCACTGCAAGTAGAGAGAGGGTGGCTAATCTGCAGTAAGCAGGAGGCAGGTGAACCTGATGGACCAGCACATTTTAAGAGAAATAGTATTTATGTGTCACTCCACACACAGACAGTAGTACAGTGAGAATAGGACCCTACTCCCTCAAGCATATGTGGGTATGCCAAAACTAAGAAATGAAGCCCCCAGAAAGAGGTCCAGAAAGAAGCAATTCCCCTGAGAGCTGTTTGGATCTGTAAGATGCATGTACCAGGCCTCTTACCTGAATCCCAGTTGCCTGCAAACCACTGCAGCGTCTCTGTCTGTCCAGCCATCATCACAGACACTGCCCCACTGCCCATTCAGGAATACCTCAACCCGTCCCTCCTTGGTGCTTTCTCCATCCACCAGCCGCACAGGAGGCCCTGCAGGAGAAAACACGTGGGTCACTGCAAGCAAAACCACCGGAGAGTGAAGTGCCCAGAACTTGGGTTCTATAGGAAAAGATGAATCCCAGATATCAATAAGCTTAAAAAAAAAGAAAAAAGAAAAAAAGGAGTGTTTCTATATGAAGACATTTCACTTCTGTGCTGAATCAGAAGACTACATAGCTATTAATTTATTTAATACATACGGGAAATCATTAGTGGATCATATTCTGAAAGCTGAGTAAAGAGGAGAACAAGAACAGAAGGAGAGTTATTAACTCCTGAGCCAAGAGCGGACAAGCTTAAACATGCCTGCGAAAGAGATCCATTAAATCATAAACCTATTACATTATTCCAAGCAAGAGAAGAGTTCTACATCCAGGAAAAACAAAAAAAGTTGGATGCCGTCTATTTCAATAAAAATTGTCTGACAAAATGGAAAAAGTCTCCTGTAGTAGGGAAAGGGGAGAGTACCAGGCCTCATATAAATGAGGAAATTATGCTAACTTGAAATACATTCACAATTTTAATTAAAAGTGTGCCATCCACACAGGAGAGTGCAAATTTCCACACAACAGCCCCTGGCATCGGAAGTCCTCTTATCTTGGCAAGGTGTGACACTAATGTAACTATACCAGTTTCCTAAAGGGGTCCTGTGTTCCCACAGACACAGGGCTGAAGCATCTCGTCGGTGAGCAACGGCACACTAAGGCAGCCACCGTTCCTCAGCCCCTCAGGTTTGTTTTAGAGACTGCCAAGACAATTCTCTCCAGTTTCAGTTTCTCTGCAGGTCTGGCCATACGTCTGGTGGAACCACAGCTCCGTGGCTCTGCCCCAAGAGAGCCAGGGCTCATTCCTAGGAGTTCTCAAAAAGCAGCCCCCTCACTGGAACAGCACAGGGAAAAATCCCACATCTGCCAGAGCTTCCAGAGGAACAGATCAGCAGGTGACACTTCCCCACCGTCCAGGGCAAGGGGCAAGGTGAGTTACCCAGGCTGCCATCCATGACTGTGTTGCTCTCTGGGGAACAGCGGACTCCCACATCCTCGGCGTGTGAGCAGTCATGCTGCCCCCAGTTGCTGTGGGGACAGTCCAGGAGGGACAGCTCTGTCCCCGCACAAGCCACATCATCCAGTAAGATAAAGCCTTGGCCAGCAGCATAGTCCCCTTCAGAGGCCAGGGTAGCAGGACCACTAGCGGAAGGAAACAGAACGTAACATCAGATTCATTACAACTCATCAATCCCACAGAGGGACCCAAGCTCAGACCCAAAGGAAAACTCCCCTGCAGAGCCCAGCTGTGATATCGGTGGCCTCCTGACCTAAACCACTCAGTGATACACAGGATGGCAACCAAGCAGCTTGCACATCTTGCCAGCTTCAGTTTTCAGGGTGCCCAGCTCAGACCAGTCCATTTTCTAGTGTCTGGTCAAAGGCACAGTCAGAGTAGCACAGAGAGCCAGATACACCACAGAGGCTGCTTTGCAGACATGACACCAGGTACATCAATCTGGGGATGGGCTAGCAGAGGAGGCATCAAAAATGTCAACATTTAAGTAATTCTACTTCTTTTTATAAGAAGCGGCTACCTGGAATTGAAATGCAGAAAGCTGCAAACATTTAGGCACTGCAAGAGATGACAAACACAGTATGCAGCTGAACTCGAAGACAAGAATTTAGTTCAGTCTTTTTTCAGCCTATAAAGCTGAAATTTTACAAAGATACCCTAATCATATTAAAAAATCCACACAAAAAAACCCACTTTACTGGCTCCAAGACTACAGTATCCTGATTTTAAATCTTCCCCAAATTCATACCTGGAGGGATGACAGTTCAGCAACAGGCTGAAAGAAAAGCATTACAAAAATCCCTACTACTACTCTTTTTTTGCCCTGATGGTCTTCCTTCAACTGCTGAAGCAGGTGATACATTTAGCTGAGAGAGCAGATGGGTGATACCGTTTAGCTGGCAGAGCAGAGGGGGTGGCAGTGCTGAGCAACACCTGCAAACGTAAGGAGTGTTAAGAGAACTTTCTGACTTTGGTGAGGGGTTCATAAAGACTGTATCAAGCCCATTACCTGCTTTCAAAACAGGCTGAGGCAAGAGATAATACAGCTGGGGGGGGGGGGGGGGGGGGGGGGGGGGGGGGGGGGGGGGGGGGGGGGGGGGGGGGGGGGGGGGGGGGGGG
>JANHGO010000012.1:29745571-29783670 GCA_024606505.1 Aquila spilogaster | reverse complement strand
CAACGACGGCGGCAAGTCCCTGCCCGGCGCAGGCACCAAGATGGCTCCGCGCTTCCCAGCTTCACCTGCGACACCCCCCCGCCAGCTGAGCCCCGCTTCCGCCGCCGTGCTTCCGGCTTCCGCCGCCGGGCGGGCGCGTGGGGCATGCCGGGGCGGAGGGGCGCGGAGGTTGCCGGCCGTGTGTCTGTTGCTGTCTTGTCCCGTGGGGCCGCCGCTCTACCGTGAATTGTGAACGGGCAATGGTAGCACCCAGGCAGCCATGCCTCGGCGACAGCGAAGTGCTTCAGCAGCGGGACTGTCTTTGTTATTTTCTTTTAGAATAATCTCGCAGAGCGAACAGGGCCACGAGGAAAGGGCACGGGGCATCGGCCGTCCCTGCACAGCTGCAGCGGTAAAGCACGACTCGTGCTGAAGTGCGGCGCTGGGCCCCAGAACGTACCGCGCTGTACATACGTGGTGCATGGTGCAAATAACGGCTGCGCACATCTAGTGTGGATCAGGGAGCATGAAGCTTCCCAGTGCCCTTTCCTGTTACTGTTTGTTTGTTGTTTTTTTTTTAAGATATTTTGGGAAAGGAGACTGAGTAAAGGGAAAACGCCATTCCCCTCATGTTCCGTTTCCTCGTACAGGAATAAATAGGAGTAGCTGTCAGAAATAGCAGCCAAAGCGCACTGACCTCAGGCCGGAAAGGCCCTTTTCTCCCCACCAGAGCCGGGAGGAAACAAGGCAGGTGTTGGGAGCAACTCTGACATTAATAATGAAAGTACTTCACATCCCATTACATAAGGAGTTACATAAGGTTTCCCTATGCCAAGGCTGAAAGCTTTTTGTTTCAGCTTTTTCTAAAACCCTGCCTTCTGTTAGAGACCTGTTTCACTGTGAGAGTAGATGAGTGAAAAAACAAAGGCTGAGTTCTCTCTGCAAACTGAGTGAGCGTCAGCTGAGCAACCACGGGCTGCACCTGTGTCTCCCTGTGTTTGTGCGGAGGGAAAAATGCAAATCATAGGGAAAAAAAGAAGAGCTATGGAAAACAGAAGGAAGTGCTGAGAAACAGCCATCCTAGAGCTGAGAGAAATCAAACTCTGAACAATCAGCGTGTCATTTATTGTAATTCACCTCAGTCCTCAAACAGAGGAACAAAAAAACCCCCATGTTTAGTGATGGATCCTCATAGCGAGCCTTAAAAGATAACCTGCTCCTAAGGGGAACTTTCACATGGTGTTTTCCTACATATGTAATGCTTGCTGGTTTAGTATTTAAGATCTCAAACACAGAAATACATGTAAATAAGATGTGCATCAACTGTGAGATATTTTACCTGTATAAGTGTTGGATCCCTCAGTGCTTCTTACCAGTACGGAGAGTGGGAGCAGTCCACAGCTTCTTAATTCTCAAATCTTCCTCCAAGACTTCATCTAATTTAATGTGCTGTAGTCCAAAGCTGCTGGTCTTAAAATACTTGCTCAGTTCCTTCAAGGGATGTTCCCAAGGAGATATCTGAGGTAACAGACAGATGAGAAATGTATTCACTGCATGCCTTTTTACAGAAATCACGATGAGCTAAATAAACTCTCACATTACTAAGCTTCCTATGCTTTTTTTCTCAGATTTCTTTTTTTTTTTTTTTTTGCCAGCAGGCTGTCTGTGTACATTTTCACTTCCCAGGAAAAGCTAATTTATGCTCATGACCATGTATATATGGCATCTGAAGGGTCACGTAGTTGCTTACACAGGAATATATGTATTAATACCTATAAAATCAGTTCTGGAGCACTGTAATTTAAACTCTGTCTTTGTGGGGGGAAAAAAAAAGCCCACAAACATACAAAACCTGCTTTTCAGCTAGTGAAAAATACTATTAATTAACAATAGATGTTGTAATTACCCTGTGAGCTAATGACACACAGTCAAGCAATTAGGTAATTACTGTGCGCAGTCCCTTTTTACAGTGTGCAGGGGCAGGCAGGGAATGATACTTGGTAGAACTTGGGGATTTAGAGCTTCAAGCAAACTGCTTTGCCTCTAGTTCTATGAAGTCACAGTGTTTAGACCTCAGTTCCACAAAGATAAAAACGATTGGATAGTTAACATCCTCAAAAACACCACAGCAGGGCATCAAACACTGACCTTACTGATCAAAAGTTCTCCAGAAGTGTCTGCAATAGTACCTTCATCACTGTGAGCCCAGCTGGTACCCCAGCATTGTCCACACTTGGTATTTCAGTCTTGCCCACAGGTTATTGTCCTTTTTCCCTCATCAGTGAGCTGAGGCTTACAAACCTGAATATCACTTCTCTTTTATTTTTTAAAGCAGATTCAGAGCTGGTATCTTCTCACTTAAGAATTTACCAGACTTGGGGTTTTGTTAACCTCCTACCAAATGACTTCAACTGAGACTACCTCAAAATGCAATGCAATAGCTGCCATTACAAACAAAAGCATTGACCCGCTGATCAACTCAAATCTGACCTTAAGTTATAGCCGCTGTTGAAACAACAGTAGATCATGGTGAAGAATGCAAATCTGATGATTTCTTCATTCTTCTGATAAAAGGTAATTTTCCTCAGACCACCACCATCCTACGAGACACAGGTATGAGAGCTGTTTGACTGTGGGAGAAGGGAATTCCCATGCTTGGGACAGTAAGAAGATTTGAGGAAAGATGCAGTCTGACACAAAATCTCGCGTAGACACCTTAGGGACTTAAACCAATGCAGAGGTTCTAAGCTAGGCTCACAGGAGGTCTGTCAGTAATGGATTATTCTGTTTCACGGCATGAGGAAGATTAGCACTTCTTAAACTAAGATGCAGAAGTAATTCCTAAATTCAGGAAACAGGTGTCCTCCAGGGATGTATGTGGGACTCCGGAAGCTGAAGGATGATCTGCATCTTCCCATGGAAAGAAAGAAGACAAGAATACCATGACAGAAGAGGCTACAAGGAAGCAGGATGGTGCTCCCCACACTTCTCACCTATCTGAGTCAGAAGCTACAAGAAGATGTCTCTATAAAATATGCATGCCACTACTCCAGGTATAAAAGCTTTGCTTAGTGGGTCCTTCATGGATTTGGGGATTTGGAATGGTTCTGTTTTGTCTTGGATTGTTTCTGGGTGTTCTGCCAAGTGCCAGGCGCTGTGCCAAGCAGAGTCTCTCTGGCTCTCCACTCCCACCACTTCTGTCTGTGTACTTCTGCTCCCAGGCTGATGTCACAGCCACAGCTCCTCGACCTGGCTACCTTAGCAAGGAGTGCCCACCATGCTCACTCCCCAGCCTTAGTGTGACAGACAGTACTACCCTGCTCCAGGTACTTCATACACCTTCCACTGGACTTCCTCTGACTGATGCAGCTGGCAATGACTCTGAAACAGATTAGCAGATACAAGCTGAATTTCTGCAGTGGGCACAAAATTTCATATAATAAAGTGAAGGCCTTTTACCACTGGTTGCTGCTTGTTCCTCCGGGCTGATCACAGGCAGAAAACAAGGAGATAAAAATGGCTTTTGCTATTTTTCACCATTTTAGTGATTGGTCAGTGGGAATATGTAAATGACTTCCTGACACTGGGCTTGATGCTTCTCCCAAGAGCTTCTCAGGTAGTGCCTAAAACTGGTTCTCCTTCCAAGGGGTCTACCACATGCATCCTTACATTGCAACAAAGCCAACATCCTGTAGAGCACTTGGCTGATGGGCAGGTGCAGGACACCACGCAAGCCATGTACCAGGCAATATGCCATGGCCCAGTACGTTAAGTTCTGTCTTGTATGTTTTTGCTAATATGGCAGAAAAGTTGTCCTGCATTGCTGTCCAACTGGATCTCCTTCCAAGGGATTTACTGTACACACACACATTTGTACTGCCAGATGACCTGTTGATGCACCAGCAGTAGTTAGAGAGAGGCACACACCTTACAGATTATGGGAGTTCTGTCAGTTTACATCAACAGGACTCTAGGTCATGAGCTACAAGAAAGCTGAAATACCTGAAGATTTCACAATACTTTATGGAACGCTGCATGAAAGAAGGCTTTCACCTGCAGGAACAGTGCTTTCCTGGTGAGGAAAAATGGTTTAGAAGGTTGTGGGGGTCTAAAAGAATCTAAACATACAGCTGGAGTTTTGGAGTGTGCTTTGACAGGAAAGAGGAGCACAATAGGAAACTGAACATATTTCATCAAGGGATGAAGAAATAACTATGGGTAAGATCTTACATCCCAACATGACCTGTTGTAGGACTGGGAATGGTGTTAATAGGCAGGTAGATATATGGTGCCTGGTGCTGCTCGCTGATATCTTTTGTCAACATCACATGCAACACAGCAGTTAGCTTTTACCAGACTCCAGTAGAAAATACAAGTTGCATCAAGAAAAGACAGAGGACAGAAGGAGAGCTTTGCTAATATGACATTTTTCAAATTACAAACAGGCTTCAGCTCGTTATGTTTACTTCTATTCAACTGGATCAGTCCTCACTCATATTCCTTCCCCTTCCAGCTTTGGGAAAACACAAGTTGCAGAAATTTCCAATGGAATCTTGCTTTCACCTTCTAAAACATCACAGGCTGAAAGCATAGAAGAGGTAAGGAAAGTAGTGAGGCAAACAAAGCAGTGTGAAAAATTGCACTTCTGTCTTAAAATGCATTGCAGAAGACTGAAAAAATGTGCCTTCCAGTTCATGCAGGCCAGACCTGGGTGTGTTCTTTCTCTGGCCAACATGAGGGAGTGCAGGTGTGATTGTGAGTTTTCTCCTTGTCCTCAGGGCCATGGCTTGGAAAGGCACAGCTCATAAACGCCCATCCATCTTTTTCCAGCCAACTTACTGCATGATTCAGGCATGTATGTTCCCTTGTGGATCTCCCAGCAGACAGAAACTATAGACACTGCTGAAGAGGCCATGAAAAATAGTATCTGACAATTTCAACAGTGCTCTGCTGAAAAGAAAGAAATTCAATAAGGAATCCTGCAGAGATGACAAGGCTGCCACTAGGATGGTTTCTCTCATATAGGGATATACTTTTTTCATTCCTCTTTTATTTCAGAGTATTGAAACTACCATTCACAATTCCTTTGCCTCCATTACTCACAGTTCTCAGAAAGCAGCATTTCTCACATTAGAGAGACAAGCACTCACAAATACCTTAAAACAGAGTTGTAACACGTTTTTTTTTTTTCAGTGTTAAGCTCTCACCAGGGACTAGAAATCAAAGTCGGTGCTGCACCCCAGAAGTGTCTGCTTTTCACTGATGAGTCATGTGGTACTCCACAAGTCAGATCCAGTGTGTTTTCATTTCTAATCACATGGAAAGTAAAACACATCCTTGCTATGGCTGGAGTCTAACACAGACTCAATAACAAAATAAAGCACTCTTGAGATTTTATCACTGCTAATGCAATGGGGCCCAGCTGTTCAGCAACAGTCTGACTCTGCAAGATTTCATTGCCTTTTCGCATGCAGTAATGCAGTCAGAAATGACAAGCAAAGGCACATTTTTAAAGCACACATATGGTTTCGTTTTCAAGTAAAATACAGAATGTGCAGAAGAATAGCTTCTTGTGCTCAGGCACCACGACACTAAGGAAAATGGCACATAATTTTCATATCTTAAATTCCTGTTCCTTGGAAAGTGATAGTCTGTTTGCAAAATCACTTCTCCTAGATTACTGTTTCATGATATAGCAATTGCTATGAAGAATAAATATCTCCAGATAAATCACAACCAGCTACCACTGATATTTATTTCACAGCACTGGGATTGGAGATGGAGCAAATAGTATTTTAGCACAAAAGAAGGGAGAACACACAGCTTGTTTCCATTGCTCTGCATCTAATGCACAAGTGCTTGTGCAAAATGTACAGAGCTTCCCCAGACATGGAATACCATGAAGGTGAAACAAAGCTACCCTGAGGAACCAGAAGCTCTGGAAACAAAGCTTTGTCCATTTGAATTGAGCAGTTTCCAATTTTGGGCTAATCCTCATCACAGGAGAATTTGAACTGATAGCATCCCTGGTTCTCTCTTTGAAATCTTATATAATTGGAACATATGCCTGATATTAAAGCTTCATTAAATAATGAGTTTACTATTTGTGAAATGAGTCACTGGTCCATACGTGGAAAACAGGGTCATTAAGGGAACACTTTGCAACAGCTTTTAAAATTATTGTTACAGTGCAAGAGACTACAGTTACAGCTAAGATCTCATGCATGAACATAACAATTAAGCTTCAGAAAGCATAAGATGCAGCTTACAGATAACAATGCCTATAAGGATTACTGAGCATATTTAGTCTGCCCTCCTGCATTTTGCAGATTGCAACAACAGATTCCTCTTCCCTTCGCAATAATGTACAGGAGCGTAAGTTTTCTTCCTCACACCTTGTTCGTTCTGCTATTACCAAGCTGTCTAGCAATATCTAATATGCAATATAAATTCATAGATAAAGGAGTAGAATCAACTCAAAAGGAACTGAAAAGGGATGTTCTTCATTTCTCAGAGAAGGCAACTGTTAAAACTGCTGGGTCTTTTTTTGAAGTCAAGAACACATTTGGACATCTCCTCAGCTATGGTGGAAAAAAAAAATGAAAGCAGTAACTGTCTTTTGTGGGTAATATGTTTGATTCCACATTTGCAGAAACTTAGCAATTGTTGTCAGTTTGTTTAGAGAGAGTATTACCCTAACTAGCAATGTTACAGACTGGAAAGCTTCCGAAAAATTCTGAAAAGGAGATATTAATTCTCTAGCTTAGTTTTGTTTCAGTCTGCCAAGAAATACAGAAGCAAAGTTTCTAAATATGATATTCCTTCTCTATCAGTCTGCAGTTTTAGAAATCAAAAATGGTGATCAAAGGAAAAAAAAACAGAGGTGCTACTGTAGCCAACTCTCAGCACGCCTTTGCTGTAGAAGTCAGTTTCTGTTTGTGTTGTTGAAGGCACAGTCAGCTGACTGGTAGGTAGAAGATCACTGCTGGGGAAAAAAAGGATATCTACTTATTCACATCAAGACCAATAGATGCTATTCTGCAAAGCATGTAAGGAGATCTTGGCTAGCTGAAATAATCCAGCAACTTAGAGTAACCTTGCTCTGCTGTGTTTACAAGCCTTGTGCATCTTCAGGAGAGGAAACTTTCTACATGCCATGAAACTTGCTACTTCAGATATAACTGGCCATAGCAACATTTGCACTGTAGGTGTCTCTCAGCACTTCAGTCTTGCGAAATATAAAGATTAGGTACCTTAACACTTAAATATAGGAATAACAGATGATTCTGAGGTGCAAGAACTGCACTATACAACATTTAATTGACAGTAAAATGGTCTGCCCAATTCTGCACAGATATTCCTCAAAAATAATCCGACCTCAGCTAGAGATGGCTTTTTTTAATTTAAAAAATTAATTAATACTACGTCCCATCAGAAGTTTAAGAAGCCAAGTCTATACAATGTATGTTTTTCTCTTACAAAAAAGCATTGTCACTATGACCACACACCAGCACTCCATTTAAGAAAACATACCTTGAGTTTTGTACTCAAAAGCGCAGGTGAGGGTCAGTGCATTCTACACTATATAAAGTTTAACTGGCCTCTTTTGGGTAATGCATTTGGAGGAGACACTAATAAAAATACCATGCAAGACACAATGACTGAAAATTACCTGGGCTGCTGTACCTGGTTCTCCCCTTTCTGTTTCAGTAAGAAACAAGGGAGAAAGTATTTTGTCTTAGACCTAATTGACAAAGTAACATCTACTTTGTAGAGTGCTCTGTAAAACAAACCAGTTGACTACTAAAATAATGCGGATTCTTATATAGTGTTTCCTCATCGTTTTTTTTACCTGAGGATGTCATAGACCAGATCCATCCAGGAAGTGAGCTCTTTGAATTGGATTCCTCCTCGCTTAGGAGATTTAGGGATCTCTACTACATCAGCTAGGGATCTGACTACATCAGCTGCTTCTATTTTCAGCCTTCTTCTCTAGGTATGTGGCCAGACCGTGGCAGATACTGACAACTGTTTGTTCTGTGAGCTGACTCAGAGGCTACTTTTTTAGGCAGATCTCCATTTTCAGCCATGTATCTGCAAAATACTGTGACAAATTCCTGTAAATTTGCTGTCAAAAGCTTTAATGCAATTCCCAAAGTAACCCCACATCTTCTCTGGGAAGAAAAATAGATTTGTGTAATTCTATCATCACCATTGTTCTCTCAACTGATGGTGAATCTAGCAACTTATATTTATTGAAGATAAATAGTAGGAATTTAATGAATAAAAGCATACACTGCATTTCATTAGGCATCTTGTGCATACGGACTCCCCTGCTTCAACTGAGCTGAGCCACCCAATGCAAACAGTACATCCCCTTCACCAACCTACACCACGTTGAACCAAAGTTGCATCAGTCCAAACAGAATTGTTAAGCCCCTGTCATTGCAAAGACAAGACATGTTATGACGAGAAAGACTTCTCAAGTCTTAATCAGTCTGGCTGTGGTTTAAATATTTGGAGAGTTTGAAGGGTTTCTGTTGAGAGCTCAGAAGTTGTGCTGAATCACAGAAGCTCCCTCTCCGTAGTCTTGCTAGAGATAGTGAAATAGTCAACCTAAAGTAAAAGCTTTTCTCTGGTGTGCTTAGTTCCACAAACACCAAGCGTGCAGTCATCTGAATAGTACACTTGTTCTCTCTTAAACAGGTCTCCATCCCACAATCAGAGGTTATAACCCTACTTTCCTTCTAGCAAGCGGGAGGGGAGTGGGAAAAGAGTAAAGAAATAACCATTCGAAGCACATTTTCTTCTTTGCATACAGCTCAGTTTTAAACAAAGCAGATTAATTAACTGCAAAGAAGACGCGTGGTGCTTCGGCTTTGTTTTGGTTTGGTTTTTGTTGCTGTTCAAAGGGGACTTTGTTCTGCTTTTGAGAAGAAAATAGAGAAATGTAAACTTCTTAAAGGGTTTCAGGCAAGTTCTTCAGTTACATTTCCACCAACAAACTCTCCCACAGTCTTCACCTTCACAGTGAGGTGTCCACTGCCCAAGCTAGCACATCATGCAAATGTGACAGCAAGTCTCTGCATGATCTCTTTTAATGGAAATACCTGACAGCTACCCACTGCTGGATTCTGAGCCATGAGCTGACATGGCCATGGGATGTCAGCATGTTAGCAAATGCTTCATAGCAGGATTCACTGAACATATATTTAATTCCTGCCAGTTTGTTTCTCCTGTCGCACAAGTTAACATGAACTCAGCATGGAGTTACAGCTCTTTCCAGCTTAGTCCTTTGAGCCAAAGCTGCCCTGATGTCTGTGTGAATGCCTTCACAGATACAAACAACAGAAAGAAGGCCTTTTGTTTGGCTGATATCAGAGTAGCATTGCTTCTCTTTTGGTAAGGCTGATCCAACACAGCTATCTCACCCAGTTTTGAAAATCTGTGAAGAGGAAGGTGCCATTCATTTCCGGCAGAATTTGAGGGATTTGAAAAGCAGGGAGGGGAAGATCAGGTGGTGCAATGGGGTTTCACCCATTTGTTGCAGTTTGTCAGTTCTACTCCTGTCCCATTCGTACCTGCTAAATCCATGGGTTTTTCTGAATATAAATGTCTGTAGGTGGACTATCCTTTTACTCAAAGATCTAGTTTGCTAACTCTGCTTCTTCTCTTCACTTTCACATATAAACACGATCCTGTAGCAAATCTCTAACCAGCGCTCGATATCCCCCTGTGGACAAGCCAATTTAGGGTTAGGGTTGTTAAGAGTGGCACAGCATCCAGCCCAGTAATCTAAGGCTGCCTGAGCAGCACACTGACTTCCTTCTAGTAGAAAGAGGAACTTGAGCCCAAGTAAGATTTTTTTTTAAATGTCAGTGATGACACCTGAATTCTATTCTTCCTTTCTGAAGGAGTATGGTAGCTATCCTAGTTAGAATATTGCATGGAATAAAACCCTTTTTCCTCCTGATTTCCTACTTCAGTTTCAAAATCCAAAACCAACTATCCTACATCTGTCAACCTACCATGAGTAAGATAACGCTGTACTCTTCTTGAGGTCTTTGCACAACATGAAGGCAGCAGTCAAGTGCTTCAATACAAAATAAGTGACCTGACAGACTTGTATTTTAACTTAAGTTTCAGCTTTGTTTCTTTCCCAAGCATTATGTGCTTTGGAGCTTACTTGGTGGAACAGTGCCTAAGGCCACCTAAAATGCCCATAACTCTGCTTTGCCTACTGATATACACACTCCACACACTCTTGCAAAACCTCAGCCATGAGCTCTCAGCTTCACACAAGCAGAAGCAGAAATGTGTAGGTGTAGAAAACCTCAAAGTCAAACCTGAAGCAAGGAAGGTGTTAACCACAAGCAGCTCTCTCTTCAGTGAGTGCATGTTGGTTCCCAACAGGAGGCTGGAGACAGCATGCACAAAAAATTATACACTGTAATACTTTGTGTCTGCAGCCATCACCGCACCAAACCCCATCTAACCCTAACAACTTGAGAAAGCCACTGGAGCAGTCAGTGGGTTGTTCTTCAAAACAGACCTTTTACATAGCAATACAATTTCAGCTTTGGAGGGGAGGAGGAGAACAGTGTTCTCATGTCAGTGTCTCAATCAGATTGTGTTTCACTCCTCCTGCTTCCACTCCTCCAAAATTTAGCTTTGGTCCTTCACTTGGTGATACCTGAATCCTAGTGTGGAGTGAGACAAAATCATGCTGAACAAGTTTATTCAAAAGTAGTATGTAAAGATCAACAATTACAATGAATTAGGAAGCTTATATATCAAATCCTGCTCATTTTGAGCATGAGTTCATCTTTAGATGCCCTCCACCTGTTCCAAACAGCCACAAAATGTGGCATTTGAAGAGCTGTTGTACTGCATTTTAATGGTAGCTAATACAATACTGAGTTTGTAACATTCTTTCACACGTCAAAGCTCCTCTAGAAATAACATTACATTTTCCCATTAATTAATTAATTCATTAATTAAAGAATTCCCATAATTCAGTGCTGAAAAAAAAAATCCTAAAACCTGCCCTTGGAACAGGTTCCTGTACTAAAAATAAGACAGAGCCCCATACAGTCACAGCACAATTAATTTATTAGCGTACCTTGTGAGACATTGGTTTTGATCCAGGGGACATGACCGTTTTGGCACTAGACTGATTTCAGAGCTACTCAGACCCTATTAGTAGAAAGGGGTTTTAATAGGACTGAGTGGGCTGAACGAATGTTCCTCCTTGATGTAGGGAATTAAATATTTTCTTGAATAAGTAAAAACATAGCCTAAGCCATTGCTCCAGGTCACAGTGCCTCATCCCACAGGGAGCTGTTCCAGGCTGGTTACCACCAGTGAGAGTCCTATTCCCATGTCTACATTCTCTAGTTGCAAGGAACTCCCAGAAAAGCTATCAAAACAACATTATATATTGCACTGCAGATCATCTACTAAAAATCTTCCTCTCATATACATAAAAACGTGTCTTTAAGTGGTTGATTGGTCACCACAGTTATTCTGGAGGTGAAGAGGATATTGGCTTCAGCAAGTAAGGCAGACAGACATAAAGCAGACCCAGTTTTCCTGTCCCCAAGACAGCAAATATCCATGTTCCTGGTTCCTGACCAATCCCCCCCACTAATACCTTTGAGGAATTGATCTGTTATTCTCTGCTACAAAGGTACAAGGATTACAGGAGTAACTGAAATGCTGTCCAGGTTCATAAACAGCTGCCTGATTAATTACAGCATGGAACATTATTCTTATAAATCATCTGAAAAGCGTTCAGCTACAGGAAAGGGATAAATCTTTAATCCAGCTTCACCTGGCCAAAGCCTATGCTGGTGTCAAGACAGGGCTGATGAGGGCACTCATGCAGCCCCTACAGGGTAGGAAAGCACTGGCACTGGGTCAGCCTTTGTTGTGCACCAGGGTATTCCTGTAGGAAGAGGGCTATCAGGAGCATTAATAGCTGCTCCTTAGACATGCATAAAAACGGTCCCAAACCAGTCACAGTGGCACTGTTTCTCATTCAACCAGCATGCACCACACTGCTACAGGAACTTGCCTCACAAAGCGTCCCCATAGCGCAGCGTAGACACCAGAAACTGAACCGTCAGTTCCTGGAAGGGAAGTATGGGTATTAGGCTCAAGCAGACAACAAATGCTGCTAAGGACTGTATCGGTACTACAGGTACATCCACCAAGGCAATGCTTCACATGGCTCATCAGGCACCCTGTGCCCAGAGCCATGTTCTGCTCCACAGACATACCTACAGCAGCTGGCTGAGCTCAGAGGGGCTGCTGCACCTGCCAGGGACACAGGCTGAATTAACCTTGCTTGGTTTTCACCTTGCTGTAGATGGGCTGCCACTAAAACCACACTGGCAAGTTCAAAGCTAGCATACATACACAATACACACAGCGCTGAACACCTACAGCAATGCCCACTACTGAAAATACTGAAAATAATCAGCAGATGGCACAGCTTCCCCTCACAAACTGTTTTCAGTTCTGGTTACCAAAACTTAAACACCCAGCAGAAGGAGAAGGCATGGAGAGACAGCTAGCACACTGTCAGTTTGGTTTGAAGAGAGACAGAGAAGCCACAGTTTTCAAAAGATGACTGTTTGTAGCATAATGGACAACAATATAAAGCAAGGCCCCTTATTTCCTCTCATAGTTGAGAACACAAGGATAGATGGGATTCGGCAAAAACAAAAGGCAATTCATTCAGGAACTATAAATAGAAAAATATACTGTGGAGAACAAAATTATATTGGTTCTCATTGCCAGAAAATACTGAGGTGAGAGCACAATTGGATTAAATATGAGATTAAACATTTATGTGAAAGGTGAAGGACAGTTACAATAAACGATTTTTTTTTTTTTTAAGTTCAGGATATGAACACTGATACTTGAAAAAAAATCATGAGAGTATAGCACATAGTGTTTAAGCAATACCTGGATGGACAAGTACTAGTACTTTTAATTTGAACAGTGATGGTAACGCAAGTCATTAACACAAATGGTCCAGGAACAACATCTCCAAAAAAAAGGGCTGTTAAAACTTGTTCAGTACAAATGCACATGCACTGTCCTTTGCAATGTCTGCTACTGGCCAACATTAGGTACAAAATACAACTCTGGAGTGACCAAGTGCTGGTCTTCCAATCAGATCATTCCAGTAAACCCCAGTGGCAAAGCATGTGAGTTTGGTTTGGTCCACAAAGAGCAACAGTGATGTTCTGAAAGCAGGTTAGGACAACTCAGAAGCATGTTTGCAGGTTTGCATAGTACAAGTAAGGTGTAAAACTAGATGAGATACTTTCTCCCTTTCTCCTGGCTCATGCAGGACTCACAGAATGTTAACGACAGTGGTTCTCACAGCTTTCATGGTGACAAAATCCAGGGGAAATATTTTGAATTGGAACATGGGAATCACAGAATACAGTGCCAGGTCTGTGTCTCCTTACGTCGCATGGGCATTTTTTCTAACTCTTGAATGGCAACCAGTTAAGTAGGCTTAGGGAAATAGCCTTCAATCCTTTCTGTATTTCTAAGCCTGTTGAGGTTATGGGTATAAGCTAGAAGTTCAAACAAGGTTAAACTAGAGATGTGACATCACTGTGTTTGAGCTGCTATAGCATTCAGTCTTGGGGGAGGCTGAAAGTAAAAGCCAAATCCCTCTATTTTCCAGACAGGTACTGTTACTGCCACTGTGGAATGGAGAGGTCTGTAACATAATTGTCCTCGGTTCTCCTCTCATTTTAATTCCTGCAAGAGAACCAGCAGTCTGCAGCTTGTGCCTTAGGGACTCCCTGTCAGCAGTCAGAGGACCGCACAGCCAGCGTGGAGCCAAGCACAGCACTACAAGGATCAAGTCTAGCTATTCAAACAGAGTTATCAGCACAAGCACACTGCAGACATTCAGCCCTCAAGAAAGTGCTCTAGCAGATCAGATCTGTCTCAAAAGACAACTTGCAGGTGTTCTGAAAATGCATGTTTCAAAGATTCCTGTAATTCTTTTTAAAAATAAAAGTTTCCAAGTAGGATTTTCGAAGTCCATTGAAGCACTTGTAACCCAACTGTACTATAATCACTGGAGAGGGTCAATTAACTGTTTAGTTTAGCATTCACACACAAAAATCAGACACCTAGGCAGATCAGCACTTTTAGATTAAGTTGCTTTATAGAAGACAAATTAAAACTTTTGGCAATCACTGCTTGTTCAACCCAAGACAATTTCTAGGACACTATCACCACTTCTATCATATGACATTGCTAATCCACAGGCTATACTGTCTTCCATTCTTGCCTTGATAATACCCAGGTACCAAACAGCTCAGCACCTTGAATACAGACCTTCCAGGCAGCAGGCATGAGCAAACCCAAAACTTGCACATTTGGCACAAGTTCCATGTGTCCCAGACTGTATTATTACTTCACATATGGATCATTGCTTATGCACCAAGGCTGCTCCCAAACAGACCTGTCTTTTCTCTGACTTGGCTACACATAGATAGAACACACCACTGTGAGCTGAACAACTGTTAATGCACTTAACTTTTCTATTCTTCTATTTTTCTCCCTACTCAAAAATAATAAATTAACCTAGAAAAGTAATTAAGGCCTAGGAGGAGGAAATTATGTCCACTTGTTTGACTGAGAAGGAAGAAATTGAAGTGTTCAACAACACTTGCATTCTTGTTTTCTCTCAGCATTATTTTTGTTCAGGATGAGAAGGTCTGACCCTAAAACAGTAGTAGCTTGATGGCATACCCTTGAGTTAAGCCAACCCAATCCACTTCCACAGAGAGGAATGAAAAGAGACTGTGTAAAAAGAAGAGAGAAAGTGTTGTCCAAAGGCTGTGCATTCTCCAGGAATGCAGGAAACTGCTCTGCACCTCAAGAAAATTACTCACTCTAGTGTTTGTTCTGTGTCTATATACCCCAGAGTATTTCCATGCTTCATGGGAGAACTGTGAACAGAGATGTTAAAGACTAAGATCACAAAGGGCAGTTAATAACCATGATGAATAAAATATCAAGATGAAGTCCCTGCAGTGCTGTTAAACTATGAATCAACGCCTGAATATTTAATACTACATCTGGATTTAAAGAAAAGTGATGTGTCTATTCCAGCTTCTTAAGTCACATTTTTAAGTCATTCACAGTAATCATGAGAGCAAGAAAGCTATTGTCTCTTAAAAGTGAAGATTTACTCTCACACACACAGTTGATTCCAGGAGATGCTGCTTTATGGAGAAACAAAAAACAAGACACAGAAGAACCACTATATTGAGAAAGCAGCAATATAGTCATAGCATCTGACAACCAGAAATGTGTGGCACAGGATCACAGCTGGAAGGACAAGCACCTCTTAGCAGGGACAGACATTTTAGGATCTCATATTCAGAAGAGAAAAGGTTCCCCCTAGAGACGTTATATGGGGAAAAAAAAAAGGCCAATTGTTAGTCTGCTCCTCAGCTCAGGTCAAATCTTCTGATTCCTGGAATGAAAGAGAGACATGTTATGAAAAAGTATGCCAGAGCTTGGTGCCATCTTTCAAGCATCTCACCTCTCTTTGCAGTGCTTTTCAGGTGTGTGAACATACAAAAACTGGTGAATAGATTTACAGAGACAGGTATATCTTCATTTCTACCATTTCTGTGAGTCGGGCCAAAGGAATAAGTGCTGATTGCATTACAGGACTCAGACAGTCAGAGCAACACAGGCTTATTTGTCCTACCAGTGTGCACTTGCTTTGTCTGCTCAGAGATTAGGAACTAAAGTGAAACCAAAGAATCAACCATAACTGTTTTTCTCCCAGTTCTATGTTAAAGTATTTTCCCAGCATCCAAAAGACAACATACATTTCCACCAGTCACAGGCCAGAAGCCACAGCCTTCAGCCTTCTCCTTCTTCAGCCTTCACAGAGAAGGACGATACATTGAAGTTCCTGGGGCTCAGACATTCTCATTTTAGCTTGGTCACTTTCTTGATCCAGGGTATGTATCTGCTGACCTTTGTGTACACACCAGGGGAATCCTTCCGACCACAGCCATAACCCCAGGAAGTGATTCCCAAAATGATCCAGCGTCCATTTGACTTCTGACACATGAGTGGCCCTCCACTGTCACCCTGGCAGCTGTCCACTCGTTTATCTTCAGAGAGGTTCCCAGCACAAATCATGCGGTTAGTGAACTTCTGCCCATAACGGACCTCACAGTCTTCCCGTGGGAGAAGAGGCACCACCCCCTGAAGTAGTGTTCTTGAATAAGACTTCCCTGGAACAGAACAGACCAGCCAAACCAATTCACATACAGACAACAGCAGCAACCTAGAGCAACAGTTCTCTGCACACAAACAGATATTTGTACATTTCCCATTAAGACTGTGGCACAGAATTAGGCCAAACTCAGCATCTCTGAACAACCAGAACTTCAGAAAACAGTACTGCAAAAACAGACCACAAAAAAGGGTGGTAAGATCAAAGAAGCAGGGAAGAGGTTGGAGAAGGGGGTTACATCAAAGGATGAGTCTTACTCCCGGTTCTGCCAAGGAGTAACTTGAACCTTGTTCAGTTTATTTCACCTCTTTAAGCCTTCATTTCTTTCTTTCTAAAATGACAGTGTTTTCAAAGGAATAAACGCAGTAACATTTGTGAAATGCTCAATCCTCAGAGAAGTTTTGGAACATGTTTCAGAAGCATCCAATATTATTCAAAGGGAGCTTACTGCATCTTTGGCCAGACTTGTCTCTGTTTGCTCAAATCTTGGTTACTACAGACTTGATCAGAATGTAAGGTTCATGGTAAGTTTGTAAGGTACAAACTTTTGGTGCCCAAGATTTAAAGTAATTTACAGACTTACTGTAAGTACACAAGGTAGTTGTTAACTCATTTGGAAAGATGGGTTTGGTGTGTGGGAGAGATTCTAGCTATTAAGTCCCAGTACAGCTTAAGGAAGTTACAGGGCTAAATTGCTCCTTGATCCTCCCCAGACACCCCAAAGTGACATGTGCACCTGGTATAACTGACTTCAAAAGCAAATCTATATTTTCAATCAAACACTTGAGTAACAGCTAGAGAAACAGCTGGAAAAGATGGCTAAGTCCAAAAACAACAGACAAGCTCCTGGGGCTATTTGCGTTTTGGCAGCAAGCCTTTCTGAACATATGGATTTTCTCCAGTCACAGCAGCCCCAGAAAGGCCTCCTTTCCTTAAGCTCTGCTTTGCATCTAAGAACCCCAAATGGGGGAGGACTGCACAACTGGACACAACATCTTACTTAGAGTTTAAAACTATCTCCAGACTAATGCGTCCATGTCAGAACTCTACCAAGCCCAGCATTTTAAAATACTGCCTTAATACCATTAATGACATAGTAATTAATACTTTCTAGAATATTCCCTGCTCCCTTTAACCTGGAAGTTTCAACGCAACGTTGCGCAAAATGGCAGGTACAGGTTATCTCAAAGCTTGTGCAGAAACCAATGTCAGAGCCTAACTGTCCCTGGAGCAATATCCAGGGAGATTCATCACAGTGGCCTGACCTCCAAAAAAGGTCATCTACTTTACAGAAAGAGCACTTTGTCTCAGGTCACTCCCCAGGCACATGCTCTTTACAATCAAGGTTGTCTGAGGAAGACTCCTTCCACTGCTTAAGCCCTCACTTTACTACTGTTATACCATGAAGAAGGCAGGAGACCACAGAAACATGGGGACCTCCCTGAACAATATATAGATTTTGTGCACGAGCTCTACACAGGCCATTGCCTAAGGGCTCTGCTGTGGGCAAACATGCATGTAGAAAGGGAAGAGAAGGAGAAGACTGCGACCAGCTGGCAGCATTCCTCTCCATCACAGCTTCAAAAGATTGCTATAGCAACCAAAACTTCCATCATGGACAGGCTTCAAGACAACCTCAATATCAGGAGAAAATAGTGGCACAAAAATTACTTCATTTCCTGTTTCTTGACACCATGCATTTGGCACAAATAAAAGGAACATTAAAAACATGGCATTGAATTGAGCAGACATAAATTAATGGTGCATACAGATTCCTCAGTCCAGATTCTCCCGCTCCCTATCTTGCTTCTCAGAGCCCTGTCACTTACCTGTGTCTCCCCAGCCAGAGATGATGCAGGCTTGCCTGTTTATGTCAGACTTCTCTTTCCTATCAGGAAGGCAGATAGGCAGAACGTGACTATTGAAGGAGAGACAATGCCCCTCTCTGCCTCGCATTCGGACGAGGGCAATGTCATTATCATTGCTGCCAGCCCAGTAGTTCCTGTGGAGGACAATCCGCTCCACGGGCAGCTCTCTCTCAAATTCATCCTTCACACCTGTGTGATAGTCACCTACCCGCAGCAGATAGCGTCGCACATCAACACCAAACCTAGAGAAAAAGACATGCAAGACTTCGATATTCTTACTAAGAGAGAAATAGACTCATGCAAGTCTCAGTTGCTTTGAGATTGAACCACCTCCTCACAAACTTATAAAGAAGTGCCAGGTACAGGACTGTGGGATCTCTTCAGCAGATGTGATAATGCCAACTGTTACAGCCACTATCTACCATGCACAAGACTTCTTTCTATAAAAAGGGCTACAACAGTTGTAACAGCTTATGGCTTTCTCTTTTCACAGTTCCTTAAAGTACTGGAAGAATAGCAAAATGCTGGTTCCCTTTAAGGTGTAAAACCTCAAAATTAAGAGGGCAGGTATAAGCAGTGAGGGATAAAGCAAGCCTATACTGAGTCATCCCCATAAGTGCTCCAAGATCACACACATCATAACCTGAAGGTCTCGGTTTAGAAACTTTGTTCATGTGGTTCCACTGGGCTGGGAGGATAACCTTTTATGAGGTTATCTTCTTTGTCTTTGAGAATCCCCTAGAGCTCCTCACTTACAAACCCACCTTTTGAAGCAGTGGGCTGCAGTCACTACCCAGCAACTGCTGATCAGTGTTGCTCCACACAACAGACGGGTATCTCTCTGGAAACCCTTCAACCGTAGTGAGGCCTGCCATGGCCAACCACCTCTGAAGAAGAAACAGAAGAACAGTAAGTGTTACAGTCACATACACTGGAGTTGTTTGCTTCTCCCATTCACTCTGCCCTATCTGAGCTCAGCTGGCATGCACTCTCCCCTAGATAGACCATTGGTTCAAATGAAGTTAGGAAAGCTGGAACCTGTTCTGGCTTTCTCAGCAATTACCTGAGAGACTTGTTTCCACCTATGATCCTTTTCTTGCGACGGTGAAGCAGACGCATGCCACACACGCTGGACTCTGGACCTGTACAGCAAAGTTAGCACAGTTGGATAGATACCTTCAGCTTAAGTATCGACAACTGCTGTCACAGAGCCAAGATATCACTCCTGTTCCCAGAGGGCATTAATCCTCTTGGTAGTTGACTGCATTGAGTTGTGCAAAGGAATTTATATTAGATTTATTCCCAAGGGCTTCCTCAATTTTAGTGGAGGTGCTTACCTCCAGTATCTGTAGTTCCATGGCAAGAATGGGACCTCTACAGCTATTTCCTCAGTTTTCCAAAACCCAAAGTTTGCTCATAGTTACTGCTCTAAGAAAGAGTATAATGATATGACTCAAGGAAAGTTCTGCAGGCTCAAAGACCTGACATGGTTAGAGCTCCTCAGACTAGTCTAGACTAGAAGTAACGAAAACAAAGGAAGAGTAACTAGGAGATGCAGGAGAGAACATGCCTATTTTGTAGTTAAAGTTTCAGCCAAAGAAGGGAAAAACTACAGTGAAAAAGCATGCAGAAATCCTAAACCTTGAGCCCCCGATTTCTGTGTAGAAGAAAGGGTGCATCACCTGTCCTCCTGATATCTTGGACCTTCTCTTCCACATAGTCACAAATCACACCAGCATCTTCACTGTGCCAGCAGCTGTGAATCCCAGTGTCTGGCCTGACACACTGCCCCAGGGCGTGCTCCGTGCCTCTACACTCTATGCTGTCCAGATGGATGGGCCCCTGGCCTTCACCAAAATAAGCCATTGCCCTGGCTTTTGCTGCACCACTGAAATGAGAAAGAGGGTGGCTAACGTGTAATAAGCAAGAGGCAGGTGAAACTGATGCAACAGCATGTTTTAAAGAAAAATTACAAGAGAAATGATTCCCCCAGAAACAGGTTCATAAAGAAGCATTCCCCCTGAGAGCTATTTCTATCTGTAAGATGCATGTACCAGTTATCTTACCTGAACCCCAGTTGCCTGCAAACTACTGTAGCATCTCTATCTGTCCAGCCATCATCACAGATGCTGCCCCACTGACCATTCAGGAATACTTCAACCCGTCCCTCCTTGGTGCTTTCTCCATCCACCAGGCGCACAGGAGGCCCTGCAGGAAAAAACACAGGGACTGCTGCAAGCAAAAATACCAAAGAGCGTGAGATACCCAGAACTTAGTTTTTACAGGAAAAACTGAGGGGAAGGAAAGGAGGAGAAGGGAAGGAGGGGAAGAGAGGTGATTTATATGACAACCATGTCCTTCATTTCACCTCCTTGCAAAATTAGTGCATATTAATTTATTTAATACATACTCGAAATCATTAGATCATATTTCTGAAAGCTAAGAGGAGAACAAGAACAGAAAGAAGGTTACTAACTGCTGAGCTAAGAGTGGACAAGCTTAAACATGCCTTGGAAATAAATCCATTAATTATATAAACTATTACATTATTCTAGGTAAGAAAAGAGTTCTACATCCAGGAAAAGCAACAACAAAAAACTGGATAGTGTATATTAAAATAAAAAATGGATGACAAATTGGAAAGTTTCCCTCAGTAGAGAAAACAGAGTACCAGGCCTCATATAAACAAAGAGACGGTCAACATAATTCTCTCCAGTTTCCATGTCTCTACGGGTCTGGCTATACTTCTCAAAGAACCATAGCTCTATGGCTCTGCCCCAAAACAGCCAGGGCTTATTCCTATGAATCCTCAAAAAGCAGTTCTCACTGAGGCAGCACAGGGAAAACTCCCACATCTGCCAAAGTTTCCAAAGGATCAGACCAGAAAGTGATGTTTTCCCTCTGTCCAGAGCAAGGCACAAGGCAAGTTACCCAGGCTGCCAGTGACTGTGTTGCTCTCAGGGGAACAGTGGACTCCCACGTCCTCAGCGTGTGAGCAGTCATGCTGCCCCCAGTTGCTATGGGGACAGTCCAGGAGGGAGAGCTCTGTGCCCACACAAGCCACATCATCCAGCAAGATAAAACCTTGGCCAGCAACGTAGTCCGCTTCAGAGGCCAGGGTAGCAGCACCACTAGAGGAAAGAAACAGAACGTAACATTGAAGTCATTGCAACTCACTAATCTCATGGAAGGACCCAAACTCAAACCCAAAGGAGAACTTCCCTGCAGACATCAGCTGTGGCACTGGTGGCCTCTCTACCTAAGCTACTCAGTGACACGTTGGACAGCAGCCAATCAGCTTGCACATCTCACCAAGTTCAGCTTTCATGGAGACCATTAGAAATCCCTACTACTACTCTTCTTTGTCCCAGTAGCCTTCCTTCAAGTACCAAAGCAGGTGATACAGTTTAGCAGCAGAGCACATAGCTGATACTGTTTCGCAGTTGATAAAGCTTAGCTGACAGGAGACAGGGTGGTAGTGCTGAGCTGATACAGCTGGAAATTTAAGAAATAATAAGAAAACATTCTAATTTTGGTGAGGGGTTCATAAAGACAGTATCAAGCCTACTTTCAAAATAGGTCAAAGCAAGAAATAGTTGATATATATATATATATAATTTTTTTTCTTTCCTGGGAAAGAATGCGGACACCTATTAATCTTTCCTGAATAAAACTGTAATGGTAATAACCCTTCTAACAAAGACAGCACTGAAGGAAGTAACATCCAGCCCATCCCAGTAAGGGGACATAGAATCTAAACCTTGAAATTAGGAAGTACAGATACTACAAACGCTCTCAGTCCTACCTGAAGCCCAGCTGCCTGCAGACCACCTGGGCACTGAGGTCTGTCCAGCCATCATCACATACTGTGCCCCAGTCTCCATTGTAATAAACTTCTACCCTGCCTTCACTGGGGCTGCGACCACCAATCAGCCTTACAGTGCCCTCTGCAAGGGGTAGGAGAAGAAAAGATCAGCACTCAGAAAGGGAGAGAAGAAACAGCCTAAGCCCCACTGCTGAAGGCTCTCTATAGCTCATGACAGGAAGAAATCAAAGACAGTTACATAAGGATACTTGAAAAACAAACATACCTCAGCCTTTCCATGCCACCTGTGGAAAGCAATGAGAACACCACCTAGCCTGGCTCTGATTCATTTCCACCTACATAACGCAGGAGTAAGGTTGCATCTGACTGGCACAGAACCGTAAATGTGTACCTGTGAAAGGGTCACAGGAGACGCCAGCATCTTCAATGTGGTCACAGTTTTGTTGTCCCCAGTCACTCTTCTTGCACTGGTCAAGTGAAAGTTCATTGCCTGAGCACTCCACTTCATCTAGCAGGATGGGGCCAGATCCCTGCCCATAGTGAGCCCATGACAAGGCTTTCGGGTTCCCACTGCAATAGATACAAGAAAGTTCAGTAACGAAGGTCACAGTCTGGTGCTCTTGGATTCTGCGTTGCACAGGGTCTCTCTTACACTAGTCCTTCCATAGATAATCTGTATTTCTTACACAGTGATGTTGTCGACTGTTAACCAATATATCTCACTGGAAAGTTCTCTAATGTGATTTGAGGACAATGATATCTCAATCTCAGTGAAAGGCAAAACTTCCAAAGTAGAAAGGATCTCAAAATTGACTCAGCTATTTTAAACAATTGTGCCAATTTGATTTTGTATACAACAGTTCCCATGTTAAGTGCTGGATGACATACAGAATGATGTGCTCTCTTGCTTTCCCTGAATGAAGAGGATAGAGACAGCCGGTGAAACTGAAGGTGTTTAAACTAATAAATGACTACAATTCACCTGTGAAAGTCACTATGAAAAGTTAGCACTCCGGCCATGAATATATGCACTGGGACAAGTATGTAAAAATAACGAACAGGGATAAACACAAACAAACGTTGGAAAGGGTTATACCAACTCTTTTTTACACAGCGTAAACCCATTAAACTGACTTAGTGAATTAAGTAGAAAATCCCACAATAGAATGTTAAGTCTGGAATTATCTTCCCCAAGATTTTCATACCCTTCCCATAGAAAGGGATGGTGCTATAGTGAAGGTACGTGCTCTCACATTCTTCATTCAGACTACTTCTATTACCACTCCATGATGAACAGCACAGAAAGTACCTGAGTCCCAGCTGCCTACAAACTACTTCAGCATCACGGTCATCCCACTGGTCATCACAGATGGTACCCCACTTGCCATCGTGGTAAACCTCCACTCGTCCTTCAAAGCTCTCCTTTCCCCCAACTAAACGCAATGGGGCACCTACACCTGTGTTTCAAGAAAGGAAAAGAGAGCGGAACGGAAAAAGATAGAGACAAAGGACATCCAGCAGTTAAAAGCACAGAACTATTCACCAGCCTGAGTGATTCTCTCCAGTGGAATTCTCTCATTCCAATCTACCACTTCCACCCCTTCAAACCCCCTAGAAGCAGCCATGACTGCAGGCCACAGTATGAGCTGCCACTAGTCCAGGAACAGCTCTTTAACTGTCTGCCACAATAAGAAGGACTTTGCTGGCTGTGAACAAAAACCTGTTTTGAATGAAAAGGGATGTGGTCATAAGCAACTGCCATCTTTCAGTGATTTTAGAAGTATGCCCACTTAGTACTTGGGATTGGGAAAAAATAGATTATTTTCCACTGGAAGGAAGGAAATCACCTGCACAGCAGGTGAAAGAAGAACATGCTACAATGATTTAGTCTCCACAGCATCACAATTTCAGATTTAATATCTTATCAGCAACACCAGATTTCAAGAAAACCAGGCACGAGAAAAATGGAGTGAACCTCCCTTTGGAGATTTACCTTCTGGAGGGACACATGTTACCATGGCGCTTCCCTGGTTACAAGTTCCTGACACAGCTTCCTGATAGCCACACTGCAAGAGGGTTTTCTCATCCCCATGGCAGTTTGCTGACTGCAGGTGCAAGGGAATAGGCCATAATCCAGGATGATTCTTCTTTCCAGCTGTGCCAATCTCACTGGTATAAAGAACGCAAAAGAATGATGAAACACTTGTTTTCCAGCCTGACTGTGGCACTTCACATCTTGTGAGCCCAGTGAGAGCTTAAAGGGGTAGCCATTTCCAGTCTAATGAAAAAGTACAAGCAAACTCATAGTACTTTCCCCCCATGTAATACATTTTATCTTCCCTGCAGCAGAGTTGATCTGGTCAGAAACGGTACCTTCATTTGAGAGCAATAAACAAACCCATCAACAGACTGTAACATGGTCGGCACATCTAAATATCTGAATCAAATTCTTCCTTCTCTGTGGACCTAATCTCTCGCTCTTTGGAAGACTGAAGGTCCAAATAAGAGATTCCCTAAGAGGGTTCATAGTATTGACAATTTCAAAAAGATCAGTACAGTAATACTAAAATATGAATATTAAAAACTGAATCACTCATCACAGCCTTCAACATCAAGCTTTAGAAACTACTGTCCTTGCAAATGCTGACTGGGGTTAGGCATAGCCATGAAAAGAAAACAGGTGCAAAGGACCCTAGTAAGTGGGAAATCAGCCTACAGAACAAACTCCTCTCCCACAGCCTATATTCTACTCCAGAGGGACAGTAATTAATGTGGCTGTTCTCTCAGAGAACATATGATCACATAACACTTCAAGCCACACTGAGGTTCCCACCTGAGACCTAGCTGCCTGCAGACGACACTGGCATCCCAGTCAGTCCAGAGGTCAGCACAGATGGTACCCCAGAATCCACCAAAGTACAGCTCCACACTACTATCTTCAGCCAACCGCACAGCACCTTCCAGGGGGACAAAAAAAACAAAAAGTAATTTCAGATCAGCAAGTCTTGGACTTTTGTGTATAGCTGAGCTGAATTGGACCCAGTTCCTCACATCCTGTTTTGTGGTGCTGTCACTGACTTGTATGAAGCAGTGTAAGGGTGTGGCAGGCACACAGCACAACTATGCTTGTTGCATCCTTCACTTTAATGAAGCTATCTTTGAATGTGCTTACATTGTTGAGGGAAGATATCCGTTATTTCATTTATTATCCATTCTGCAAAACACAGTTAAAGTCAGCAAATAAGGACAAACAGAAAAGCGTTGCACAAGTCAGTGTACTGAGAACTCCCTTGCAAGCAGTCCCTGTGTTGGCACTGCAAGGAATTCTAAAGTAAGCTTAGGACCCACTTTGCCACAGAAGATTTACAAATCTAATCACAGAAGATTTTTCAGTACTTGAGCTGCTACAATTACATGAGGAGAGCTCTGATATGAAGACTTAAGGAATTGGAGTGGGTTGTTTTCCACATAACTTAAACTGTTTTCAAAATTACCTAAGTTAACAACAAAAAAAAGAAGTCTCCTTGTATGAGAATAAAAGCATCTATAGAAGACATAATGGCTACAGCAGCTTAAATCCACCCCCTAGTACATACAAATGTTCTTCTCCCACACAGGCTAGCTTCTAGTCCTAATTCTTTAGACAAACTGGGACACATTGTACTGTACTTCTTTCACAGGTTGTCCCAACTGCTACTAGCAGGTCTGTGCAGCATCATTTCTGGCCTTAACCCCTTGAGACAGAGAAGCCCAGGCTCTGGCAGATAGGAAACAGTCTCACCTTGGTTACAGTCGCAGTTAGCCCAGCTGATGGTCCCTGATGCAAGCCGGAAGAAGCACCAGGGTGTAGTTCCCCCCTCTGGGTTTCTGCAGTGGTTGTGGTCCCCTAAGCCACGGTCTGGGTACTGTTGGACATAATCAGGAAACTCTGCCCAGTTCAGGCACTCTGCCCCAGCTTCAGTGATGGCCAGCGAGCCATTGTAGTACCCAAGAGGTCCGATGCCACACCCACTAGACACTGGGCACAGAAAGAAAGCTGTTAGCTATACCTAAGGCATCACACATGGAAGATCAGACAACAACAAATACATCAGCTCATCTCCTGAACCACCTTCTATGTCCATGGTCTTGAGGCTCTTCATGAGAACCCATCTGGAATACTGCATCCAGTTCCGGGGCCCCCAACACAAGAAGGACAACAAGATGTTGGAGCACCTCCCCTGTGGGGACAGGCTGAGAGAGTTGGGGCTCTTCAGCCTGGAGAAGAAAAGGCTCCAGGGCAACATTATAGTGGCCTGCCAGTACTTGAGGGGGCTTAAAGGAAAGCTGGGGAGGGACTCTCCATAGGGCATGTAGTGACAGGACAAGGGGAAATGGTTTTAAATGGAAGAGGGTAGATTTAGACTAGATAATAGAAAGAAATTCTTTACTGTGAGGGTGGTGAGATGCTGGAACAGGTTGCCCAGAGAGATTGTAAATGCCCCTCTTTGGAGGTATTCAAGGCCAGGCTGGATGGGGCTTTGAGCAACCTGGTCCAGTGGGAGGTGTCCCCGCCTGTAGCAGGGGGGTTGGAACAAGATGATCTTAAAAGTCGTTTCCCACCTAAATCATTCTATGATTCTATGATTATTTTCAGAGCAACCTATGAAAAAAAAAATGATCTGAAGATAATGAACTGCTTGGGTCTTTAAAATGCGTTAATTGGACTCAAACATGGACAATTTGAACAGGTTCTCGTTGCTGTTAATTTCAATAGACACATACCCTTACTCTGGGCTTGCTTTTGAGCCTGGCACAGACTTTTCCCCTTTTCTACCTCCTTTGATACCTGAATATGATGCTCTTAAATTTGATTCTAAGATTTTCAAAAGCTTAATTGCCTGCCTTAATTGATTGAGACAGAGAAGAGTGGGAAATTGGGTGTAATTTCATTCTGTAAATCAGAAAGATGGGAAATGGCGTTGTCATTCATTGTATGTATGTCTTTATACACATTAGCTTATCACCTGGCCTGTCTGAACTTTCCTTCCCTTAGGAAAGGCAACCAGTTTCAAGGTAGAGCATAGATGCCAGTGTTCCAGGCCAATACCTATATAAAAATCTAGTGTAAACAAATCCCAACATTTAATTTAATATTGTCTTAATAAAGAAAAAAAACAGCCTCTCCAGTCATGACTCTGAAATAAGAAGTAGGGAAGCTAGAACAAGATTCTGTGGGAGGGTGTGTGTTTTAAGAATGAATAAAAATGAGTAAACTCAAAAAATGGGTAACAGTCATAGCTCTATTCACACAGAAAAAAAAATCAGAAAAATTCTTCTGCTGTAAAGACATGTGGGACAAACAGCAGAGGCAAATGATAGCTAAAGGTTAGCTACAAGGTACAAAAGTGACAAGCAATTACAGTTAGGTGCCTGGAAAACACACTGTGCTCTTTGAATTACCTGGGAGCTTAAGAGGGGAGCACACAAGAATTCAGTACTTACTAGGCGGAGCAAGCATGCAAAAAAGACTAGGGCAGAAACAGAGATGAAAGGAAAAGAACATGGGAGAGGAACAGAGAAGTGCAAGAGTAGCAGACATGACAAAGAGAAAGCAGTCCGGCCATATTGATGAAGAAGATAAACGTTGAGGCATACAGGATAAAAGAAATGATGGAAAGAAGGGAAGAAAGCCAGATAGCAGTGGTTCATCGTCGTACCTGTGGTCTCAGATCATCACTGCAGGAAAGAATCTGCCTGATGACTGAATTAATAACTTCTTGTTCTTACCTGTACTCTGCAAATGGTTTTGGCTGGGCTGGGATCCCAGGAGAGCCTGGGTAAAGAAACAGAGCAAAAGCAGAGATGATTATCCAATGAAATAAACATGGGCATGTCCTGAAAGCAGCTTGGCCTTTTGCTGCTTTAGGCAAACACACCCTGGTAACCAGCCTCTTCCCCGCTCTCTTCATTGCTCTTCTTCAAATCCAATCACAGCTCTGCCCACTAACAACAAAATGAATAATTGCTGGCCTGCAGAGATTTACCCTTGATCTAAGCACATTACAGGGCTCTGCTTGTTCTTTTCAAGGTTTCAGACCCAATGTTCTCAGGAAATAAAATCTGATGTCAGAGTGAGATCTCTATGGAAAGAAAAGTTGGAAGAAAATCACTGCTATTAGTAAGGAAAAATAATGAATAACCACTAACTCTCCCTCCATGCAAAGGATAAGCAATCCATGACCACAGAAGCAAACACAGCTACCTGATAGGATGATGCCCCTATAATTCTCTGTTAGAATAGTAACAAACATCCATGTAGCAAGTGGGAAACAACTGAAGAAGAAAATCTAACATGACTTTTTGAAGATTTCGTTTTTAAATATGTGAGAGTACAAGATACCACATGAGAATATTATCCAAATGACATTAAGTAGCTAAGAACAACGAATATGAAATAAAGCCCTCATTCTAGCATCCTGACCATCCCCAAAACTACATTTTCTCTTGTAAGCAGTGTTTTTGGTGGTTATAACTTCACTGTTGGTTGAGAGATAGGGATCTCCACTTCAACACATTGCATGGTATGCAGGCAGGTGCAAGACCTTCACAAACCCAGAGTACAAAGAAGAAACTGTACATGCTTCTGCTAGCTTCATGCAGTTTAATTCATTTCTAAATACAGTCACATATATATGAACAAAGAGTTTTAATTCACAGAGCAGAGGTGTGCTTATGAAGACAATTAGCTATAGAAATGGTTCTGTTTTTCTTCAAAACTCACTAATTTCATTTCTATGAGCCTCAACTCTCCCTGAAAGAGTTTGAGAATTAAACTGAACCCATTTCTGAAATAAGCAGGGATAGTCCCCACAGATACCAGATAAGAATGACATCTATTTATGGCTGATTTAATTTACAAATGAAACTTATGTATAATGGTCAGCAGGTGTTCAGAACTATGGCCAAACTTCATCATCGTCCTCCGGAAGTCAGAATATGACTTTGCATATCAAAGATGAATTCTTGACATGGTTCAGAAAAAGCAAATCAGAGCTCAGGTGCATATGCACAAAAGGATGAAAGAAAACAGCAATTAACTGACATACCCTTTTCGATCAAAAATCCACCTGTCTACATGTTTCAGCTGTTCTGAGACCACATAACATTCTGTAAACCAGCAATGCTGAAGGACTCACATGAGGATCTCAAAGTGCTTTGCAAAGAGAGGAAAGTGAGCTTAGTGACACTTTTCTGACTGCCCAAGATAATACACAGGACAGCTGAGTTACAACCCAAAACCCCTGACTCCTACATTCTAGTGTGCACTTACACACAAGTGTAAGCCAACATGAGACAAAGGGATGGGTTGCTGTAATAACTGGCTGTATGAGAGACTGAACCTACTCTTCTTGGAGACTAACCATACATGACAAAACTCCAGTCCAAGTAATATGCTTCCCTTCTAACAAAAAACTAGTTGCTGCCAGTTCCTGTAGCAGTTTCCAAAATCCCCCAAGAGTCACCATCAACACCACAAAATTTTAGTGCAACAATCCACGCTGCAGTCGCTGCGCCAGCTCTATGGGCTATAAATCATCTTCCCACAACAGCAATAGGGATCGTTGGTCCATTGGTGAAGAATAGAAACAAAGGATCTCTCATGCCAGGTTCACTGCAGTGCCTGAGTAACATGTGAGACCTGAGCCAAAGCATCTGCAAGCCCTTGTGCATCCTGCTTTGTTTCCTTTTATGAATTTCATATGCACAATGAAATAAATCCCTCCCCAAGCCCCCAACTCTTCCTAGAGACCACAGCTGCCTAGATACTTCAGAAAACACGTTCAGTAAGGACATAATCAATTCACAGTGAGGATATTAAAAAAAATAATAATCCACATGACTGTCTACAAGCAGATAGAAGAATATTAATTTCTTACCTCCCTGCATCTGAGACATGATAACAGACTCGAGAGCTCTACCAACAGCCTAAGTACTTTGGGGATCTTCATCCTTCGTGTACTAAGTGGGCAGCAGCTTCAAGCTTCACAGTCTCATTCTGCTGCTGGGCTCAGCTGCTGCCTCCTCTTCTCACTCTCCAGCTCGGTTTCCCCGAGAGCCAGGCGCTTGCTGCTTCACATCGGAGGGAGCGGGATGCCTCTTTCATTTCTGCATGGGGAAAGGGATGGAAGGGATCAAAGTTCCAACAGCATCTTATAATCTCACTCTCCCCGTCCTCTCCCCACCTCTTCTCCTTGATTCTTCTCTTCAGAAAGGGAAAAAGAAAGGGATAGAGGGGAGATCATGCCCCAGAATTTCTCTATCACCTTTAAAACCAGCAGGAGGCAAGCGCAGACGGGCAGGGCGCAGCCCTCAGCCTGCTCCCGCACCTCCGCTGTCCCCTCCCTTTTGCTCGCTGTCCCAGCCTCTCGTTTGGCTCTAGGTACGCGTTTCTCCCGAGTGCCAGCATCCGCCTCCCCGCCACTGTCTGCACCGGCAGCCTGGCCAGCCGCTCTCTCCTCTCCTGAAATTCCTTCTTCCCACAGCTGACTCTTCCTTCTCTCCCCGTAAGCACAAAAGATGTAGCAGCAACAAGGATCTGGGGCTTCCTTCTCCAACAGCTCCAGCAGCAAAACTGAATAAGGAAACGGCTTGTGCACGCACGCTCGCCAGAGATTATACTTGTTGGAAGGAATCTGGACTTTATCCTCCCACCGCTGCCTCCTTGATTAGCTGCTTGCAGCTTCCTGAGGTCAGACTCTCCTTAGATTTGAACCCAGGTAAATGGGGCCCAGAAAACTATGTTAAGGAGCTTCCAGATTTCCCAAGAAAAGATCAACTCTCAGGGGAGCGTCCCCACTTTTCAGCCCTGCATCTTGCTATCCGGGGATCTTATCTGTCAAGTGTCTCTTTGACCTTGGGGCTGTAACATTTTGATTTGACTGGCTAGGGCAATTTCCAGAGAATTGAATTATTATTGTATTGCTATCAATTAATCCTAAAGTGTTTTGGTGGGTTGTTGTCTTTTCTTTCTTTTTTTTTAGCTAGTTCATTTTGAACTTACTGCTCCTTCACAAAAAAAAATGGGGACGGAGGCTACAACAAAAAATTTAAACGTTACTGATCAGACCTAAGGAGGGGACTTGGTCAATGTGAAATTGTTTAATTTTGGAAACTTCTCACGTTCCCTATACTGCTCTCCAGCTCAGCCTAATGGGCATTTACTACATTTACATTCTGATTATGGAGGGATTAACTCTTAGCATTCTGCAGCATGAACTACGGTCACCTTAAGAAATGAGCTCATTTCTGGCCAAGCTTGCTGAGAAGTATTTTTAAAGAGACTTTCAGCATAAAAACAAGAAACAGGCTGATACAAATCCATTGGCTTGACAAAAAGCCTCTTTTTTTCTTTTCTCATTTATTGCCCATTAGTCACTTCACTTGACAGCTTTGCGTTGCCTCATCTTTAGTCACTCATCAAATGCAATGAAATTCCACTACATCTGGATCCTTTACAGGAGTCACTAAGTGGTAGGAGGGAGCGGTTTGAGTGGATTTGTACCATACTGCGTTCTGGACATGGTGGATTTGGTCAAGAATTACACTCAGTTAATTAGGAGCAAATCTCCTCTATCCTTGTAGCACAGGAGGCAGATGATCAGGTCAAGAGGAGATGGAAATAGCTTAGAAGCTACAGCACTCTCTAACTCTCAGGTGGCACTGGGAAAAAGGAGCAAAACAAAAAGCAAAGATGGGAATGTGTTGGAATTTTCTAATCACTTACTCCAGTGAAAACATAAGGAAAGAATGTACTGGAAACAGTAACAGAAAATCCACTAGCATTCAGAGGACTCTACTCCTGTCTGAGGACTAGAGAGGTTGTTGATGCCTCTTCCTAACTCCCAAGAAGATGCTCACCTATTTAACTCTTTAGGACTGGAAAAGAACAGTTCCATTCAACCTCTATCTGACATGTACTAATAGGGTTTATAACCTCTAGCAAAAGCCTGTACTGGATTTCTCTCACAGTAGCTTCCCTCTCTCTTAAGTCAAGGCTTTCCTAGATATTTTAAAGTGATTTACTCAAAAGGAAAACACAGACCAGTGCATCAAAAGCAACAGACGCCAAAGTTTGGGATTCAGCTTCCTGATGGAAGACAAGATATATTTGATCTTTGCAACAGTCTTCTCTGTGTCAAGTCTGCAACGACCTCCTTCTCGCTAAGACTGCCCCCTGGTTTTCTGGCACATGGAAGGTCATTTCCCTGAGAGATAAGATTCAAAAAGAGCTTCTCATACTACACGCCTCTCTTCTTCCTTACCTATTTGCTCATATTCTGCTGCAACTCAAAGGAGATAAAGAGTTGCCTACACTGAAGGGTTTTTGCTATTTATCATAGTTTTACTGCTAGTTATTCTGGCAACAGTCCCTTTCCAGACTGTCCTGGCTTAAACAACTTCCAAAATACCACAAGCTAAATTAGCCTTGTATGTGTTTCAGACTGACTGAGAAGGAAATTATACCAATATATAATGGCACTTGAAACATGTTTTAAGTTATCTCTAGATACATTGCACATTTACAGCTTTCCTGTGTGTGCAAATTTGAAGCAACTGTAATTATGTAAGTCAGCTATTTAACACATATCACCTCCTCACCCTGATATAAACGTAGTTCTACAATAATAACAGTCTACAATTCCCAACAGAGTCTCTCTGACCCATTTTTTCCAGATTATTCTGTATGGACCCTTCCAAACCAAAAGTACTGCCTTCTAAAATGAGCTTGCTCCTCAGGAATTAAACTTACTACTCCTAAACCGGCAGGACTACTATTCCTCTAAAAAAAAAAAGAAAAAAAAAAGAAAAAAAAAGAAAAAAAAAAGAAAAAAAAAAGAAAAAACAGTTGCCAGTTGCCATGTCTTCCCATTAAAAGGTATATCTCCATCTCTCTAGCCTAAGAAGCAAGGAAGTAATTCCCCTTGTCATTCAGAACAAGAACAGGTTCAAGTCGGTGCCAAGATTGACTTGGAGCCAAGAACAAGACCTTAGTGCTTTTGCCAGCCTCATAGCTCCTTTTCCTCAGCAGATAATGTAGGAAAACATATTTGCTGTCAGCTTCTAATCTTTTAACCGCAAGTCCTTCAGAAAAGGTGGCCCTTTGCTTTCTCATGTGACCATTATTATCTGAGTTTAGGGAGGTCCTTTGTGGAGCCAGGAATTGGACTCAATGATCCTTATCCTCTCCAATTCGAGATATTCTGTGATTCTGTGTTGTTAATCGAGAAAGTCACCTAAATGCAGGTGCTGTAGGCCATCCTCTTGTGCATGCACTTACTGAATGCTTGTTGGTAGCCTACAGAGATTGCTAATCTTGATCAGCTTTGTTTGCAGACTACTAATAACAAAAGCACAGTAAATCTATTTCAAGTTGCAGATTGGAAAAATGTTTACAAATAGTAAAAGAACAACTCTTATTCTGTCCCTCTAGGGACATCAAGCATGCAGACATTGAAGGATATCCACCAGAGAAACTAATAAATGGCCCATTTCCAAGACGAGTATTAGGGAGCCGAGGGATGCTGAAAATTTTGGGACAATCACAGCTGTTTTGCCAATCTAAATAAACAAAGAAAATCAATAAAGCTCCCTCTGGCCATGGGCCTAGAAGCCACTCGGGCTAAAAAGAAATAGACAGTGGTATTAAACCATCTTTTTTAACGTCTTTGAACGTTAGTCAAAATGACTAACCATATGGATGAAACGTAAGATATCTCTTTACATCTAAGTATTCATTAATAATGCCTGAGAATTTCCTACCCTTAAGTAGAGATACTGAGGTCTGAAGTTCAGGAAAATGTAGAAAAATCAATGTTTCCTCCATAAAAGGTCTTCAGTGAAAGCCTAAGAAGAAAGGTAGTTAACAGCAATCACACACAGTACTAGTAAAATACTCAAGCTATAAGGTACTTGAACAAGATCAAGGAATTCCAGCAGATTTGCTTAAATCCTGTAAATCCTACTTAGGAGAGTAGAACATCTAGTCCGCTTTGTGTAATTCCTTCCCCATCGTGCAGTCACATACACGTCTCTGCAGCAATGTTCTTATACAGCGGGCTCAACACCAGGAGCAACAGAACCCAGCTTTCTTTTATGCCCCAACAACAGTATCATGGAGTGGTACAAGACCTGAACTCAGAAAGGACATTGCCATATATATCTATATGAACTACTAATGGAATGACCCCCCCAATATAAGTTACATCATGGAACATGACATAAGCTTAACATGAGATGAGAAGACTGCAACAACTCAAATTGCCAAGGACAATCAGTACCATGAGGCCTTTCTGGTTACAGCATGGGATTCCCAACCAAAAGAGCTGCTAGAGTACTTCTAAATGAAACACTGTAAAACTTGGGTGTATCTGAAAAACATTTTCTTACCTCCATTCCACCTCTAAAGAAACACACTCCTTAGAATTATCAGGAAAAACAATAACTGAACTCAGGAAGCTCTCTATGAAGTAGTAAGATCCAAGAATAAGCTGTCTACATTCCTGAGAACTGAGCAGAATTTCAAAAGTAAAAATGTAACAAAATGTTATTCTATTGCAATGTTTTACACAATGACAGTCTTTCACAGACTCTAGAATATGATACATCTAGAACAGCACAGCTACTAGCTTAAGAGCTGCAAAACTATATTTGATATTGTAAATTTTAATACAAAGAAAGAAAACTCATCAATAGAAGAGAATTTAGAATTCATTTGGTTCCTTACTCCCAGCTTAGCTCATCTCTTTCAGAAATAAAGAACTAGCAAATATGCCCTCAGAGGGCATCTTTTGGATTGAAAATGCAAAATATTACATACAGAAGTGTTTTCCCAAACTCAGCTGTGAACATAATATTCTTACTCATTCCAGCTCCTCTGAAGGACTCATTTATGCCATAATAGCAACAACAGAATAAGTTACCTTGTGGGATAACTCATCAATGAGCATTTAAATAAACTATACAGTCATGCACAGTAACAGTCTGCAAGTACCACTCCCCATCTTGATCTTTGCTTTTTCTTTATGCTCCAAAGAATTAGTGACATATATGATTACACTGTTAGTTCTCAGCGGCACTGCATTTCTCTTGCTATATATTTTAACCAATTAGGTACTGGTCCTAAAACAGGGACGTACCTGCAGTTCTGTGGTACTCTAGTAAAAATTAACAAATCAGAACTAACAATTACACAGTTTCAGTTCTGGTACATGCTTGAACTTTCTTTCCACCTTTTTTTTTTGTTTAAGTGAAACAACTGAACATTTTGCTGTAGACTCCGATTCACCTACGCCAAACAACAGTCTTGCATCATTTTATTATTGTATAGGCAAACTAATTGATCTGACAAGACACCATACTTTTCTCACCTGCAAATCAGAGTGTCTAAAGCTCTATTTTACCCTTACCAATGCATTGTGTATTATCAAAGTATTTTGCTGGAAATTTCTTCCTCATTCCACAGCCTTCTTGCACATGAGAAAGAATTTTAAAAATTTCAAGAGGAACCCAATTGCATATACATATGTGCAGGAGTATGAGTCATTAAATTACTATCAATTTTAAGCTGGCTCAGTGTCTGGGCCTGAACACTTATTGACAGCAGCTCATAAGTTAAGCAGGAAGATTATAAACCAATGAAAAGTCACCCTTAGCTTAGAAAATAGGTCTACACACATTCCTAGAAGATTTTATTTCACAGTGAGTACATTACTCCACACAGTGGCTGGCTGGACAACTCACTGCAAAAATCCTAAGAGCACAAGATCCAAGAACCTCATGAACAAACTCAGCCGATGATCAAGATGAATTTTTTTTTTCACTCTGGAAATAAAATATGAAGTCGAGATCCATACAGTAGTGTTGATGGACATCACTTGACATTAAACATTCATAAAACTATACTTTTCATTTATTTTCCAAAAACCCCAACTTCAACTGCTTGTCCGCAGTCCCTTTAGTAAAGCACATTACACATAACGTGTAATATTAGGAAACCTCCTCAGGAGCTTGTTCACTTTGCTTGAAGATATGTTTCCCTTGGGTGACAGAGCATACTCGTCCTTTTTCTCCCTGCGCTCTTTCTGAAACAGAAAAAGAAAACTAAGAATATTACCTGTTTATTTGCTGAATTGGCTCTGTAAAGACTAATAATAATTGTACTAGAATGCTTATTTGATAAGAATGCCATTTCTTTAAGCAACACATAACAGCACTTGGCTAAATAGTCACAAGGTTTTTAAGAACTGCAGGGGCTTCTTTAAATGGTGAAATTCATGAGATAGACATGTTGTGAAGATGATCTCTCCATATTTTCTCTCAGCAATATTATCAGCTTATAAAAGCAATATAATATAGAATGTAAAAAACAAAACATATTTATTTTTAAATTTTCTTTCATTCTAAACTACCAAATAAAGTGTGGACAGTTTCTCACTTATGCTGTCAACTGCAGCAGTAAAAAGATACTTTATTAAATGACAATACTAATACTAAAAAGACTGAAAACATGGCATCAGTTTAAAAACAAAGTTAGTACACATACCTACCCTTAGACAGCTTTTGAAACTGACTTCATTTCAAACTTACTGTATTAAGTAAAAACTCAACACGGCACTAGTAAATATATCACAGCTTTATGTCACAGCTCTAAATTGTACTCTCCTTCATTCAGAACTTTCACAACCTATGGAGAAGAGTGGTGTCTATTGTTGCTTCGTGAGTGCTGAAACTTTAGAGTAAAAACCGGAGCAAATTAAGAGAAACGGCCTAGGTTAGAATTGACGAGCAGCAACAGAGCTCTACTGTCAGAGTGTGAACACCAAAAGGACTAAATGTGATTACTGGTTCAGGTCTAGTTATAATGTACAAGACACCTGGTCCCTTTCCACATTTCTTTACTTAAATCCTAAATACAAACAGGAAAGACCGTGTTCCCAATGTGTATCACCATGAATTTCTCAAAGTACAAATCAAATTGCTCAGAACAGTTATGTTGGCACACAAAAAATGTCTGAGGGTTTCTCCTCCTTCCCTACTACTGGACTTTAAGAACACAAAAGAGGTTTTCATTACTTCTGCCCTTGCCACGCAGTCATAGAACGTCTGGATCTCCTCAGCACAAACTTTATCATTGAAGTCATTCTGTTTCCAGCAGGCCATCATTACTGACATCTCTGTAAGACAGGTCGCCTCTAGAAAGGAAAGACACAACTATGAAACCTCATGTATCTGAGACTTCATGCCAGCAGCCTCCACAGTGCACAGGGTTCCAAAGAGAATTTTAAGATGGGTAGAGGCATGTAAGAAAAAAAACAGCGAGGAGGATATCATCATTGCTAATTCAAAAAACTCCTACCAGAAGGGTTTGCCCCATCAGAGCCATCTAGTCGTTACATTTTGATATAGCATTTACCTTAAGAATTTGCACAAAGAGTATCATAAAACATAGGTTTAGGATTGGAGTACGGGCAAACGCTCTTTTCAGAAGAATTCACACGCTAATTACATGGCGCAAATTAGGCCCTCTTGCCTTCTGGGATGCTTCTGGTCTCGTCTCACGTGCAAAGGGGATGCTAACCAATTATCACAGACGTTTTCTTTTGCTTTTCTTTTTTTTTCCCTCCACATTTTCCATATACTCAGCAAACTCCCCCTTGCTGTACTGCAGCGTTCCAGCTGCAAAATTCAGGAACTCCCCAGGATCGCCCTTCAGATCACAAGGTTCTTCCAAGCACAAACTTGTCCTCGCTCCGTCACCGCGACGACCCTTCCCCAGCGTGAGGCCCTCAAGGGGCGGCGGCTCAGCTCTGAGGGACGAGGCGGGAGGGCCCACCGCCGGGGTTCTACCTCACGTTGGCTCGGGAAGCCGCACTCCCGACCGACGACCCGGCGCCGGTAACTCACCTCCCGCCAGCTCTCGGCGGTTCGCCACCTTGTTGGCCAGTACCAGCGGCCGGGCGGGGCGGATAGCCGGGGGCCGCTTCCTCTGCCGCCACTGCCCGGAGACCCAGCGACTCACCTGCACGGTTGGGTTCGGTTCTGTTGGGTTGGGTCCTTCCCCGCTCCGTCGCACTCCGCGCCGGGT
>JANHGO010000012.1:29729373-29745471 GCA_024606505.1 Aquila spilogaster | reverse complement strand
TTTCCCCCCCCCCCCCCCCCCGCATTGGAAAGGATGTGGGTACCTATTAATCTTTCCTGAATAAAGCTGTATAATGGTAATAACCCTTCTAACAGCATTGAAGGATTAAGGTCCAGCCTATCCCAGTGAAAGGTGATGGAATCTAATCCTTGAAATTAGGAAGCACAGACACTACACACACTCTCAGTCCTACCTGAAGCCCAGCTGCCTGCAGACCACCTGGGCACCGAGGTCTGTCCAGCCATCATCACATACTGTGCCCCAGTCTCCGTTGTAATAAACTTCTACCCTGCCTTCGCTGGGGCTGCGGCCACCAGCCAGCCTGACAGTGCCCTCTGCAAGGGGTGGGAGAAGGAAAGGTCAGCACTCAGCATGGGAGAAAAGAAACAGCCTGAGCCCACTGCTGAAGTCTCTGTACAGCCCATGAGTGAAAGAAACCAATGACACAGGTATCTGTAGGTACTCAAAAAACCAAACATTCATTGCTCTCAAACGTGCCCATCTGTCAGGGGAGGATTCACCTCAGCCTTTCCATGCCACCTGTGGAAAGCCATGGGAACACCACCAAGCCTTGGCTCTGATCCACTCCCACCTGCTGCTTGCTCTCTGTCTCCATTTCTGGCAGCCCTTGTGGGAGCCATACATAGAAGCCCTGCAGGATCCTGAAGCAGGGGGGTTATCTGCTGAGCAAGCCACTTAATATGGGAGTAAGACTGGCCACATCTGACTGGCATAGAGCTGTAGATCTGTACCTGTGAAAGGGTCACAGGAGACCCCAGCATCTTCAATGTGGTCACAGTTTTGCTGTCCCCAGTCACTCTTCTTGCACTGGTCAAGTGAGAGTTCATTGCCTGAGCACTCCACCTCATCCAGCAGGATTGGGCCAGATCCCTGCCCATAGTGAGCCCACGACAACGCTTTTGGGTTCCCACTGCAAACATTACAGACACATATGCTCAGTAAGGAAGGTCACAGTCTTGTGCCCTCAGATTCTGCCTTGCACAGGCACTCTCCTACGCTAGGTCAGTGTCCTCCCATAGATAATCTGTATTTCTGACACAGTGGTGTTGCCAACAGTTAACCAAAATCTGTTAGAAAGTTTTGTAACAAGACCTTCCAACACATAACAAAAAAGTGCCTGCAACATGAACAGTTCAGACACCTGGTGAGTTCTGAGGACAATGATGTTTCAATCTCAGTAACAGGCAAAACTCCCAAAGTTTGAGGGATCTCAAATTTGAATCATCTATTTTAAACAATTCTGTACCGATGTGATTTTCAAGAATGCTCAGTATACAACAGCTCCCATGTTGAGCACTGAATGGCACACAGGAGAATGAGGTGATCTCTTGCTTTCCTGTCTGAAGAGGATAAGGGCAGTCATTGCAACTGGAGGTGTTTAAACTTAACCAAGTAAGCAACTGCAGTTCACGTATGAAAATCACCATGACAAGTTATCACTGAGGCCAAGAAGATTTGCATTAGGACATGTGTGCAAAAATAATGAACAGGGATAACCACAAACAAACCTTAGATAGGGATGCACCAACTCTTTTTTTCACAGCATAAACCCATAAGACTGACAGGAATTAAGTACAAAATCCCTTTATAGGATGATCAGTCCAGAATTAGCTTTCCCAGGGTTTCTGTATACCTCTTATAGAAAGGGCTGGTACTATAGTGAAGGGACATGTTTTCATGTTCTTTGTTCTGCCTACTTCTATTACCACTCCGTGACGTACAGCAAGGAAATTACCTGAGTCCCAGCTGCCTGCAGACCACTTCAGCATCCCGGTCATCCCACTGGTCATCACAGATGGTACCCCACTTGCCATCATGGTAAACCTCCACTCGCCCTTCAAAGCTCTCCTTTCCCCCAACTAAACGCAGTGGGGCACCTACACCTGTGCTTCAAGAAAGGGAAAGAGAGCACAACAGAACAAGAAAGAGACAAAGCACATCCAGCAGTTCAGGGTGTAGAACCATTCACCAGCCAGAGGAGCTCTTGGGATGCTTTCATCCCACCCTACCACATCCTCCCCTCTAGACCCCCCAGAAGCATCCATGATTGCAGCCCACAGTATGGGGTACTGCTGGTCCAGGGGTGGCTCTTTAACTGGCTGCTACGGTGACTAAGACTTTGCTGCCTGCAGACAAAAACCTGGTTTGATAAAAAGGGGATACGGTCATAAGCAACAGCCATCTTTCAGTGATTGTAGAAGTATGCCCACTCTGAGTATTTGGGATTGGGAAAGGATGGATAATTTTCCACTGGAAGGAAGATAACCACCTGTATAGCAGGTGAAAAAAAGAACATGCTCCAATGATTTGCTCTCCACAGCTTCATAACCTTAGATTTTACATCTTATCAGCAACACTGATGCAAGAAACAGGGAGCGAACCTCTTCTGGAGATTTACCTTCTGGAGGGACACAGGTTACCATGGCACTCCCCTGGTTACAAACTCCTGACACAGCCTCCCGATAGCCACACTGCAGCAGGGCTTTCTCATCCCCGTGGCAGTTTGCTGACTGCAGGTGCAGGGGAACAGGCCACAGTCCAGGATGACTCTTCTTCCCAGCTGTGCCGATCTCACTGGAACAGAGAACGCAACAGAGCAATGAAATGCCGTAGCACTGCTTGACTTACAAGTTCCCCTCAGTTCTTGTGACTCTCCAGTCCAGCTGTGCCATTTCACATCCCAGTGAGCCCAGTTGATTAGGAGTGCATAGAGGGGTGTCCATTTACAGTCTAATGGGAAAGCACAAGCAATCACAAAGCAATTCCTACCACCTAACCCATTTTGTCTTCCTACTTACTGCAGAGGAGTTGGTCTGGTCAGAAACGGCACCCTCGTTTGAGAGTGGTGAACAAACCCATCAACAGACTCAAACATCCAAATATCTGAATCACCTTCTTCCTTCTCTTTGGACCTTATCTCCTTGCTGTTTGGAATCTTGAAGGTCCAAATCCCAGATTCCCAAGGAGGGTTCACGCTCTCAAAATTTCTATTAGATTACTACAGTAACTCCAGCTGGTAATACTAAAAAGGGAATACGATCTCACAGCTCACTCATCATAGTCTGGAGCGCCAAGCACAAACTACTGTTTTAAAAAATTCTTGCAAATGCTGATTGGGGATGGGCATAGCCACGTAAAGAAAACAGTACAAAAGGACCCTGGCAAGTGGGAAATAAGCCCACAAAATGAACTCCTCTCCCCCAGCTAACACACTACGCTAGAGGGACTGTAACCACAGGGGCTGTTCCTTCAAAGGCCACATGAGCATGTAACTCTTGCACTTAGACTGATGTTCCCACCTGAGACCTAGTTGCCTGCAGACAACGCTGGCATCCCAGTCAGTCCAATGGTCAGCACAGATGGTGCCCCAGAGTCCACTGAAGTACAGCTCCACACTATTATCTTCAGCCAACCGCACAGCACCTTCCAAAAGAGAGAGAGGGAAAAAAAAAAAAGCTATCTTCTGATGGATGTTTCAGACTAGCAAGTCAGCAAGTCTTGGACTTGCATGTAGCTGAGCTGAACTGCACTTGGCTTCTCCCATCCCTGTTTTGCTGATGCTGTCACCGAAGTGACTTGAATGAAGGAGTGTGGGACATGTCACCTTCCCAGTTCCAGCAATGGCTGCTCGGGAGGATGGCTGGTGCTATGTTCTTTTCAAATCCATGGTAATATCGGCAGGAAACTTGGCTTCTGCCACAGCTCCTGGATTCTCCTTCTGTGAAATGGGGATTATTTTACATGCTGCCTTGAAAAGATGTATGGAAATGGCAGGCTCTCTAATTCCTTCTAACACTCCACTGATTTAGTTTCGATTGGCCACCTCACCTATGAAAGTCACTGTTGCTACAGCTAGATATTCAGTAACAGCAGGTGAATCCTCTTTAATTTCTCCAAGAAAAGCAAGTGCCATGTAAATGCACTTTCAATTCCCACTGCACCACAAATACCTACCACTGTTTAGAAAGCACATCTCCTCACTCAGTTATGTATTGGGAGAAGGATACACCTTCTGTCTCTAGTACCTCAATGCAGGCACACAGCACAGCTACACTTGTATCCTTCACTTTAATGAAGCCATCTTTGAAAGCACTTCCACTGGCAAGGGAAAAGACTTTTTCCTTTTGTTTATTAAACTGGTATTTCATCTGTTCTGCAAAATGTGGGAAAAGCGAAGAAGGTCAGAAAACAGGAGGACAAACAAAATGTTTTCAAGAATGTTGCGCTGGAGTCAGTGCATTGAGAGAGCTCAGCTCCCTTGCATGCCTCAAAGTAAGCAGCAGTCCTTTTGTCAGCACTGCGAGGAATTTTAAAGCAAGCTTATGACCTACCTTGCCACAGAAGATTTACAAAGCTAGCCACAGAAGATTTTTCCTTGTTATATTTGAACTGCTACGCTTACATGAGGAGAGCTCTGATATGGACACTTAAGGAGCAGGAGTGGGTTGTTTTCCACATATCTTAAACTGTTTTCAAAGTGGCGTAAGTTAACAGCAAAAAAAAAAGTTTCCTTGTATGAGAATAAAAACATCTATACAAGGCATTATGACTGCAGCAGCTTAAATCCACCCCCTACTGTATACAGACGTTCTTCTCCCACACAGGCTAGCGTCTAGTCCTAACTATTTCGACAATTTGGGGCAGCTATTGTACTGCGCTTCCTTCACAGGGTGTCCCACCTGCTGCTTGCGAGTCTGCGCAGCACACGTTTCTGGCCTGAGCCCCCTGAGACAGTGCACCCCGGGCGCCGGCAGAGACACGCGGCAGTCCTTACCTTGGTTACAGTCGCAGTTAGCCCAGCCGATGGCCCCTGACGCAAGCCGGTAGAAGCACCAGGGTGTAGTTCCCCCGTCCGGGTTCCTGCAGTGGTTGTGGTCCCCCAAGCCACGGTCTGGGTACTGCTGAACATAATCGGGGAACTCTGCCCAGTTGAGGCACTCTGCTCCGGCCTCAGTGACCGCCAGCGAGCCGTTGTAATACCCAAGAGGTCCGACACCACACACGCTGGACGCTGGGCACAGGAAGGGAGCTGTCAGCATCACTTAAGGCAACACACACAGAGGCTCAGACAATACGGGAGATACCAGCTGATCTCCTGAAACACCTCCCCTGTCTGCAGTCTTGATTGCTACTTACTTGATTTCAGTTCTACCACTCTTCAAGGCAGCTGCTCAAAGAATGTTTATAATACACACTATCTAAAAAAGAAATTGATCTGAACATCATGAGCTGCCCAGACAGGCCTTTGAAATGTGTTAACTCTGGGCCCAAACACGGACAATTTGAACCAGTTCCCATTACCATTTATTTCAATAGATGTATTCACTTACTCTGGAGCAGCACTTGAGTCTGGCACACACTCCTCCACTTCCTTCCTCACCTGCTTTGGCACCTGAATTAGATACTCTTAAATTTGATCCTAGGCTCTTTGGAAGATTAATTGCCTGTCTAAATTTATCGAAACTGAGAAGTGTTTAAAATTAGCTACAATTTCATTCTATAAAGCAGGAAGGTGGGAAATGACATTGTATTTCATTGTATGTGTGTTCCCTATACACATTAGCACATCACCTGGCTTATCTGAACATGGCCAATGTATAGGAAGGGAAAGGGAACCTATTTTGGGGGGGAGTGCAGATGCCAATGTTCCAGGCCAGTGCCCATGTGAAGTATCTCATGCAAAGAAACCTCAACAATTAATTTAATATGGTCATAACCCTGAAATAACAGAGAGGGAAAACAGAACCAGACACTCTGTGAGAGTGGGCTTTTTAGAGTCCATAAAATGGGAAGAGAGACTCAGAAAGGGATAACAGTTATAGCTCTGTTCACTGAATAAACAAAAAGAAGCCGACACTTTCAGAAAACCCTTCTGCCATACAGACATGTAGGGCAAACAGCAAGGGTACAAAGAAACTTTTGCTCATGCCATTTGCCTTCTAGCTGCTGCCAAGCCCAGAGGGTGTTAGTGAGAGCTGAAGGTCAACTGCAAGGTACAAAAATGAGAAGCAGTTACAGGTAGGTGTCTGGAAAACACACCATGCGCTTTGCATCAGCTGGGAGCCTCAGAGGGGGAGTGTATGAGAATTCAGTAGTTATTAGAGCAGAGGAAAGGTGAGCATACAAAAAATACTGAGGCAGAGAAAGAGATGAAAGGAAAAGAACATGTGGGAGGAGTAGGGAACTGCAAGAGTATTAGACATGAAGAAAAGAAAGTGGTCTGGCCATTTTGGGGAAGGAGATAAACAGGCACTGAGGCAGGAGAAAAGATGGAAGAACTGATGGAAAGAAAGGAAGAACACCAGGTAGCAGTGGTTCATCGTACCTATGGTCTCAGATCACCACTGCAGGAAAGAATCTGCCCGAAGACTGAATTAATAACTTCTTGTTCTTACCTGCACTCTGCAAATGGTTTTGGTTGGGCTGGGATCCCAGGAAAGCCTGGGAAAAGAAACAGAGCGAAAGCAGAGATGATTATCCGATGAAATAAACATGGGCATGTCCTAAAAGCAGCTCAGCCTTTTGCTGCTTTAGGCAAACACACCCTACTAACCAGCCTCTTCCCCACTCTCCCCATTGCTTCTCTTCAAATCCAATCACAGCTCTTCCTACTAACAGCAAAATTAAGAATTAGTGGCCTGCAGAGATTTACCCTTGATCTAAGTACTACATTACAGTTCTGCTTGTTCTTTTCCAATAGAATTGGAAGCCTGAGTGAGATGCTTGGAAGCCTGAGATGCCTATGGAAAGAAAACTAGAAGAAAATAATTGTTACCAGTAAGAAAAATAATGAATAACCACTCATTCTCTCTCCGTTTATAGGGCAAGTCATCTATGGCCACAGCAGCAAACAGATATATCTACATGATGGGATGATGCCCCCAGGGATCCTTGTTAAAATAGTAATGAACGTCCATGTACAACGTGGGAAACACCTAAAGAAGAAAATACAACAAGGGTTTTTGAGGATTTTGGTTTTAATACGTGAGAATATGATATGGCCTATGGTATTATTATCTAAATGGGGTTAAATAGCTAAGAACAAAAAATACAGAACAAAGCCCTCAGAATTCCAGCATCCTGTCCGGCCCCAAAACTGCATTTCCTCTTGTAGGCGGTGTTTTTGGTGGTTGTAACTTGGCTGCTGGCTGAGAGATAGGGATCTCCCCTCAACACCATTACATAGTGTGCAGGCAGGTGCCAGATCTTCACAGACCCAGAGTGAAAAGAAGAAACTGTACATGGTTCTGCTAGCTCCTTGTAGTTTAACTCATTTCTAAATACTTTTTAATTAACATTTCTAATACTTTTATATGAACACGGAGTTGTAATTCACAGAGCAGAGGTGTGTATATAAAGAATACTAGCTATTGGAAATGGTTCTGTTTTTCTTCAAAATTTTGCTTCTCTCAGCTTCACCTCTCCCTGGAAAAGGGGAAGAGTAAAATTTGGAATTAAACCAAATCCACTGCTGGAATAAGCAGAGGTAGTTCCCATAGATACCTGACAAGAATGACACCTACTCATGGCAGATACCATTTTCAAATCAAGCTTATGATTATGGTCCAGCGGGTGTTGACAACCACGGTCAAGCTCGAGCATCACCCTCTAGAAGTAAAAATGTGACACTGCGTATTGAAGACGAATTCCTGCCATGGTTCAGAACAGCAGATCAGATCTCAGGTGTGTATGCACAAGGGGATGCACAGATAAACCAGCGTTTAACTGAAAAACCCTTTTCAGCCAAAAATCCATCTATCTGCATGTATCAGGCCGTTGCAAGCCCACATAATAGTCTGTGAACCAACAATGCTGAAGGACTTATCTGAGGATCTCAAAGCTCTTTGCAAAGAGAGGAAAGTGAGCTAAGCTACACTTTTGTGACTGCACCAAACAGGTGACGGAGCCACAATCCAAGTCCCCCGACTCCTAGTTTTTAGTGTGCACCTGCACACACATGTGAGCCTGCAGGCGGTAGAGGGATGGGTTGGACTAATAACAGGCTATATATGAAAGCCTGAACCTGCTCTTCTTGGAGACGGACCATAAACGAAAGAACTGCAGTCCAAGTAATGTGCTTCCCTTCTAATGAAAATTAGTTGCTGCCAGTTCCCGCAGCAGCTACCAAATCCCCCAATGCTGACCATCGCCACCACCAAATTTTAGTGCAAACAGCCTGTGCTGCAGTCACTGCCCCAGGTCCCTGTGGCTATAAATCATCTGTCCACAACAGCAATCGGGGTAATCAGTCAATCAGCAAAGAACAGAAACAAAGGATCTCTCCTGCCAGGGTCACTGCAGCGCCTGAGAAACATAGGAAACCGGAGCCAAAGCATCTGCAAGCCCTTGTGCATCCTGCTTTCCTGCTTTGTTTCCTTTTCTGAATTTCATATGCACAACGAAATAAATCGCTCCCCAAGCCCCCAGCCCTTCCCAGAGACCACAGCTGCCTAGACGCTTTGGAAAACACACTCAAGCAATAACAAGATCCACTTACAGTGAGGCTGTTAAAAGAGCCATGTGACTTCTTACAAGCAGATAGAAGAATAACCATTTCTTACCTCCGCACATCTGAGACAGGAGAACAGGCTCGAGAGCTCTACCAGGAGCCCAAGCACTTTGGGGATCTCCATCCCTGTGCGCAAAGTGGGCAGAAGCTTCTTCAAGCATCACATGCTCGTTCAGCCGCCGGGCTCAGCTGCTGCCTCCCGCCCGGGCTCTGCAGCTGGGTTTCCCCGGGAGCAGGGCACTAGCCGCTCCGCACCGGAGGGAGCGGGATGCCTCTTCCATCTCTGTGCGGGGAAAGGGACGTGAGGGAAGGGATCAAAGTTCCCAGCAGCATCTTAGAATTTCACTTTCCCCTTCCTCTCCCCACGCCTTCTTGCTTCTTCTCCTCGGAAAGGGGAAAAAGAAGAGAGAGAGAGAGAAGGGCGGAGAACATGCCCCAGAATTTCCCGAGCACCCTTCGAACCGGGAGGCGGCAGCGCGGGTGGGGCGCAGCCCTCAGCCGGCTCCGCACCCCGCTGTCCCCTCCCTCGCCCCCTCTCCCCCGGCCTCTCTGCCCGCTCCAGGTACGCGCTTCTCCCCGGGGCCAGCCTCCGCCTCTCCGCCCCTGCCTACCCAGCGCCGGGGCTCGCCGCTCTCCCCTCGCCTCTCCCCTCCTCTCCTCTCCTGCAATGCCTCCTTCCCCCTTCCAGCCGCCTCTTCCTTCTCTCCCCGAGGCGCAAGGGGGGAGCTGGGGCCGTATCCTACCGCAAAACCTCCAGCAACGCAACTCGGAAAGGAAACGGCTTGTGCGCGCACGCTTGCCAGAGATTAGACTCGTTGGAAGGAATCTGGACTTTATCCCCCCACCGCTGCCTCCTCGATTAGCCGCTTGCAGCTTCCTGAGGTCAAACTCTCCGCAGATTGGAACCCAGGTAAACGGGACCCAGAACGCTTCGCGTTAAGCAGCTTCCAGATCTCCCCATGGGAAACCCACAGGTGGCACAGCCCCCTCCAGGGTGCATTCCCAGTTTTCAGCCCTGCATCTCGCCATCACCGGTATTGCCTCCAGAGATCTTTTCCAGCAAGCGTCTCCTTGACCTTGGGCTGTAAAGTTATTTTCTCTCAATTGGCTAAGATGCTTTCCAGAGGGTTGATCATTATTGTATTGCGATGAACAATCCTATGGGTTTTTTTAGTGTTTTCAGCCTACTGCCCCTTCATATGAATTAGGGTTAGAGGCTACAATAAGTTTCAAACATTATTAAATCTAAGAAGGAAATGGGTCCGTTTAAAGCTGTTCACTCTTTTTTTACAATTTTCAAAATTTTTTTACACTTTCCCTCAGCCCAGTCTAATGGACATTTCCCGTATTTATATTCTGATTTTGGAGGGATTAACTCCTGGTGTTCTGCGGCATGAAACATGAAGGTCACCTTAAGAAATGAGCTCACCTCTGGCCAAGTCTGCTGAGCAGCATTTCTGAAGACACCTTCAGCGTAGAAACAAGGAAAGGGCTGATAAAAATCCATTGGCTTGACAAAAAGCCTCTCTATTTCTTCCCTCACTTACTGCCCCATTACTCACTTCACATGACAGTTTTGTGTTGCCTCATCCTCAGTCACTCACCAAATGCAAGGAAATTCTACTACATGCTGGATCTTCTAGAGGAGTCGACGAGTGCTAGGAGGGAGCCCTTTCTGGAGTGGATTTGTACCACGGTGCATTCTGGACACAGTGGATTTGGCCAAGAATTACACTCAGTTAATTAGGAGCAAATCTCCTGTATCCTCATAGCGAGGGAGGCAGATGATCTGAGCAACAGAGGATGGAAATAGCTTAGATGCTACAGCACGCTGCAACTCTCAGGCAGCACTGGCAAAAAAAGAGCAAAACAAAATGAAAATACGGGAATGTGTTGGAATTTAGAACCACTTACTCCAGTGAAAACACGAGGAAAGGATATACTGGAGGCATGAACAGAAAATCTACTAGCATTCAGAGAAATCTGCTTCTTAGGAGTAGAGAGGTCGTTGATGCCCCTTCAGAACTCCCGTAAGACACTCACCTATTTAGCCCTCTGACACATACTAATAGGGCTTAAAACCTCTAGTAAAAGCCTGTACTGGATTTCTCTCACAGTAGCTTCTAAGTTGCTTCCCTCTCAAGGCAAGGCTTTCCTAGATAAAGTGATTTTAAAGGAAACACAGACCAGTGCACCAAATGCAACAGAAGTCCAAGTTTGGTATTGTTTCTGGAGGAATGACAAACTGTGTGAAGATGTAGTGGGTTTTGCAGTTGTCTCCTCTGTGGCGGGTCCTCTTTTGGAACTGTTTCCTTCTTGCCAAGACTCCCCTCGGTTTCCTGGCACAGGTAATGACATTTTCTTGAGAGAGATGGAACTCAGATTCTCAAAAGCTTCTCATGGCTACATGGCCCTCTCCAAGGTGGAGAGGAAGACCAAGAAGGAAATTATACCAATATAACTATGGCAGTTTAGATAGGTAACGTATCCGAAGATAAGGTAAAACAGATCTTGAACTTTCCTGTATGAGCAAGTTTGAAGTGGCTGTAAATACCTAAGTCCACTATTTAACACAAATCACCTTCTCACCTTGATATAAGCACAGTTCTATAACAGTAAGTCTATGATTCCCTACAGAGTCTGTCTTGATTTTTCCAGATTATTCTGTATTGATGCTTCCGAACAAGAAGTACCATCTTCTAAAATGTTCTTGGCTCTCTGGAATTCAACCTATTTCTCCTGAACTGGCAGGACTACTATTCATCAAAACCAGCTGAAACATCAATGCTTCCTCCACAAGAGATCTTCAGTGAAAGCCTAAAAAGAGAGGTAGTTAACAGCAATCATACCCAGAGCTGGTATAATACTCAAGCTGTAAGGAACAGGAATAAGATCAAGGAATTCCAGCAGATTTGCTTAAATCCTGTAAATCCGACTTAGGAGGGTAGAACAGCTAGTCAGCTTTTGTTTAATTCTTTCCCCACCACGCAATCACATACAGGTCTCTGCAGCAATGTTCTTAACCAGTGGGCTCAGCACCAGAACCCAGTGTTCTTTTATTCCCCAGCAACAGCATCATGGCGTGGTACAAGCCCTGAACTCAGAGAGGACAGTGTCATTCACTGCAGTTACGCACATGAACTATTAATGGAATGATCACCAACATAAGCATGTCACAGAACGTGTTTGAACACCCAATATAAGCTTAACAGTGAGATACAGGGAAATGGCAGCAGCTCAAATTGCCAAGGACAATCAGTAACTGGCGGTTTGCTGGTTGCAGCATGGTATCCTGAGCCAAAAGAACTGCTAGAGTACTGTTAAAAGCAGCACTGTAAAACCTGCATCCATCTGAAAAGCATTCTCTTTCCTTCCTTCTTCCTCCAAATAAATGCATTCCTTTAAGGACTGGAAAACCTTAGCATAGTAATTTCAAGCTTACAGAAGACATATAAAAGTTCAGAAAAAATCCCAAACAACTGAACTTGTGAAGTTCACTGTGAAGCAGTAAAATCCAAAAATGGCTGTCCAGATTAGTGGGAGCTGCGCAAAATTTCAAAAGTAAAAATACAACAAAAAAGTATTAGTTTCTCTGATGAGACAGTTCTTCACAGATACTAGAATTTGGTACATTTAGCACAGCTGCTAGCTTAAGACGTGCAAAACTATACTTTTAAGTTTTAATACAAAGAAAGAAAAAACATCATCAACAGAAGTGAATTTAGTATTCATCGGTTCTTCACCCCCAACTTAGCTTGTCTCCTTCAGAAACAAAGAATCAGCAAGTAGCTCCTTTTCAGAGAGTGTCTTTTGGACTGAAAATGCAAAATGTCATAGAACCAAAGTGCTTCCTCAAACTTAGGTGTGGACATCATGTTCCTACTGACCCCAAGCCCTCTGAAAGACCCAATTATGCCATAACAGCAACAACAGAATAAGCTACCCTGTGGGATTACCCACTAATGAGCCATTTTAAGTAACAGGTAAATTAAAATCGCTTCAATAAATTGAAAGCATACACTTGATCAATATTTATGTGATGAACAGGTATTGGCCTGGGGCTCCAGAGAAGTCAGCTCCAGCTCCACGCAAACTCTACAGTCACGTGTGGGTAATCACACAGTCTGTATGTGCCTGATGCTCCTCTTACTCTGCTTTTTCTTTACGGCCCAAAGAATTAGCTACATAAATGGTTTTATCATTAGCATTCTGAGGCACTGCATTTTTCTTACCGGTTAGGTAGTGGTCCTAAAACAACAGGGATCTGCCTGCAGTTTTGTGGTACTCTAGTGAAAAAAACCCCAAACAAATCAAACCCAGTAATTAATTACATGATTTCAGTATCAGTCCATGCTTGAACTTTTTCTCTCCCTTTTAGGTTTTTTACCATAACAATGGAATATTTTGTTGTAGATTATGAGTCGCCCACACCAAACAACAGTCTTGCATTATTTTATTATAGTACAGACCACATAATCAATCTGACATGGCACCATACCTGTCCCACCTGCAATCAGACAGCTTAATTCACAAGCTTCTATGTTAAAGTTGTATTTGACGCTTACCAACGTATTGTGTATTAACAAGGTATTTTGCTGGAGATTTCTTCCTCATTCTACAGCCTTCTTGTACAGCAGCAGGAATTAAAAAAATTTCAAGAGGAACCAAACTGTGTATATGTATGTAGGAGTACGAGTCATGAGATTACTATCAATTTTAAGTTGGCTCAATGTCTGGGCCTGAGCACTTTTTGATAGCAGCTCAGAAGTTAGTCAGAAGCTTATACATGAGGAAAAGTCACCCCCTAACTGTTAGAAAAGGCATTTACATGCATTTCTATAAGATTTTATTTCACAGTCAGGACCTGACTCCACGCTGTGGCTAGCTGAACAACATACTGCAGAAATCCTAGGACCCTAAGACCCAAGAACCTCATGAACAAAGTCAGCTGATGGTCAAGATGGGTGTTTTTCGCTCTGGAAACAAAGGTGCAGTCAAGATCCATACAGCAGTGCTGACGGGTAACACTTGACATCAAATACTCACTCAGGTCTACTTTTCACTTTTTTGCGAAAGACTCCAACTTTAATTGCTTGTCCGCAGTCCCTTTAGTAAAGCACATTATACATAACGTGTGATCTGAGGAAACCTCCTCAGGAGCTTGTTCACTTTGCTTGAAGTTAAGCTTCCCCTGGGTGACAGGGTCTCCGCATTTTGATCCTTGCGCTCCTTCTGAAAGAGAAAAAGAAACCCCAAAATATTACCTCTGTTTATTTGCAGAGCTGACGCTCACCCCCAAAGACTACTACTAATTGTACTGGGATGTTTCAGAAGAATGCTATTTCTTTAAGGAACACTTGGCTCAATAATCACAAGGCTTTCAAAAGCTGATGACCTTTAAATGATGTAATTAATGACTCACTGACATCTTGTGAAGATGACATTCTTCCACATTCTTAGTTAACAATATTACATACTTACAGTAACAACTCAGATTTTTTCTTTTTACTTTCTGTTATTCAATTTGATTCTTTGTAATCTACCAAATAAATTGTGGACCATTTTTCACTTGTGCTGTCAAACAGCAACAGTAAATAACTATTCATTAAATGATGGTACTGTTACTGAAAAAAGATTGAAACCCAAAATCAGTTTAAGGACAAGTTTAGTACATATACTTACCTTTAGTCTGCTTTTGAAACTGACTTGATTTCAAGGTTATCATATAGCTGGAAACCTCTAATTTCCAGACAATATGAAATTTATTTTTCAAGAAAACGTCTAGCCTTTGAAGCCAGAAACAGCCTAAAAGAACTCCTAATTTTCAGAGAATGGAGAATAGCTGTAGACTACCTCATGTATCCTGAAAATTCTGTTTGTTATGAGGATTACTGAAACCACTGGTTATTTTTCTACCACCTTTTCTGCACCCTCAGCCCCGCAAGCACAGAACTATATACAGATTTTTGACAGACTGGAATTTGGGAATCCTAACTTACCACTCTCCCCCACTGTCTAGATAATGCAAGTATTGGATTGGTACCCGAGTCAGCTATTTCTTAATTTTATGAATCAGAGCAGTTGCGGAAACTTACCTACACTGTACATCTCCCCATTTACAATGCAATCCACATCTCGCACCATACAAATCACTGTTCTACTTAACAGCTCCAAATCGTACTCTCCCTCATTCAGAACTATCCTGTACTATGGAGAAGAGCAGTGACTGTTATTGCTTCATTAGTGCTGAAACTTTAGAGATTAAAAACTGGAAAAAATCAAAATAAATGGCCTAGGTTAGGGTCAGTTGACAGCAGCTGAGGTCTACTTCAAGAATTTGACAGCCCAAAAAGGACTGGATGCGACTCTTGTTTCATCCTTAGTTAGAACATACCAAACATCCAGTCCCTTCCTACGGTCCTTCATTTTAATTCTAATTTAATTTAACTTCTACATTCAAAAAGGACGGACTGCATGTTTGATCTACATCATCCTGCATTTCTCCTACAGCTCAAATGGGTTACAGCACCAATCAAACTGTTCAGAGAACATTATTACTGTTGGCACACAAAAAACGATTGGGGGCTTTGTCCCTTCCTACTACCAGCCTTTAAGAACGCAAAAGAGGCCTTAATTACTTCTGCCTTTGCCACGCAGTCATAGAACATCCGGATCTCCTCAGCGCAAGCTGTATCGCTGAAGTCATTCTGTTTCCAGCAGGCCATCATTACTGACATCTCCGTAATGCATGTTGCCTCTAGAAGGGAAAGACACAACCAAAATCTCAGCTGTTTGGGACGTCACGCTAACAGCCTCCACAGCGCATAAATCTCCAGAGAGAAGTTTAAGATGGGGTTGAGGCAGGTGAGAAAAACCAACACTAAAGTAAAGATCTCATCTTTCGTTTTGCGTAGAGAAGATGTTGCTGGCACAAAGATTAGCGCCATCGCAGCCACCCAACCGCTGGCTGAGTTCTTAAGGTAAATGCTATGTTGAGATGTAACAAAGTACTTCGCGCGCCTGACTCACGTACAGAGTACCACAGGACGCAAATCTAGGGTTGTTGTACGAGGAAGTAACCTCTTCAAAAGAGCCCGTGTGCTAACTCTACGGCACAAACCAGACCCGCTGCCCCTCCGCCGCTCCGCGGAGCGCAAGGAGCTTCCGACCGCCAGCTCGACCCAGCCCTGACACCACCGCAGCCCTTCCCGCCGGCCCGCGGTGGGACGGCGCCCGGGAGCGACGCTGAGGGCCCGACGGCGGCAGGCCTACCCCGCGGGGGCGGGGGGCCCGCCCGGCCGCCCCCGTCCGTTTCTCCCCGGGGAGGGGGCGTTTAACGGCCTGGCGCCGGGAACTCACCTCCCGCCTGCTCCCTGCGGTTCGCCACCTTGTTGGCCAGCACCAGCGGCCGGGTCGGGCGGATAGCCGGGGGCCGCTTCTTCTGCCGCCACTGCCCGGAGACCCAGCGGGTGACCCAGGCCGGGTAGACGGGCGCCGCCATCCTCTTTGCGACAGGCCGCGCGGCGAGCCGGCCCCGCCCACCCGGCGGGCGCCTGCGCGGCCCGGCG
>JANHGO010000012.1:29716241-29729273 GCA_024606505.1 Aquila spilogaster | reverse complement strand
TGGCGCCTGCGGCCGCCGGCTCCGGCCGCCGCCGTGGCGGGAGGGTCCGCCGCGACAGCCTCCCGCTCCCGGTCCCGTTACCACGGCCTGCGAGGGGCGGCGTCCGCCGGGGGACCGAGCCCGGTGGCCGACAGGTAACGTCGTCTCATCCCGTTAAAGGGCAAATCGATCCGTTTGTGGTGTAACCTCGTTTTTCCTCCCCCACCCCGTTCCTCCGGGCAAAGGCCGTGAAAATTAACTGCCTTCTCACTGCCTATGGTTTCTGTGCCGTGGGGAACCACCCCGTGACAACTGCAGCAATTCACATCTCGAAACTTCTTCTGCAGCAAACCTAACCCGTGAAGGAGCATACATACGCGCTTCAACCAGAGCAGGAGAAATCATCACCGTTTCAAGTGATTCAAATGGAACTTAAGGAATTCTTTTGCAACTGTATGGAAACTTTTCTTGGTGCTTGAGACTCAACACCACTTCACTCCCAGCCCATCATCTCTCTCCATTACATACTAACAGCTGAGTCTCTCCTGCGTTGTTCACTGATGTTCCTACCCTGTCTTCCAAGAAGGTACTGGAACTGCTGCTTCTGAAATGCTGCTGGCATTCTCACAGCCTCATACTCGGTATGAGCGGAGAATCCCACTGTTCCCAGAATTTTCTTCCCTAGTGTAGGACTTAAATCCCTGAAAGTCCTCAACTCATCTGGCTGATTCTGGAGCCCTTACGTCCCCAGCTGAAAATGGCAGGTAATACAGAAGGCACGGTAACATTTCCAGGGCCGAGGTACAAACAGATGTCTGCACAGCATAAGGGACAAGGTAGATGGAGAGAACTGAGGAGTTAGACATCGGAGTGGGGACCTAAAATACTCAGATGCTCGTCATATAGCAGTCACTGAATAAGCCACCTTATCACCGTATCAGGGCTCCTTCAGGCACCACCAATCTCCCTTGTCACTGGAGAACACAGGAAGAATAATTTTTCTTCCACAGGAACGTTGGAAGGATTTTTTGCATAGCACATTGCTTTGGATGAAAAGAATATATTCAACCTCCTAGCTATCGACATAAAAAAAAAAAAAAAAAAAAAAAAGCCACTTGCCTCTGCCCAGTCAAGGAAGTTAACAAGACATTGGAAATTTTGTTACCTTGATTTAAACATCACCAGACCAATACCAGAATATTCTCAGTATCATTACTATAATTTATTGCATCAGTATCAATACTAGAATTCACTGCATCTGCAGATCCAATATATATTCTGGTATGTCCAATTCTATAATTATTTTTGTGTTACCGTTAAAATAGTATTTTCTTAAGAGTCCAATTTAAAGAATATGAGAAGACATTTTCAAGTAAACAAAAGATGTCTTTTGGTCCTCTTTAGAAGCAAATTTCCATCTCTGTAGGTCCAAACAGGCTGTCTGGAAGTTCTGAAACATTTTGGTAAGAGGGATGTTTCTCTGCTTCCATTTTTTCTGATGGGACGGGAAATGAGCTATCATTCGAGCTTGGCTACCAGTGGAGAAGAAAAAACAAGCTGACACGTTCAAATTAGGCTAGAAGGCTTGCATCCTGCAACTCTAAGCATTAGAAATCTTGCAAATTCAAGACAGGGAGATGAAGTACTTCTCAGTATTCCAGTTCATGTGAGGTTCAGCTGCTCTTGGTTTTGCCTCTTCTAGTTACCCCTACTGATACCCACTTTGCTGCATTTGCCTGCTGCAATTACTAAGTAGATTTGCACAACAGTAAAAAGGAAAGATGCAAATACTAGGACATAAGAGAAGCTGAACTGCAGTCCCTGTAAATCAACCTCCCTTTTTCCAAATTACATTAGCTAATGGTGGCAGCACCTTCAGCTACATTCACCTTCAAAAGTTGCTCTCTCTTAAGTAATTCCAAGAAAAATGGGGGGGGGGGGGAGGCTGAGAAAGAGAAAGGCAAGCTACACAAGGAGAATTGTAATAGCTTCCTGCCAGTTACTGCTGTCTGCATTAGAATCTCTTTTTTTGGCATTCAGCCTGGGACTGGAGCATCAGCCTAAGAAATTCCTGAGCAGACAGAATAACGTACGTGATGGTGTCTGCACACACCATGCAAAGATGTCTGAAGCAAGATACAAACATTGGTTTTAATGGAGAATGTGGAACAACAGAAGAGGTGTGTTACTCAATAGTCAAGTCTCTCTACAGCCTGTATTTCGTATTGCTGATAGCACAGAGACACTGATGGATGGGACAGAAGTTCTGACTTCACAGGGACAATCAGAAACCCAATTCCCTCAACACACTGACAAGTGAAACCCACAGATGTTTCATTGTGAATCCTGAATGTACAACTATAAAGAACATGTAAAATTCTAACTGCATTTACAACTACTTTACTTGGACCAACACAGTTAAAGCTGAATCCTAGCCCACGTTTCAGCTTGTCAAAACCAAAATGAACCAGAGAGATTAAGCTATTAGTATTAGATTTGAAAAGTATCTATATCACAACTGGAATAAAGGCCAGTTATGATGCTACAGTAAATGCTATGCCACAATTAAATACAATGCTAACAATGCTGTAATAAAATACACCCTTAAAATGAGATTGTTGTCTTAAATACCTCTTTAAGAGGTGAGAAATTACACCATGAATCCTTCGCTTTCTGGAGTAACTATGTAAAACCTCCACACCCTGCCTAAAAAACATTTGGGGGATGAGGCTAAGAAATCAGTTGTACTGGGAGAAATGAATAGAGTTGATATCCATGTCTTTCTGAACTGCTTGGATCTAGCTTTCCAGTAAATTCCAGTATATTCCAGTATATAATGCCCCAATTCGTCTCATACAACTTCATAATGCTCTCACCTACCACCATTTATTCTCAGCTGTCTCACCCTGACCTCCTCAAACTCCAATTTAATTGGAGATGCCTTAAAAGTTAAGGCACCCCCACCTTAACTTTAGTAGTTAAAGTCTTGCTAAGATTCCAGTCAGTTCAGACTTACTCCTGTCTGCAGAGCTATTGTGTTTGGACAATATTAGCACTTAATGCACTTATTAGCTCAAATGCATTCATTAGCACAATGACAGATGCAATTTCTTTTCTGACCTGTCACCTCCCTGCCCCAACTCCAGCGCTAGCGTACCTTATCCTGAGCTATCTCGATCAGATCAGCTGCCCTGCATTATTCTGTCCACCGGACTAGTTCTGAGCTGCCATCCCTAACTCCCAGATCTACTCAAATCCAGCCCATTTCCACTGCAAATTACCTGATGCCTCCTTATTTGCTCAGAGATGCCAAAGTATCATGATCTGCTCTGATCCATTCCAAGATCCCCAGAACCATCTCTAGCTGAGACACTTCAGTGTTAGATGGGTCTTTTCTGCAGGAATGTATATAACAGCGTACAAATTAAGATGCCAGTCGTGTCAGAGCTCTGGAACAAATCCTGCAGCTCCATTCTTCTCCACCCTTCCTAATCCCTCTGCAGGGCCATGTATCTCTCACTGCCCGTTCCAAGACACTGAATCACAAAAGAAGTGCAGTTTGTTAAAGCCTGACACAAGCTTTGGCTCAGCTGGTCATATCACTAAAAGGATTTTGTCTCTGATTAATTTCAACCTGTCAGTAGAGGTCTCTGGGCAGAATGAAGGAACCTGCCACCCTGTATGTTTCCGATTAATACAACTTCCCAGAAGGTGCCTGGAGATCCATCAACAATCTTAATTAAATCCAACCAAATGGATGACAGCTAATCATTAAGGGAGTGGCTCTCTTGGGACAATGGCTGAAGAGTGTGTATGCAAGGATGGTAAAAGAGGCAGATGGCTCCTTGTCTAACACAGCAAAGCCTGTTTGAACAGTGATGTCCCTGATGGCTGTGTTTCAATTCAATTTATCCTGTTCCCAGTCCTTTAGGAATTATTTGTTCTTCCACGCCAGTTAAAACTACCCCCTGCCAAGGTACAAGAGGGGCATTTCTGCTGTGATTCTCCAGCTGCTGCACTTTGCAGACCATTTGCAGGGAAAGAATCCCATTCTCCTTTCCCTCCGAACATTCCACTGTTGCTTGGCTGTTATTCTGCTTACCATCACAGAGGACCCAGAGATCCTTCAGTTTGAAAATTACTACAGTGACAGAATAAGAAAAGGCAATTCTTTTTCAGTTCTAGAAATTATCAATGTTAGGTATCAAATAAATATTCTTCACTAAGGTTATATGCTTCCTGGAAATTGCAGTCCTTGCTAAAGGACAGAAAACACAGACTACTAGTTCAGTGTATAAAATACCCAGCTTCTTACTGAAAAAAATAGGCAGCACCTGGTATCACAGGCAGAAGAATAAGAACTTTAGCTTGTCCAATGCAATGAACTGGATTGCTAGATTTTTAACCTTCTGTCAGACATTTGTTTCTCCTCTCTCACCTCTAAGAGGGCATAAACTTATCCTAGCTTGTCGAGTCAATTCTGAGACACAGCATCAATAGAATCTACTAGTGTTTCATATAAGCACTAATGAGGAAATACCTATTTTTAGAACATCAATGCTAGTGAATAAAGCTATCCCAATGGCTTTGAAATCCTCCCTCTAGTCACACAATAAACAGGCAAAATGCATGAAAAGCAGTGAAGTGACTCACCCTAGTTAGTAGGAGCCTACCAAAGGGTTTACAGAGGTAATCTCTTTATCATCTTCAATACTCGATATCTTTGCTAAAATTCCTGATTAGTCTCAGTTGTATGTTTTTATGAGTATGGGCACCTGCACTGTAAGAACCTGATTAAAAAGATGTTGTATACACTGTTCAGCGTGAGTATCATATAAGCCTTCCAGTAGTCACAACTATATTCAGCCACCACCTAGCTGGTTTGGATTTAAAGCAGTGAAGTGAGAAATCCAGTTAGCAGTCAAGAACAGAAATCAGAAACCTTTTTGCAAAATATTAATAGCTGCTGCAGTGACCCTCCTCTTTGTCTGCATTCACATACTTGCATTAGTAGAAAGACAACTAGGATCATAAATTGAATTCACTTTGATTAAGACTGGCAGTAGTCTTTGGACATTACATAGGAATCCTTTCAAATGCATTATTATGTAAATTAATTGCAAACTCTTCAAGGTTATGAGACCCAGCTTCTCCTCCTGCCTCCTTGAAATAACAGGAGAGAGATGAAAGAAAAGACCTGGTGGTAGAACCACCTTTATTCAACATTTTGCAGTCCTTGCTGTGCAGAGAAGTGGATGTTGTGAAGGTTGATCAGCAGCCTGGAACAGAACCGCAACCACAACTCTTTAGCCAGCTGGGGAGGATTCCCATCTTTCCTGCCCCTGAGGAGTTTGCCTGGCAGCTATGCAAGTTATTCATACTACACACTGGAAGAAATATTTCAGCCTTAATTCATGCACACCATGTACAGTAAGTGAAACAAATTTAGTATATTAATATAGCCAATAGACACCCTGTTTATAAATCATGGTCATATTGTGACATACAGGAGACAATTAAGCTAGTATGATCTATTACTACAGGTACAAGAGAAACACAAGGCTTGGGTGAACATCACAGCTATGAAGAGTGGTAGCTGATACTCATTACCTTTTGAGAAGTTCACCACCTGTAACACTGTAAAAAAACAGTTAAACCTAGGAAGACACTAAGAACTCAGAAGAGAAAGCTATTGAAACTGGCTAGTGACTCTTAACTACAAACTAAAAGTTGTACTTTGAAAAGCTCAGACAAAAAACACAGAATATCTGTGATAAAGTTACTTTCATATCTGTGCTACCTTCATACCCATGTTAGGAAGGGATATGGCAATCAGAAATACTTACACTTGGCAACAGTCACAAAGCTCAAAGCAACAGCCTTCTGTAGTACATACATATAGCAAAAAAACAACAAAAACACCCCCTGTAGGGGTAACAAAAAAACCATGTTGACTGGTGACTGCAATATACTGAGTACAGATAATAAATAGGGGTGAAGGAATACTTGGTTGTGAACTAGCAAATTAATGAATCAGAGTCCAAAGCACTAAGTTTTTATCTGGTTTGCTAGCTACTCTTAAGTTTGTACCACCATATCTTCAATTCTATTGTTAGCTGACAAACATGCTCATTTTGCTGAGTGGGAAGGCAAACTGAGTCTTTAGGACATCACTAATCAAGAACTAAGCAGGTGCTATGATACACATGCTTATATTGGTACTTCGTCCTGTTATTCCTGCAAGGACAATATATTAAATGTAGCATGTCTAATTTTGGCAACAGCAGATAAATTATAACAAATACCTGGACTTGGTTATAAATACCACACTTCTAGAAAAATCTACTTAAATTACACAAATTAGCAAAATAGCAAAAGCAGAGTGCGCTAGTACCTGGTTCTTATTTTTTGTTTAGGACAAAAAGCAGGATCAGAATTTCTCCTCCTGACTATGCCACCAAACACTTGAATAAGAAAGGGTTTTGAGATATAGCTAATTAAGAGAACCATGCAAAGAAGACTGAATGATTTTCTATACAGAAACATGAAATGAAGAGAATCTGAAGTAACTGAAGGCATTAATTCAAACAACTTGTTTAATTATCATTAAACTGTTCAGTAGAAGTTGATAGAACTAAAGCAGCCTTAATTTGTTTTATCTTAATTTACTTCTCAAGCACATTGTGGCCACTTCAATTCTGAATACACATATGTGTAATCTTAATCTGATTTGGGTAATCCACTTATAACAATTAATTCAGATATATTCACTTAGGTATTCATGTCTTCCGAGTAAGTGGAAAAAAACGAATGTAAACTGATGAATGCATTTTAGCTGAAGAACCATTTATTACTACTATTACAGAAGAGATATAAAAAAGCAGTTTTCTCCAAAAAAAAGATCAGTGTATAGTGTATCCATTTTCTACATTTACAAGAAACCAGTGACAGTTATGGGTCTGAAGTCTCCCCTGTCAAGGTGCCCTGATTTTAACACTGCAATATTGTTGTACCACCTGAGAGGCAAACATTGAGATGCATATCATTGCCTATACTGATATTATACCTATAATATCATATCTATAACATAATGAATGGGAATTTGAGGGGAAAAAAAAAAAAGAGATTAAGTGATCCATCCACAGCTAAGCAATAGACAGTGACTTAATTAGGTACAGAATGTAGATTCACTCCCATTCCTAACTTTTACTAACAGGCTTCAGGCTTCCCATAGCAATGCATGAACTGCCTTAAAAATTAAATGACCCCACAGACTCTAGACTTTCATTACCAACATCCTATCTTAGGCATAGATAAACTCTGGCTATTTAGTCAGTATTTACTTCTGAAGAGGGAGGAGAAACAGAGAAATAAGATACCATTATACTGTTAGAGACATCACAGCAGTGTGGCTGTATTTGCCTGTGCTTTTAAACCAGTAACACTAGGTGAATTAGTCTCCCTCCAATGCAAGATCAATTATTTCAGAAAGGTACCCAACATGGCAGGGAACAGAGGAATTTATATCTGTAAGAGATACAGGCTACACAACAAGGAAGATCTATCCACATGTCATCACTTACTTTTAGGAACTCTGGTCACAGACCAGGATCATATAGTGTTAAGACTGGGTAAAGATACAAAACTATCTCCGTGGACCTGATTCTGATCGCCCACTTCAGCATAGAAAGGCTGCAAGGTTTGTATCCAAACTGCAGAGACCACTGGGAAGGCACCATCGTTAAAACGTATTTGTCTTTGCAGAATGCTGCAGATACTCAAAAAGAACAAATCAAAGGCCTCTGAATTGCTAGCATTAAGGAGATAACAAGAAGTCAAGATTATAGCTGGGATTTCAGATCTGATGGAAACTTAAAAGAACCAAAGCATACTAATTTTACTGTAGTTCTGCACAATACCAGGTAATACATTTTCTGGTGTGAAATACTTTGTTGGAAGTTGTGAATTAAATAATTTAGTCTCTCATCCCATTGTACGTATCACCTGGTAAATTAGCAAAAGAGAAACTAGGCAGAGAGTAAGTGACATGCCCATAGCTATTCAGTTATCCTGAAAAGTAGGAGTATTTGAGGCATGCTTACTTGGGGAGAAGAGACTTTATTGCTGCAATTTCATAAGGCACAGTTGCTCTCCACAGACATTTGTCTTTTGTTATTCCTTCACTGGAAAAGCTATTTGTTAATAGCAGCTAAAAGTACACCTTAATGAGGAGAATAAGTGACTGATAAAATACTTATAAAAATGATTAATATTCTGGAGATTAAAAAAATCCCTGAAATAACTTCGGGCATTTGAGCAAGAGTCTGAAGAGGTGTTCCTCTGAAGTCATGTAAGCCACAAGGAAACTATACCAAATGCAAAAGGAGAGTAAATTCCTCTTTTGCCCCACATGTTGACACCTGCAAATCAGGAGTGGCTTCACACCACAGACCTGAAATTCAGATCAAAGCAGTTGCTAAGATCTCCACTGCTGGAATCCAATCATAACAGAGACTTACTCACTTCATGCACCAGAAAAAATAGTCTCTGTGAGAGTTTTTCTTCTATTTCAAGGCAAACATTTGGAGAGAGGTAAGAATTTGCAGTCTCAACTTTCAATGCAATTTTCAGATCAAGCTCTTACAAAGATGGGTCAGTGTTGTTTTGTCCTCTTGAGAAAAATCTCATGCATATAGTCCCAAAATCTTCCCTGATGCGACTCATTGCGATGAATCATAGCAGTGAGGGCCTCACCCTGATCAAGGCTTTGCCAATAATCCTGCAGCCACATCTCTTTCCAACTGAAACAAAAAAGAGACATCACCATAAATCATTAAAAAAACCAAATGAGTCTGCAGCTGTAATAGCACTGAAACCATTTTTTTTCTTTCACCTAAGAGGAAAACAGGCCCAGAGATGGCCATAAAAAAGTATGTTGTTACTGTGCCACTGCATTCCAAGTCATTTAAAGAAACTTGCTCTGAAAATTCTCTACAGAAAATGTAAGTTCACTATTAGCTTTACAACATTCTAGAAATATCAGCATGCGACTATAGTATTAACCAAAGAGACTAAATTATTAATTGTAGAGAATAAAAACTTGTATTGAAGTAACATCTAGCACAGAGTCCTTACACAATTTTGAGAGTAGCCTTCTATGGCCAGTATGTGTGCAACAGTTAGCCTAAGAATCAATTTTTTTTTATTTTTATTTTTTCATATAAACCATTTAACAATGAGAATGACGGCTACTCATTACCAACTCAGGTTATACATGGCAGAGACAAAAAAATCATTATATCCCTCAGCCCTGACTCTATTCCTTATCTCCAGACTAGATGGTCAAGTATAGGCTTTCTCTTTTTCAATGCACACCTCCAAGTTTTCATAGCAGACTACATCACTGCAGCTTTCAGCAATTCCCTTCCCATTCATGATCATGTGGACTACTTCTCTCATCTGTGTTATATCAAGGTATGGCAATAATTTATTTATCTCTTCTCCATTGTATCTGCTACCTAGCCACATAAGCCCATCACAAATTTTGGGAATAAGGACCAAACGTGATGCTCTTTTTAATCTGTCCATATGAGTTACCCAACACTTTTTAACATATACAAAGCTTTTTGCTTCTTCTCCCTCCCAATCATAGAAATAAGTACAGTGCCGTTTGCATTCACTCTATACACCATATATTAAATCAAGCATGGCTGCACTGCCCAGAAGCAGATCTCACCCACTACTCCAGGAAGACCGAAAGAAACGCACAACATGTCATAGTTGCTTTCTTTGTAGAGCAGCATACGACTTCTATGCCATGGAAATTAGTTTTCTGTGGTCAACAGCATCATCTATGGTGGGACATTTCTGCAGTGTACACCAACAGAGGCCTCGAAATAAAGCTTTTAACATAGATTACAATGTGAAGGATCATGGACAGAGGCTTACTTCCACATTAAAAAAAAAAAAAAAATCTGCCAAAAGGTTCCCTTGTAAAATGCAGCACTTGGACTTATTGTGAGATCACGTTGTTTACTAGCTAAATTCATTAACCTTTGTTCAAGGACTGCTAACATGAGTTACTTGTTTTTTACAGCACTGCATAAGGGCACATGTTAGGAAAATGAGTATACTTGCATTAAGTACTAGACACAAGACTAAGTGGCACTAGGTAACAGAAAATGTTTTCCAGCTGAACTCTATGGAACCAACACTGAAAGGAATTCCAGCATCCAAGTGAAAACTTTTGTCAAAAACATTAAATAAGAACCCTTTGGTATTTTTCTTTTTACATTGCTGTTATTGGTTTTTAAGAAAATAATTTCATTCTGATTATGTAACTTGGAAAAATTGGTACCCCAGCGTGAACAGGACTGTACAAATATCCTGAAACTACCAACTATGTACACCTGAATCATTATTACCACAAGATACAGATCTATCTTTAATCCTGGCTGGTTATTGGATTCTATTGCAAGAGACACCTTACACTGTACACGTGGCAAATCTGATACACTTTCAAGCTGTTTATCCTTATCATAAATAAACTGCGACATCGACATAAAATGGAACTAGGAAAACCATGATGGTTTCAAAATATTCCTGTATCAAAGGCACACTGGCTTCTCTTTTCTCATGCTACCACAGATGAAAACTTCAGGTAACTGGAGAAGTATTGTCACTTAGTGTTCTTATAGTTATCCTCTCAAATGCCCCACTTTTGGAAAATGAATCGTTATCAATGAAACAAACCAAATGTTTCTCTTCACAAAGCTGGGAGTCCAAGAATAATTGGAGATTCCGGTTCCTACTAAACAGGTATTCTACTCATCAGTAGCACTGTAACTCACTATTTTCTGTACAAAGCAGCCAAAAATTCAATAGACTATAGTGACTGACCCATAACCTAACACATACAAATAGTTGTTCTACAGCCTTTCTTCTTAAGCTCACTTGGCTGTGAAGCCCAGAAGTCCAAATACAAGTGAGGCTGCAAGCATAAGGATTTAGGAACCACGTCTCCATGCTTAGAGCTAAAGGACAGCAAGGTGAAGGTACAATAATGTGCTCCGGCTACATATACCTACATAGAGAGAGATTCTCATGTAGCAGTTCTGTCAATTCAGCACATTTGTCAACCCTAAAAACAAATTACATCTGGGAATAAGGATTACAGAGCATGCAAATGCACGGGGTAACCTTATTGTAATTGGGTACTTGCTCTAAAGATATATAAACTCCAATTGCCTTTGTTGTTCTCTTAGTTCCAGAAGCCTCCAGAACTCAAAAGTCACAGTGTATGTTTATAGTCAGACCTTGTATGTTGCATATAGTCTATCATTTGTAATCCCACTAGGCCTGCATCCTTTTTCCACAATAATGTTTTCAAAAGTAACAAAATATACAATTGACTGGCTCAGTAGACAATCATCTAAATTGATGATACTGTTGACATAATATTACTGTCAAACTCTGACAAAATATGATCATGTTTAGTTAATGCTTTGGCAGCAATTTTATGTTACTGACACATCATTTACAATTCTAAGTAATCATGCTCCATTTTGGAGATAAAAACAGTGAAAACTCAGATGCTTAAAATATAGAAACCACTGTATTTCACTGGAGATCCCCTTGATCATGCCTCAGAAGGTATAGATACATCTCTTTCTAAAGTAGATAGCAGACAATGTAAAAGCTTCCCTGGTACAATTTTTCCAGACACATCTCATATCTACAAACAGGAGAAGAATAACATACTCCAGTTCAATGAGACATGGAAACTTCCATGGGATGCAACTGCAGCTTGGATTATGGACCAACTGTTCAAAACTCCTTGCTGATGACCACTGCACAGAATGACAGGAGTACCTGAGCTTGCAAGTAAATGGCATAGGCACCCAGGCTGGGCCTTCAAACGTATTTCTCTACTGCCATCTGCTGCTTAAGCAAAAGAAGATCTACAAAAAAGTAAAGAATACTCGAGGAGCATGCTGCAGAGCGTGCTACAAGGAAAAAACACACTTTGCTACCGAGACTGAGAAAAGGTATTACTATAAAAAAGCTCCAACAAATCAATCAACCAACAGAAAACAAAGGATTATGGACCCCTTTTACTTACAAGCATAACTTTTCAATTAGTCAATATGAGATTTAATTGTACTGTGAAAAATGCTTTCTAATGACAAACGTCACAAGTTTTGTGAAATAGGCATTTCCTAAACAACCTGAATGACCTCAGGCTTATTTCCCTTTTTTAATTTCAGTTGGCCGTTTTTCAAAGCATCCAAACATTGAAGTAGTTCCCCACACTTAAAAAAATTCTTCCTATTTTTTTGTGGATGATAACGTAATAAAAACTTTGAGAGCTTCATACCCACATAGAACTTAGTTCTGGGTTAGTGTACTTGAAATGATGGATTCTACATTTTCTACACACCGTTTCTTCTAACATTTAACACTCCTAAGCATTCAATTCAATTATTAACAAAACTGTAAACTGATATAAACTGGGATAGAGTATATTCACAACTTCCTTGTGGACAGTGCATGAAATCTTCCCAATATTTTCAAAAAGTCATTAATTTAAGACTACAGCAGGACTGACATCAGAACATTGAAATCTTTGACATCTATGAGCATAGGCAAGATCTGCTATGGCTGAGGGTTTATCTTTATGATGGCTGTCTGATGGCTTATAGAAAGTGACTTGCATGCACTTGAGTAATTGCCTAAAAAGGCAGAAATTGTTGCAGGTAACACAAAGAAAAGTGACTGGAGCAGGCTCCTGGCAGGACCTGTGGATCTGTGGAGAGAGGAGCCCACACTGGAGCAGATTTTCTGGCAGGACTCATGACCCTGCGGGGGACCCACGCTGGAACAGTGTGCTCCTGAAGGACTGCACCCTGTGGAAGAGACCCATGCTGGAGCAGTTCGTGAAGAACTGCAGCCCGTGGGAAGGACCCACGTTGGAGAGGTTCGTGGAGGACTGTCTCCCATGGGAGGGACCCCACGCTGGAGCAGGGGAAGAGTGTGAGGAGTCCTGCCCCTGAA
>JANHGO010000012.1:29700650-29716141 GCA_024606505.1 Aquila spilogaster | reverse complement strand
CTGAAGGGCCCACGGCTGCGGCACGGCAGCGCCCAGCGGGAGCGCGCGGCCCTACAGCTGCCTCAGCCCAGCGGCTGCGACCGCGGCCGCGCTCCTCCGTCCTGCTTTGCAGTCTGTGAAAAACTAACATTTCGCACAAAACCAGAGCGGTGTTGGCCTAGTCAAGGAGATCGGGCCACCGGGCTTCTCGTTATCCTGCTTTAACACTGACACCACGCTGGCACCAGAAAGTTCTCTGAACCGTTAGCAGATTTTGCTGCAGCTGTACACGTAACACATTCTGGCCTATCTAATTATGTGTTATTTTTAAAATAATATTTTCTTACAGTCCAATTTAAAAATAGGAGAAAACATCATCCAAGTAAGAATTTCTTTTGGTCCACTTTAGGAAAAAAAACCCTTATCTCCTCAGATTCCAACAGCCTGACCGTTAGTTCTGAAGCAGTTTGCTAAGGGCTGTTTCTCTGCTTCCGTGCCTTTCTGGTGGGACAGAAAGGAGCCATCTCCCTAGCTCGTGTAGCACACAACAGGCAGACGCCTCCGAATGCGCCTGGGGGCACGCACCCCAACACAACGCCTTTGGGGTCCTGCACTTCAACACAGAGAGGGGACACTTCAGTACAGCAGTCCCTGCGAGGTTCAGCTGCTCGTGTTTTTGCCTCTCCTGCCCGCACCTCCAATAGCCATTTTTCTCTGCCGCATTTGACTGCTGTAATTACTAAGCCAGCTGAGAAAGCAAACTGCAGTCATTGTAAATCACCCCTCCTTTTTACAAATTACATTAGCTAATGGTGGCAGCACCTTCAGGTACATTCACCTTCAAAAGCTGATCTCTCTCGAACAACTCCAAGAAAAATGGAGGGGGGGGGCTGTGGAAGAGAAAGGCAAGCTACACAAGGAGAATTTTAATACCTTCCTGCCCCAGTTATTGCTCTCTGCATTATAAACTGTTTCTTCTTTTTTTGGCATTCAGCCTCGGTTTGGAGCATCAGCCTATGAAATTCCCAAGCAGACAGAATAACGTACGTGATGGTGTCTGCACACACCACGCAGATGTGTCAGAAGCAAGGAACAAACATTTGTTTTAATGGAGAACGTGGAACTACAGAATAGGTTCGTTACTCAACAGCGGAGTCTCTCTGTATTCTGTATTTTGTACAACTGGGAGCAGAGTCACAGAAGGATGGGGCACAAGTTCTCATTTTTCAGGGGAAGTCAGAAACCCAGTTCCCTCAACAAACCCCACGGTTGTTTCACTGTGAATTCTGAACACACATCTATAAAGAGCATGTGAAATTCTAACTGCGTTTCTAACTTCTTTATTGAATGAATACCATTAAAAGTTGAATTCTAGCCTGTGTTTCAGCTGTGTTCAGTGTCAAAACCAAAATGAGCCACAGAGATGAACTATCACCACTAGATTTGGAAAAAAAACCTAAGTCATAAATGGAATGAGGGCCAATTACAGTGCTGCAATAAATGCTATGCTGTAATTAAGTGCAATGCTAAAAATGCAGTAATAAGATTCATCCTTAAAATGAGATTGCTGTCTTAAGTATCTTCTTAAGAGATAAGAAATTACACAGCAGATCTTTCTCTTTCTTGAGACCATCTAAAACTTTCAGGTGCTTTCCAAAAAACAATTACAAATCAGATGTACTGGGAGAAATGAACAGAGTTGACAGTGTCTTTCTGAACTGCTTGGATCCAGCTTTCTTCAGATAAATTCTAACATATTCACCCAAGTTTATCCCGAGTGCCCTAATTCTTCCCATACAACCTTGTAATACCCTTGCCTACGGCTATTTATTCTCATTTGTCTCACCCTGATCTCCTTAACCTCAATGTTAGCTGTCCTAGGGCATATTAATTTAATTGGAGATACCTTAAAAGACATCCCCACTTTAACTAGCAGTGTGATTAACCAGTTTGCAAACATTAGAATCAGTTCAGACTTACTCCTGTCTGCTGGGCTATTGTGCTTGGATGGTATAAGCACTTAATGCATTCATTAGCACAAAGATAGAGGCAATTTCTTTTCTCAGGTAACTCTTACTACAATGCTTGCCTACCTTATCCTGAGCTACCTTAACCATATCAGCCTCCCTGAACTATTCTGTTTGCCTAAATAGATCTGAGGTGCCATCTCTGATCCCTGATTCTCAGACCTATTCAATTCTAGTCCGTTCTACTACAAGTTACCTGATGTCTCCTTATTTGCTCAGAGATGTTTCTAAGCATCGTGGTCTGTTTTGATCCACTCCAAGATCTCCAAAACCATTTCTAGCTGAGCTGCTTCAGCATTAGTTGAGTCTTTTCTGCAGGAAGAGCACACAGAATACAAATTAAGATGCCAGTCATATCAGGGCTCTGGAACAAACCCTGCAGTTCCACTCCTCTCCACTCTTCCTAATCCCTCTGCAAGGCCACGTATCTTGCTGCTGCCAGCTTAGAGACACTGAATCATAAGAGAAGTGCACTCTGTTAAAACTCAACATAGGCTTTGGCTCAGCTGGTCCTACCACTAAATGGATTTTGTCTCTGATTAATTTCAACTTGTCAGTAGAGGTCTCTGGGCAGAATGAAGGAGGGTACCTTCCTGTATGTTTCTGATTAATGCAACTTCTCAGGAGATGCCTGGAGATCTATCAACAATCTTAATTAAATTCAACCAAATAGATGACAGCTAATCATTAAGGGAGTGGCTCTCTTGGGATGATAGGTGAAGCGTGGGTACTCAAAGATGTTGCAGGGGGCAGATGGCCACTTGTCTAACACAGCAAAGCCTGTTTAAACAGCGATGTCCCTGACAGTGATCCAACTGAATTTTTACTGCTTCCAGCCCTGTAGGAGTTATCTGTTCCTTCACCATCTATTGTTTCCCAAATCAGTTAAAACTACCCTCTGTCAAAGTGTGACAGAACTTTTGCTGTGATTCTCCAGCTGCTGCACTTTGCAGAGAGAAAGACCCTCTTTCCTTTTTCTTCTCAAACACATACATCCACTGTCACCTGGTTCCTGAAGTGTTTCATTCTACTTATCCACTTAATAATCTCTACCCAGAGATCATTAGTTCAGTTTGAAAATTACTACAGCGACAGAAATGAGTTGCAGAAATCAAAATTTGGTATCAAATCAGTATTCTCCACTGAGGTTATTTTCTTAGAAATTGTAGTCCTTATGAAAGAACAGAAAACATAGATTGCCAGTTCAACAAAGAAAATACCCAGCTTCTTTGTGAAAAAAAAATCAGGCAGCACTTTGTCCCACAGTTTTGGCAGGAGAAAGGTAACTTCAGCTCATCCAATGCAATGAAGTGGATTGCTGGATTTTTTAACCTTCAGTCATACATTTTTCTCTCACCTCTCAGAGGCCACAAATTATCCCAGTTTTTCAAGTCAACTCTGAGACACAGCATTAATAGAATCTACTACGGTTTCATATATAAGCAGTTACGAGGAGGAGGTATCAGTTTTTAGAACATTAATGCTAGTGAATAAAGCTGTCTTGACAGCTCTGAAATCCTTCCTCTAGTCAAACAGTAAACAGGAAAATGCATGACAAGGAGAGAAGTGACTCACTCTGGCTAGTAGAGGGCTGCCAAAGGGTGTACATGGGTAATTTCTTTGATATCCCGGTACTAAAATTCCTGAGTAGACTCAGTTGTGCTTTTGTGATTATGGACACCAGCACACTAAGAACGGGGTTAACAAAAGATAACTGTATACACTGTTTATGCTAAGTATCATGTAAAACCTCCCAGCAGTCACAACATGAGTGATGACATTCAGCCTCTATTTAGCTGGTTTGGATTTAAAGCAGATCCACTGCCAAGAAACCTGCACAAACAGACACCTTTCTTCAAAGTACGAATAACTGCTGCAGTGACCTTCCTCCTTGTCTGAATTCATATATTTGCATTAGTAGAAAGACAACTAGGATCGTAAATTGAATTCACTTTGGCTAACATTGGCAGCAGTCTTTGTACATTAAAGAGCAATCCTTTCAAAATGAATTACTATGTAAATTAATCTCAAATTCTTTATTCCTGGTAGAAGAACTCAGCCTTGAAGACACCCATTCTCAGAAAGAATGCTTTGACAAGACAGAAGGAGGAAAATAAAACCAGAATAAATTATATCAAAAATTATATTAAAAATAGATTATCAGTTATAAATGTTTTAGTTATAAGGGAATGGTTGTAGAGTGATGGATATTCTTGTTCCAGAACTGGTGTAAGCTACAAGGCAGTGGACAGTGACAAGGTGCATATGCCCTTCAAAGCTTTAAGACCCAGCTTCTCCTTCTGTGTCCTCCAAACAGTCAAAGACAGATGAAAGCAAAATGTTGGTGAGGGTCAACATTTTGCTGTCCACAGGACTGCGTGTTATGAAGGTCAGTCAGCAGCCTGGAACAGAACTGCAACCACAACTCTTCAGCCAGCTGGGAAGATTAGTGCTCCTCCTGCCCCTGGGGAGCTTGCCTGGTAGCTACAGAAGAAATTCATATCACACACTGGATGAACCATTTCAGCCCTAGTGCAATATACACAATAAGTGAAACAGATTTAGTGTATTGATATACATAAGCACTCTGATTATAAATCAGAGGCATTAATTGTGACATATAGGAGAAGATACAGGTAGCATGATCTAATACTGCAGGAAAAGTTCTGCAGATACAAAAGAAACACAAGGTTTGGGGTGAATGTCTTGGATTTACTCTGTGATGAGCAGTACCTGGTACTCATTACCTTTTGAGAAACTCACCACTTGTGAGATTGAAAAAAACACAGCTATATCTACGAAGACACTAAGAGCTTGGAAGAGAAAGCTGTTGAAACGGGCTTGTGATTCTTAGCTAACAAACTAAAAGTTGTATTTTGAAAACTTCAGAAATAAAACCACAAAGAATATTCGTGATAAAGTTATTTTCATACCTGTGCTACTTTCTCACCTGCTTTAACAAAGGATATCATGATCAGAGCAGTCAAAAATACTCATATTTGGCAATAGTCATGAAAGTCAAACAGCCTTCTGTAGTATATACACGCAGGAAAAAAAAACCACACAAAATAAACTTGTTGGACTGGTGGATGTAATGTACTGAGTAAAGATAAAAAAACAGTGCTGAAGGAATGCTTGGTTTTGAACTAGTAAATTCACATAGAGAGTCCCAAAGATTAAGTTTTTACCAGCTACTCTTAAGTTTGTGACACCAGATCTTCAATTCCATTGTCAGTTGACAAACACATGTTCGTTTTGCTGTGCAGAAAGGTGAAGTGAGGGGTTAGGAACTCACTTCATCACGAATTAAGCAAGTGCTATGATACACGTGCTTGCTGTTGTTACTCACTATTACTGCAAAGATAATACATAACATATACCATGTCCAATTCTGGTAATGGCAGATAAATTATTAAAAAATAATAAAATACCTGGACTTGGCAATACATCCCCCACTTCTAGAAATTCTAGTTAAATTAAAGAACAAAACAGCAAAAAGCAGAATGTGCTAGCATGTGGACCTCACTGTTACGTTTAGTAAAAAAAAAAAGCAGGATCAGAATTTCTCCTGCCTATCTCAACAAAACTTGGATAAGAAAGGTTTTTGAGACACAGCTAATTAAGAATGTCAATGAGGATCAAATGCTTTTCTATATAGATACATGAAATGAGAATCTCGAATAACTGAAGAAATTAATTCAGACAATTTATTTAAATCTCACTGAGCAGTCACAGTAGAAGTTCATATTCAGAGCTAAGGCAGTCTTAATTTTCTTTATTTACTTCTCAAGCACACTGTGACCACTTTAATCCTGAATACACAGATTTATAATCTCAATCTGATTTGAATAATCCACTTGAAAAATTAATTCAGATACATTCACCTAATTGTCCCTGTAGCCTGAGTACCTGAAAAAAAGGAATGTAAACTGGTGAATGCATTTTAGCTGAAGAGCCAGTTGTTACTTTATTACTGAAGGAGGAGCAAAAAAAACCAAACAAAACCAAAGCAAATTTCTCCTTATTTTGTACAAAATGTCAGGTGAGATCACTGTATTGCGTATGCATTTTCCATACTCACAAGAATGCAGGGATAAATACGGGTCTTCTTTGTTCACAATGCCCAGATTGTAGCACTGCAACATTACTGTATCACCTGAGAAGCAAACACTGAGATGAATATCATCACCTATAAGAATATTATATCCATAATATACCCAAAATATTATGAATTGGAATTTGAGAAAAAATGAGATTAACTGATCCATATGCAGTTTAACAACAGATAATGATGTAACAGAACGTGGATTCAGTCCTGTTCCCAACTTCTATTAATAGGCTTCTGGCTTGTCCCAGCAACACCTGGACTGCCTTACAAAATGAAATCACCTCACAGATCCTAGACTTTCATTACCAATGATCTACCTCAGGCATAGATACACTCTGACTAATTAGAGCCAGTAGTTACTTCCAAAGAGAGGGGAGAAGTGGGAAATAGCATTACACTGTTAGAAACATCACTGAAGTGTGTGGCCTGTGACACACAGAGAAGAAAAACAAGTCTCCTTCCAATGCAAGATCAATTATTTCAGAAAGTTACCAGCATGGCAGAGAACAGTACATTTTATTTATTTATTAAAAGATACAGCTTATGCTGCAAAGAAGATTTATATGTCATCACTTACTTTTAAGAAATCCAATCACAGACCAGGATCCTACTGCATTAAGATTAGGTATAGATACAAAGCCACCTCCATGCTCCCCATTCTGATCATCCACCTCAGCACAGAAAGACTGCAAGGTTTGTCTCCAAACTGTAGGGAGCACTGGAAAAGCACCACCATTAAAATGTATTTGCCTTTGCAGAAAGATGCAGATACTCAAGAAGAACAAATCAAAGGCCTCTGAATCACATCAAGGAGAGATCAATTAGTCAAGATTATTGTTGGGTTTTTAGATTTTACGAAAACTTCGAAACAAAGCTGCTAATTCAACCCTGGTTCTGCACAATACCAGGCAATACTCATCTGTTGTCAAACATCTGGTTCAAAGTTGTGAATTAAACAATCTAGTCTCTCATCCCATTTGTATGCGTCACCTGGAAAGTTAGCCTAAGAAGAAAATGAGGCAGAGAGTAAGTGACCTGCCTATGGCTGTTCAGTTACCCTGAGAAGGAGGAAGGTTTGAGGCACATTTACTTGGAGAGAAGAGACTTTATTGCTGCAATTTCTTAAGGCACAACTGCTCTCCACAGACATTAGTGTGCTGTAATTCATTCACTGGAAAAGCAATTTGTTAATATCAGGTAAAAGTATAATTTAATGAGGAGAGTAAATGGTGAAATATAAAAAACCAAGTATTTTGGATATAAAAAAGTTCCTGAAATAACTTAGGGCATTTGAGCAGAGTCTGAAATGAGTTCCTCTGAAATCAAGGAAGCCACAGGGAAGCAATACCAAATGCAAAATTCCTCTCTTGCCCCACATGTTGACACCCACATATCAGGAGGAGCTTCACACCACAGAGCTGAAATTCAGATACAAACAGTTGCTAACATCCCCACAGCTGAAATCGCAACAGAGAATCACTCACTTCATGCACCAGAAAAACAGTCCGCGAGAGTTTCTTCTATTTCAAGGCATTTGGAGAGAAGTAAGAATCCTCAGTCACAACTTTCAAGGCAATTTTCAAACCAAGCTCTTACAGGGATGGATCAGTGTTGTCTGGTCCTCTTGAGAAAAATCTCGTGCATATAATCCCAAAATCTTCCCTGATGTGACTCATTGTGATGAATCATAGCAGTGAGGGCCTCACCCTGATCAAGGCTTTGCCAATAGTCCTGAAGCCACATCTCTTTCCAACTGAAACAAATGAAGAAAAAAAAGAGCATCATTTAAAACAAAAACAAAAACGAATGTCTGCAGCTGTAAAAGCATTAATATATTTTTTTTTTCCCTTTCATCTAAGAGGAAAACAGTTCCAGGGATGATCATGACAATGTATGTTGTTAAGTGTCATTGTGCTCCAACCCACTTGAAGTAACTTGCTATGAAAATTCTCTATGAAAAACAAACTCACTATTAGCTTCAGAACATTTTATAAATATCAGCGTATGACTAGCACTAGCCAAAGAGATGAAATCAGCAATTGTTAAGAATAAAACCTTCTATTAAAATAAAACCTTGCAGTCTTCATGTGACCTTAAGAGTAGCCTTCCATGGCCAGAATGTGTGCTACAGTTATCAAGGTATCAGTCTTTTCAGAAAAACCATTTAACGGTTACAGAATTCCTGTTAGTCAGTACAAATTCAGGTAATGCATGACAGGAGAGAACAATCCTGATATCCCTCAACTGGCTCTATTCTTTTCCTCCAGACCATTTTCAGTGCACCCATTCTCAACCTTTCTATTGCACAGACAACAGGCCAATTCCCTTCCCATTCCCATTAAGGGGGACTACATCCCTTATTTCTATTGTATCAAGTTGTGGCAACAATTTGTTCAGCTAGTAACTAACCCTTCCTTCTGACAGACTGATTATCTATTCTCTACTACAGCTGCCACCCAGCCCCAACAAATCAGCACAAATTCTGAAAAAACCAAATGTGATGCTCTTTTTAATCTGCTCCCATGAGCTCTTTCTTCTCCCTCACAGACAGAAGCACAGTGCTTCAACATTCACTTCTGACACCATACATTAAAGCAAGCACGACTGCATTGCTCAGAAGCAGATCTTAGCCACTATTCCAGGAAGAGCAAATGAAATACAGTAGACATCACAAGCACTTTCATTCTGAAGCAGCATAAAACTCGTATGCCATGAGAATTTGTTGTCTGTAGTCAATAGAATAATCTCTGGTGGGACATTTCTGCAGAGACCTCAAAATTAACCTGTTCACATCAATTACAATGTGAAGGTCACACACAAAGACTTACTTTTGCATACAAAAACGTCTGCCTGCAGGTTTCTTTGCAAAATGAAGCACTTGGATATACTGTGAAACCACTCTCCTTCACCACTCAATTCATTAACCTTTGTTCAAGGAGCACCAAAGTGAGTTACACATTTTTTACAGCACCGAGTAAAGGCACCCATTAGTGAGTACCCTTGCCCAAGTACCAGGCACAAGGCCAAGAGGCAGCAGGCAACAGAAAGTGTGTGTTCTGTGGCTGAATTCTATCACAACAATGCTAAGAGAAATTCTGGTATTCAAGTGAGTGTTTTGTCAAGCACATTAAATAAGAACACTTCAGTATTTTTCTTTTTATACTGCTCTTACTGTTTTTGAAGAAACAAGATGCACTCTGATTGTATGACTTGGACAAAAACTGGCACACCAGGGTGAACACGATTGCAGAAATCCCCTAGAACTACCAACCTACATACATCTGGAATGTTACTACCATGAGCTAAGGATCTATCCTTAATCTTGGCTGATTACCTGCTTCTACTGCAAGGAATACCTTGCACTGTACATGTGGCAAATCTGATACACTTCTCAATCGCTTTTCTCTTGTCCTAAATAAACTGTGACATCAGCATAAAATGGAACTAGTAAAACAATGACAATTTCAAAATAGTCCTTTACTAAAGGCACACTGGCTTTTCTTTTCTTGAAAAGATTAAAGAAAAAAATATATACATATATATATATACACTAGCACAGATTAAAACCGTTTAGGTAACTGGAAAGGTGCTGTGACACAGTCTTCTTGTATTTATCCTAACCCCACCTTGGGAAAATGACTTCATACCTCAGAAATAAACAAAACATTTCTTTTCACAAAGGTGAGAGAATTGAGAAACCACAATCCAGTGCAAGAATAATTGTAGATTCCAGTTCCTACCAAACACGTTTTTGTGGCAAGGAGCGCTGCAACTCCCCTGTTTTCTGCACAAAGCAGACAAGAACTCTATACATTACAGTGACTGCCTTCATCCTCACACTCAGAGCTAAAGGACAGCAAAGCAAAGATTTAATAATGTGCTCTGGCTACATCCATTCGTGAGAGATATTCAGTCAACTCAGCGCATTTGTCAACACAAAAAACAACATACACCCGCGAATAAGAGTTAAAGCACAGGCAGGTGCACAGCGTCACCATACTTTAATAGGATTCTAACTCTACAATACCAAGACTTCAACTAGGTCCGTTGTTTGGTGTTCCAGAAGCCTCCAGAACCCAAAGTCACATTGCACACTCACAGTCAGACTTTCTGTGTTGCATGTATTTTGCCATTTGTGACCCTGCATCATTTTTCCACAGTAATGTTTTGTAAAGTAATAAATTAATGATTGATGGCTCAGTAGATGGTCATCTAAATTGACTGAGTCGTTATCAAAATATTCTTGTAGAACTCCTGGCAAAAAAATAAACATTACCTGAATGTGTTCTGGTAGCAATTTTGTATTTCTGTCACGCAGTGATCAAGTTATCTTTTGGAGATACGTACGGTGAAAGTTCAGATATCTGAGAAAGAAACCACTGTACTTCACTGAAGATCCTCTTAATCAAGCCCTGGAAGGTATATATATGCATCTTTCTAAAGCAAATGGCAGATAATGGAAAAGTTTCCCTGGTACAATATTTTGGAGACACAACTTATCTATGAACAGTGGGAGAATAACATACCATGCTTCAGCAAGACATGGAAGCTTCCCTACGATGCACCTGTAGCTTGGGTTATGGACCATCTCTACAAAACTCCGTGCTCATGAGTACTGCACAGGAAGTCAGAGTACTTTAATGTGCATTAAGTCACATAGGCACCCCATGCTACACCTTCTAAGTTATTTCTCTACTGCCATCTACTGCTTAAGTACAAGAAAATTTATGAAGAAGTAGAGAACACCGATTTACGCAGGCCAGGATACTGCAGAGCACGTGATAAGGGAAAAGCACATTTTGCTATCAAGACTCATAAATCAATCAACCACCATTCAACCTCAAGAAAGCAAAGGATTACAAAGTCATTTACAGGTCTGTTTTACATAGCGTAACTTTTTCATTAGTCAACATGAGAATTAACTGTATCATGAAAAATGATTCTCAGTGACAAACATCACAAGTTTTGTGGAATAGGGATATCCTAAAGAAACAGAACTACCTCAGCTTGTTTTTCTTCCTTTACTTCAGCCGGCCATTTTCAAAAGCACCCAAACATAGGAAGAAGTAGCTCGCTGCCCTTTCTTCCAGTTACAGCAGACGGATAACCTTACAAAAACTTTTTTAGAGCTTCATATCCACACAGAATTCAGTTTTAGGTTACAGAGTACTTGAAAATTTACATTTTCAACTCTGTTTCCTCTAACATTTTAACACTCCTAAGTATTCAAGCCCTCAGTTTAGGAAATTATTAAGAAAGCTCTAAATGGATATAAGTTATGATAGAGTATACTAACAATTTCTTTCTGGACAGCACATCAGATCTTTTCAGTATTTTCATAAAGTCATTCATCCTACAGTGGGACTAACATCAGAGCATTGCAATCGTCAGTGACAGACATCTAACCACTGAACATAATGCAAGGAAGCTGCAGCTGAGGGTTTCACTTCTATGATGGTTGTCTGATGGCTCAGAATCGCATACATTTGAATATTTGCCTAAGAAGAAATTGTTGCAGACCATGTAGAGAATAATGACAAACATGGAGGAATTCAAGTATATTACGCTAGCAATATGAACTACAAAGAGCACACACGTTTTATGAACTGCAACAACCCTTCCATCCAACAGCTGCTGCTTCAAACACCACCCATGGCAAAATTCGAGGTTTGGGAACCCAAACACTGACTTGTTTTGTACCAAGTCAGTACAAACACTAAGGATTAAACACACCATGAAAACAAAACCAGAATCGTTTTCTCCTTGTCAAAATTGGCTGCCTCAGTGTTGGTGTTCTTATTTCAGTCTTACAAACTTCAGGCAGCTCCAGGGCTGAATGCAACTGTGGCAGATTCCAGCCACTGTACCAATCTGTGCATAGAAGGACAAAAAGCACTGAGCCTATTTTAAGCTGCAGGGTCCTTCTCCTGAATAGATGGGATTGTGCCCTTCAACACAGACCAAAATTTTGTTCCACTGCCACAAAACACCTTGTAAAGTACAGTGGCTGAGCCATACTTCTGCTTTAAATGAAGTCAACAGGAATGAATGAGGCCCACACTAAACACTGGCAACTCTATTCTTCAAGTAATCATTCATAACAGATACAGAGGTTCTCCCACCACACACAGGCTAGCAAGTGGACCCCAGTACAGGAGGGACGTGGTGATGTTTAGTGGGTCCAGAGGAGAGCCATGAAGATGCTCAGTGGGCTGGAGCAACTCTCCTATGAAGAAAGGTTGAGGAAGCTGGGCTTGTTTAGCTGGGCGAAGAGAAGGCTCTGGGGAGACCTCACTGCAGCCCTCCAGTACTTGAAGGGAGCTTACAAGCAGGAGGAGGACCAACTTTTTACAAGGTCTGACAGTGACAGAACAAGAAGCAATGACTTTAAACTTAAAGAGAGGAAATCTAGTTTAGATGTTAGGAAGAAATTCTTAGAGCACCATGAGGCACTGGCACAGACTGCCCAGGGAGCTGCAGGTGCCCCATCTCTGGAGGCATTCAAGGCCAGGCTGGATGGGGCCCTGAGCAGCCTGATCTGGTGGTTGGCACTGGATGATCATTAAGATCTCCTCCAACCTAAGTCATTCTAAGTGCATTGCACCAAATAACACTCCTCCTCCAGGCAAGTAAACAAAATAAGGGAAAGGGAGACAAAAGGGAAACAAACTGCCCAAGGTCACAGAGCATCAGAACATGGTATTATGGGTCTCTCAAGCCACTAACCAGCACCACTGGACAAGCCTTTTTTTCAGCGTCGATGTTACGCAATATTAGCAGAACTGCCATAGCACCCACAAGGCATAATATAAAGTATAACTGGAGATGTATTAATAAATGCTTTAAGTATCAAACATGATTAAAAATTACAGCTACTATTATTTAAAGCTTTTCTTCTTCAAAAAGTACTGTACTGGTAAATTACCTGTCTTCCCCAGAGAGGTCTTCAACACTTCCAAACCCAGGGGTTGGCATAGGGCATCCCATGTGCTGGAAATGAGCTACGTGAGGTGCAGGAGCTGGAATTTTCCCATGAGACTTTTTGTGTTCCTGCTCTGCTTTGACCCGGGTGTTCTCCCTGTCACAGACGAAACACTCGAAGCCATTCAGGTAATTGGGCAAAGTCATGTCATTCACACCCCACTCCCGCCTCTCCAAGCTCTCTAGCAAGAACTGGTTTTTGATTCCACCAAGGTTCTTATACTCCAAATACTTCATATATTCCTCTCCATTCTTGTCAAGGAAATCAAGATACTTCGCCAACTCTTGCGGGCTGTCAAAGTCATCGATAAGAATGATGGAAAGGTTGTTTGGCATCCAGTCCCGCACAGCTGGGGAACCTCGGTATACTGGGACAGCACCCAAATGCATTGGACGCCACAGCTTCTCTGTCATGTAGTCATTACATATGGCATTCTCCAAGGCCAAGTGGAACTTGTACCTGGCGATAAACGCCATGAATTCGGGATCTTCCGTAGTGGCCGTCGAAGTGTCTCTCAGTCGCTCACTGGGAAGCTCACGGTTATGCAGGCATTTCCCATAGGAGTCAACCTAAAATAACAAGTCAACTTTACCAAGTGATTTTTTTGCCTGGAGCTCACAGTCCACATAAAATTCCTAACTTCAATCAGTTCCTAACTACCTCAGTTGAGCCTCACTTCACCCCAACTTCTTTCCATTTAGATTACTCCTAGATTCCCAGTTCTCTTTCAACAGCTTTAGTCATAAACTGAATGCTCAGTTTCAAGAGCAGCATAAACTACACTTCAAGTAAGGGAGACGACACGTGGAGAAACAAGATTTCAGAGAAAAAAAAACCAACACATTTATTAGAGAACAAAGTAGGAACTGAGAGGTAAGAAAGGGCATTCAGCTTCCTCCACATTGGTTTAAAAGTCATATTTCTACTTCGTAGGGATCAGGCCTTTTCCAAACAATGATTTCACACAGCTCCCAATCTCAGCAGTTTGGCAAAGCTACTTTCCATTTGTTAGACTGAAAAAAATGATGGATGCAGGGAGCTAGAAGAGTACTGTCTAAAAACAGAGAGAAACCCGATCCAGGGCCTGCTTCGTGCTTTGACAATGCAGAGTCAGGTTTCTAAGAAGACCGTGTCTTTGCTTTGTTACTGAACAAATGATGAACTTGCATAAGAAGTTAATCACTGCTAATAAAAACAGCAGAAGCAACTCGAAAAAACATGTTTCTATGACTTGCCTTATTGACTAGCCTTTAGATTTTAGGAAAAGAATGCAATGACTTCTTTTTCCGCTCCAAAGAAGTGGTGTTACTTCAATTTACGAAGCCGCTCCCCACGGGCAGTGCCCCAGCACAGCACACCGCCAGACACAGCCAGCAGAGCCCTGCCACAAGGCGCGCAAGGCGCAGGCTCTCAAAACACGGCCACCTTGTTCCCGCACGCCCATCCTTTCAAGCGGGAGCAAGGCCCGTCAGCGGACTTGCAGCGCTCCTTCCCTCCCGCTCACCTAAAGCTCCAGAGATTCCAGCAACGTACAGCGCTCGGCCCACACGATCTACTCGGGCTCAGCGCAACTTTCCGCTGCCGGCGAGCTGGCCAGCTCCGCGACCAACCGCGAACCAGCGGCACGCGGCGCAGCCCGGGCGGCGCTCCGGTTAGGCTCACAGCCGGGCTTGCCGGCCAGCGGTCCGCGCGCTTCCCGCTACGACTTCACGTCTCGGCTAAGAACGAGGGCAGACGCAGCGCGTTAAAGGAGGCCGCGAGGCGGAGCGGCTCGGCCGGGCGGGCCCGCACCCACCTGGATGTACTTCATGAGCTCCCGCACGTAGCGGTCCCTGTCCGAGGGCACGTCGCAGTGGGACTGCACGTAGAGCACGGGGCCGTAGCCCCGCCGCCGCCACGCGTCCTTCTCGGCCAGGGGCAGCGCCGGGCCCCGCAGGTAGCCCGCGCCGGGCAGCCACTGCAGCGTCAGCGGGTAGTCCGACTCGCGGCGGAACGTGGCCGTGTAGTTGAAGAGGCGGATGCCGGGCGGGTGCGAGAGGAGGTAGTTGTTCATGGGGGACTCCTCGTGGAAGAGCGCCCACGTCTGGTGGGGCAGGCGCGGCAGCGGCGCCTCGTAGGCGCGGAAGTCGGTGCCGTAGAAGAGGAGCGCCTTGGTGCGGCGGTGCCGCGCCGCCCGTCGGCTGCGCGTGACGAGGCACGAGCCCCGCGGGCAGTCGATGCGCTCTGTGTCGCCGGGGAAGTGCGGGAAGAGGCTGCCGCTCCACCACAGCAGGATGGGCAGCGCCTTGTTGCTGCGCGTGTCGTTATTGCCCGGCCCGCGGTACGACGCCGCGGCCGCGAAGGCCGGGCCCTGCGGGACGGCAGCCTGCGCCCAGCCCTCCGCGCCGCACGGCGC
>JANHGO010000012.1:29657569-29698040 GCA_024606505.1 Aquila spilogaster | reverse complement strand
GCTGAGTACGTACGGTAACTGCTTCACCGCCCCGCTCGTGCCGGCCGCTTCAGCAGGACCCTGAGTAAATGAATGGGCGGCCGCACCGCCTTTCTCCCCCTCTCGTCACTTTGTATCCTCAACGCAAATTACAAGTGGCCAGCGGGGGCCCGCAGCCCCTCCAGCTGACAGGGCAGAACGCGAGCTGTTTCTCTGAGGCACAGCATGCCGAGAGCAAACACGCCTGCGGAGGGGCGGTTCCGGTACCGGGGGGGTTAGGTGGTGCAAGAAGGTACACCCCGATTAGCTCCTGCTGAAGAGCATAGAGGGAGGGAGCAGTGAAAGCCTTTTACCAACAGAAATGCTGGGGTTCTTCACCTCTAGAGGCTGGTTTAAAGCTCCCTTGAAGCTGCTCTTCTGTACCAACCTTAACTAACTTCTTCGGTGTTAAAATACTCTGTAAGGGGTAAGTTAGCTTTGCAGATACTGAGCTTGGGCTACATTATAGAAATCCAACAGAAGTATGCTAGAATTACCACTCAGTTATGGAGTCGCTAAAAGCTTCAAACTCATTCCTGAAGAGAGAACTTAATCCCAATCACAATACTTATCACTGATAATTCAATTACTACGGACACCAGCAAGGAAGTATTCTCTGTCTGTATAAGGAACAGGCTAAGACACACAAATCTTTTTGCTTTCCTTTGAAAAGTTAGGTCTTGACACTGCTCGGGCAGGATCCAGAAGCACACCACAGCCAGTGCAGAAAGACTACCACCCCCACGCCATCCCCACCAGCTCCTCCACTTACATCGCCACAGCACGCTAATAGACATGGGCTCTGCAAGGCACTTTCCACATGCATCAGAAGGGGTGCTGCCACAAAAATGCCCGCAAGCGCATTTACTCCACACGATTAACGTACAAGATCCACGAGGCCCATCATTATTGCAATATATCAGTTCAGTAGCAGATTCTGGACATAATGTACATTCTGTAGGAGAGTAATCTCAAAAATATTCTACAGCAAACCAAGTAGTGTTGGATATTTAGCAATTATTGTCTTGTGCTTTCATACAGATTGTTGTAACGTTACCAGCAAATTGTACAATATCGATGTTCTAGGCTACAGTCAAGTTACACTGCCAGTTCACTCTGAACTTTATTGTTGCAGTTAGCACCCCCACCCCCAAAAAACAAACAAAAAACCAACCCACCCAGCTTCCCTGCTATCTTAACTCTGAAAGAGGAGCTCTATTTCTCTGAAAAATTTAAGACTGCAGAAGTCTTTAAGTTAACATTGTCACAAGGTAAGTGTAATACTTTCCAAAGTAGACAAAAAAACCCCAATCAATCTGACTCAAGCTGCGTTAAAGGGAAATCTCTTTGCAAAATGAAAGTTCAGAAGGGGCAGGAAGTTAAAAAAGCAATCATCTAAGCAAAGTAACACTGAGATTAAACAGCACCTTTTTCTGTTGACTTGTTGAATTTCTTATCATCATTCAGTGTGAATAAGAAAAAAAAAAAAAAAAAGACTGAACTTGGTCAGCAGAAGATTGGATTATAAAGGATCAGTCAGCTAGACTTCAGCCCTTCCCATTGCCTCCCTCCCGCAAAATACAGGGTTTGGAAAAATAAGCAGTGTTTATTTACTAACAATGACATAAAATACATCTTAATATATTTTTATTTCTTTACAAATTAAAAGATGCATTGGAAAAACAAGTGAAGAAAATGAAAGGTTCATTTATAATTTCATTTCCACCCCCACACCCCCCAATATTAATACTAGAAATTAGTATTTGTGGAAGTCTGTGGTTGCTGTGCCTTATATTCCTGGGAAGTTCTTTTTCCCCTCTGGTTAAAAATCCTCTAGATTTTTTGGTTGGAGGCAGTACGTGGAGTAAAAAGTCGGCCACATTCATACAAAAAAGCTGAAGGTTCTGTCAACTACATCTTGAAAGAGTTTCTCCATTATAATTTTCATACTCCCCTTTCTGTGTAGTGATGGGAGGGAAGACAAACTAGCAGCATTAGACGAAAAATGAATTTATATACATGCTACAGGATATGGAACTAAAACCACAGCCAGATATTTTTCTGATCTTAACAAGGACTTTCCTCTGAAATATCAAGCCCAGATAATATGTTCTCTAATCCACCCACATTCTTCCTTCCACTTTTAGTGCTACTGGTAGCTTAAACTCCTGGGTATTGTAAGAACACTTGTTAAGCGTTCAAGCTAAAATATACAAGCCCCCTTTCAAAAGTGAATAAACGAAGCCCTTAGAATTCTGAATTTGATTTACACTCGCTCCCTCTTCACAGGAGTATTCTCATCCACCCTTGCAGAATAGAGCAGCAGAGTGGCCAAAGTGGATGGATTAATCTGTCTGAGGTATTTTAGTTTAACAAACAGGCTTATAAAAAGGTTTTGTGCAAGCTGATCAGTAGGTAGAATGGGGGAGGGTATAAACATCCAGTAATGAAACTCTTCACTATGGCCCAGATGCTTTCAATAAGCAAAATCAGGTACTTGCAATACCTACTACAGTACAGTCTAAATCTTAGGTTTTGTATCCCCTTCCTTGTATTCCAGGATACAAAGCAGTCTCAAATTTGCATCAGTATAAATCAAATTCCTGCTTGTTTGCTATGATTCACAATAATATTGTTGAAAACGGCCACTTCCTTATCATCCAGTTCCTAGACAGCCCCACATCACCTTGTTAAAAGTATTTTCTGCTTAAGGTTAAGAGGCTTTTGTTCCCACCACCATCTGGATAGACAGGTAAGCTCTGCAGGAGAGGCCATGGAACATGGATTGAGTAGGACTTTACAGAGCTGTGCAATGAGAAGGAAAGGAGTCACCACACACGCCAACGGGAAGCACTGTCTCTACCCCTACGCTGTTCAGAAGCTATTGATTGTTGCCCACTGAACTACTACTTACTCCATTACAGATCTGCACAGCAACTTATAGTACAGGGAAGATTGTGGAAAGGAATTTGCCCTGTTGCCTCCTGGCTTACCACTCTTTTCCATGGATTTCTGGTTCAGGCAGCCACATGATACATTTGTGCTCTGCAACGTCATGATTCCTTCTTAAGAGGAGACAGAAAATGTTCGGCTGCTCCAGCTCCCATCACCTGACCTGACTCTTGTCCTCCCCACCTGCACATCCTCTTCACACTTGGAGCATGCACACGCGCCCATACAAACACACAGCAACTACCAGAAGTTTTGAAGAGTTATCGCTTTTTCACCCAATGTTGAATCATGTACAGTGAACCAAAAAAAAACTACATTCATTACGACAGGATTAGCGAGCATGGGGGGGGTGAACTCCTGCCAAGCACAGGAAACAATTTAGATGCAAGTAAAAGACCTGGTATCAAAGGCCTTTTTTTTTTTTAGCCCTCACCAGGAAAATTTTTCATCTCTCATATGGGACTGGGAGAGGTTGAAAGGATTTCTGCTTATGCAATGTGTATTAAAAATTATGGAATTGTACAGATTTCTATGTTGTCCTTTTGGAGGGCGCTGGGCCTTCTGATCAGGTCGTTAGTGGAGACTGAAATGTCACTGCTGAGTTCCAGCATCACTCCCTCCTCTAGCTCAGTAGCTGCCGAATCTCCTTGTGCATGTGACACAGGAAGTCCACATATGAAGCTCCCCCGCTTAGGCTCTTGTCCTCCACTAGAAAGTGTTTGAACAGCATTTCCAGCTTATCTTCTTGCTTCACAATTATTAACTACAAAAAACCAAAACAAGAACAAAACCAACAGTGAGTAGTTAGCAGAATTTATGTTCTTGGAAAAAAGAGCAAAAAGGTAAATAGCTCAAAAATCCAAAGAGAGAGAACCAGAATCACAGCATATATGGCTTATGTGCTTTGACTTCTGTAACTAAGCTGGGTTAAGTCTCAATCCTTTCTAAACAGAAGGAAAATACCATGTACGTGGTTTGTGCAGTAGTATATTATAATAGGTCTGAAAAAAATTAGGTTTAGAACTACGGTAAGCACTCAACTCCAAAACTAGTAACAAATTTTCTTTCAGATCCTTGAAAACTTTGTTTGAATTACATTTATGAGATCAGGAAGAATACGTTCAGCATTGCAGCAGTACCAGGCATCACCTGCTCTACTAAAAGGGAAGGGGATTTAAAGCTATGAATGGGGGACAACATTTTTACCTTCATGTATCGGGATCTCTGCACTTGAAGCATGTCAACAATAGATCGTACTTTCTTTGAAAAGGGGTTTTCCAAGACAGGCAGGGTACTCTGGAATGAAAGATATCCAATCTCCATTAGTCACATGAAGTAGAGCAACATTAAACAAAACTCAGCAGTTTTGTCATCTTACATAAGGGTAGAGATGCATCTACCCCCACTGACATACAATCTCTTTGATCTCAACTAGTTAAAAGAGAATGTAACATGATATCAGAATTAAAGGTCAGTTATTCATTCCATTTATGTATTGACTGTTCTCCTCACTGTCAGTGGAGATGTGGAATGTCAAATAAAGCTAGATAAAAACATGCCTGACATGCCCAGAATAGGGACATTTCCACTAGTTTCACATGTGCTTCTCTTGTTCCCAGTATGAAAAATTTAACACTATTTTCTCAACTTTCTTTCTCATTGTTCTAAATTTTGGGCGAGTATCACAGACACTAGCTCCCGCACTGCCATCCAGCTCACCAAGGCGCTGCTAATCTGACTGAAGGATGACACTCCAAAGAGGTTCTGGATCAGGCCTTGCTGCACGTTGACTCCCACCCACACAAAGATGTTTAGCCCATTCTCCAGCAGGTATATGTCACCCTTGGAGAGACGTTCCTCTGAGTTCCGGATTGCTGCTGGCAAGGAGTCACTGTCGACATCTGCTTTGGTCTGTTTTAAAGTGAAATAAAACATAAAATAAAATAAAATAAAATAAAATAAAATAAAAGTTATAACTAAGAACATCTTATGAAATCCTGAAGACTTCTGCTACTAAGACCCCAAAGGTTTTGTCATTTCTAGGACTCATAAGACTGCAATAGCTGTGACTGAAGTATCATTTCCTTAGCTTATTTTTCTTACTGAACATGACACACAAGCAGATCAGAGACTCTTTGTCAGCAAAAGAGAACATAAGGCTTCTGTGAAATTACTCTGTAGTTCCAATATTGCCTCCTGGAGTAGGAATGTAATTAGTTGTTAATGTTATTCCAGTAACTATGGTACTGAAAAGTCAGAATAGTACACGGAGTTGCCCTGCAATGACGAAAATTACTACAGAAAATTACAAGAAGCTTCAGGAGTTTTAAAAGACCATGAAAGGGTCCAGAGTGTTGTTTTTGCCACTAGTCCTACGCTCATAGCTCAGGAAAAAAATCTCCCAGTAAATTCACAAGATGCAGTAATGTATCTATCACCGAGTGGAATAAAGTGAAGTATCCCAACAGACAGCAGATCCCAAATCCTTCTCAAATTGCTTTCCCTTGCTAAAATATAAATGCCAGTCCTTACAACGAGTCAAGACAACAGCAAGTCTCAAGAATATCCTAAATTACTCACCAGGGGCAAAAGCCTGGGATAAAAGAAAACATTTGTTTCTGCCACATCCATGGACGTGACTAACTGACGAATGTAGGCACGGTCATCCGTTGTGACCTCCGGACCAGGCTGAAGGACATCACTCTTCAACACACAATTCAAGTACACAGGAAGCAGCTTCATGCATTCAGGAAGGATCAGCTACAAGTCACAAGCAGACAGAAGTTGGTCAGCTGTCTTGCTGAATAAGCTTATGCCTGACAAAACGAGGCTTGCATGAACCAACAAAGTGTGAGAGTGAAAGCTGATAGTCTAATCCTGGGCTCCAGACAGATGTCCAAGAAGCCATTCTCAACTATAGTTTTACTTGCAGTCTCTCTACTTCCCCGAGTCTTCTCTTTGCAAATTTCTGCTGAGCAAAGCAATTGACTTTTTTTGATTGAGCAGGTTAAGTAGGAAAAAGCTCTCATCACCTTTTAATACACAAGCCTATGATTCAAGCGAAAGCATCCGGAGTTTACCTGGCCAGCAGAAGAGGGACTAGCACAGTTCTTTCGATAGCAAGCTAGGATCTGGGCACACTGGTTGATCAGTGCATCTCGTACAGTCTTTACTGGACTACTCAGAACGCCACGATATGCTGCACAGAAAGAGGAAAGAGATGGACAGCTATCAAGTGATTACTCATGAAAAGTAAAAAAAACCAACGCTACTTCCACAAAGTAAATTTAAACAACTACTGTTTATGAAAGTTTTTTTTCCCTCCCCTTCAAACTTGTGGGAAAGAGATGACACATTCCTGCTAAAGATCTGAAGAAGCTCATTTACTTGGTTTTATTACATATTCTTCAACTCTCTATCTCCGATGTACTTTAAAATACACTTAGTTATACTTGAAAGCATGAGGTACTATAAAAACTCCTTTTATAGCCTAGCCATCTTTCTTTAATGGACTGAAAATGGACCATTTGTTACATTTTAATAGCAATAAACATACACAACTCTAAATCCCTGCTAGATTTGTAGGCTTTTACTGCTAACTAGAAAGGGTAAATAGGGCAAAACGCATAAAGGTATGACATTTAACCCAGATCTATGAGCAAAGGCCACCATTTCCTATTCCCAGAGCAAAATTCTGGAACAGTTAGAGAACGAACTAAACCAGTGCAAAAATAAATACAAGGATGAATTCAGATAGCTGTCAACACAAACCTCTATTAATAAAATTTAGACAAGAATTTGTATGAAGGATAAGCCTACACCCTCTATCCGTACCTCTCGTCCTAAGCAACAATACTATCATCACAACTTTATGCTCTTTTCCATAAATGACTGAAGTATCAGGATTGCCACCTGATATTTGATGCAAAGAGAATTAACAGGTGTTGTTGGGTAATAACAGGCATTTTAACAGCAGTTAAAGGTTGCAGTTCTTGTTACCATATTTACCCTTACCATATTTAGCCAAGTAATTGATGAGCGTGTCTGTCTCACAGTTTCGGTAGAGGTCAGCAAGCTGTGTGCAACAGTTTAAGGAGAGGTTGTGAATGCGGAGTCGTCGCTGTCCCGCGCAACTTGTGTATAACAGAGCACACTGTAGAAGACAAAAATGCCAGAATATAGAAAAATTAGGTCCAGCTACAACAAGAAAGGCAGGGTCTGAATATGATTCAATAAAAACTAGGACTCAGATACCTAAACAAATAAGATAATTATGTAAAAGACTTGCACAATAAGCTAAAAGCATATGCTAAAAATCAGGGTCAATGAAAGAACAAGCAGCAATGGTAGCAGTTTGTATTAAGGCAACTGGTCTTGGAAAATAGATTGTAGTTTGAAGCAATCTAGGTCACCCTGAGAACAAGGATGCTCAAAGGTTAAGGGTATAGTAAGGGGCAGAAGAAAAGAATGAACAGTTCCTTAAAGGAGTGTCTAATACTTCAGTTCAGAGCAACCTCATCCTCTCCTGCAACTGGCACTGCCTCCAGTTGAGATTTGGTTCTGCCTTGACACGGTTTTGTTGACAATTCTAAACTGTCAACTCAGTTCTTTCTCCTAGAAAGCCCCCTGCCTCACCTGAAGGAGTGCACCACTATCTTCACTCAGTTTGTCATCATGCTTGAATTCCACTGTGATTGTTTTATCACAGTCCAAACCTGCCATCTCTACATCAGTTGTGTTGCTCATATAGAAAGCTCCAAAAAAGTCAGTTGCTCGAATACCTAAAAAAGAAAAAACACCAACGTGAACCACAATTTTCAACAGAATAACAAGACAGCCAGCCTTTGGAGCCCTGAAAATCCTGTCATCGGTGACACTAAGTTATCTTGACGACACTAAGTTATCTTGACAGATTTCAGCAGGGATCTTTGCCCAGTCTCTAAAAAAGTCTCAGAATTTCAAAGCTTTAGCAGAGCTTTTTGCATAGCCTAATCTCAAGATGTTTTAAATTAGGGAAAAATCTGTTGCTTCCCATATAACATGCTTGAAGTGATCCATTTGTTAAGACTCATTCATACTAACACCCACCTGTGCTTGTGCGCACTCTCATTACAGCATCAAATCCCACTTCTTTCTGGACATCTCTTCTCAAGTCATTCAGGAACCTATCCTGGTCTGTCTCCAGCTAGAACACAAGCAATAATTCAAGTTTCATACTCTCATAAATCAGAGCTGCTCCATAAATCATAAAGTAATTTAAAAACAGGTACTATCTCCTGCAGTCTTAGTCTAAAAATCAGGCATCATAGAGGGCTCAGTGCCCTGCTAATAAAATATTGTGCTAAAAGGTATAGCTTTTCTTGTTGTTGTTTTTGTTATTAATAGATATATTTTGTGTAAAGACATAAAGCTAACTAAATAATTTTGGTGAAAATCTTGAAATTTAAGTAGCAATTTATTTCCAAAGAAGTACTTGTTCACTATGGTTCACACTGTGAAAAAGAACTCTTAACTAAACAATAATCCCTATTTACATCAAATACCAGTCTGAGTCAATGTCACTCTCACCTGGAAATAAGCGTACTTATAAATAGAGCCTCCTGTCTGGTAAGTTACTACACCTAATGTCGCCACATCCAAATACTGGTTTGGAAACAGGAACAAATCCACACAGCAGCCCTGGGCCACACAGTCCTTGGCCAAGTTGTTGTAAAAGCTTGTCTGTGGTTGAAACAAAGTCTAGGAAAGGAAGTCAGAGATGACATCAAAAGTTTGTGGTACAAAAAGGAAAGTGAGATCCCGTTTATAATCCCAGTCAATACACTTTTATACTTTAAGTCTCTCTTCAGGGAAACAGGATCATATAAATTCTTCCTGAACCTGCCTTTGAAGAACTGTTGAATATTATGAAATTACTACACATCTGGCTTTAATTGTAAGCTCAGCACATTTACTTTAACCCAGCTATAGTATTTTATCCTGTATAAGAATCTAGACCTCTCTCTTCTTGTTCTCATACCAGCGCTGTCCTTATGATGTCAAGTCTACACAGCTCTGCTTGAGAACAGAAGATAAAAGTGCAATGTTAAAAGATATTAGCTGGGATGGTTACATTACATGCTACCCTTGTAATTTTTTTCATGTTGTTTCAGAGTTATTTTATCCCATAAAGAGTATAATATAGACCTGTTATGTAAGCATCATGCAAGTCATTATTACCTTCTCCTTATCTGTGTTGATCAGTTTCTTGTCATCCCTGTTCTTTAACTTCCCTGGGGCCTCTGCAATGGGCAGAGAGGTATGGAAAATGAAGAGCTTGCCAGCACACTCAGCTGCCTGCAGGAAAGCGAGTGCAATAGCGCAGGTTAGAACCATTACAAAAACTGTAAGGGAAACTGTGATTCAAGTACAAGCATTCAAGCATCCTCATTACTTCACTTCTTTATGTCAGGAAGGCTCTCTATCAGATACACAGGCTCAGTAATCACTTGGTTACTTCAGTGGTATCCAACACAGGGAGCACAGCTTACTTGCTTTTCTGTAACTGTCAAGTTTCAGTTCTACTGGGCCTGTGCTAGTTCCCTGGCAGGAAGAAAAGGACTGGCTCCAAGGAGACATAGAGCAGTAAGCAGGACTCAGCTACAAAAGGTTTTGTGCAAATGTGTTAGACTGTTTTCTTCTCTGATTTGCAGCTACTGAGTTTGTGTAAAAGAGTCACAGAAATGGCAAAGGATTTTGTAATCTGAGCTTCAACAGAACATTAATTTTAAATCAATAACCTATGTCACCACTAGCCAATGTTTAGTAGGTTATTTTCTCTGACACAAGCAGTACGTAAACAATCAATTAGTAATATATATTATTTCTTGACTGAGCAATTGTCATGAAAACTGAGTTTAAGAGAGACTTCTAAGGACTTACATGACAGACAAATAGAGCTATATGAACAGTTTTGGATGGAATCATACAGGCAATCAATTCTATCAGTATATACAAGTCAGAGTTAGATCATGCACGTAATTATCTGGATGAAGTACTGGAATGGAAGAACTTTAGGAAAGGTTTACTTGGTTAGCACACTGTTGCAACTTCAACAGATTGTATTCTCTCCTTTTATTTAAGATTATACCAGAGCTTCAAGCACAGGATTAGAAAGACACCATGTTACAGAACTCCTCAACAAGACATGACGGACTTCAGCACTTGGTTTTAATGTTGGAGGGTCTTTTTTTTTTTTTTTAGGTTCTGTAAACTGTTCAAAGCAAAATGCAGCCAGGTAACTGAGAGTAAGCCAGATGCCTTGTACTGTGAGCAAAAATTACTAAAAAAAAAAATTGGGTAGAGAACAGATAGGTAGCTACATAGAACCAGAGGTACATCCATTTGAAGAATGAGCCAAGTACTCCCTACATATACTGCACCTACCACAAGATGACTATGAAAAACTTACAAATTGTCTTATTAGCGTGTGTTAGCAGAATATGAACTTCAGAGTACTCAGACTGAAACCAACTTGCTGTGACAATGCATTTACTAACCTTCAGCGCCTCCAGCCCTGCTTGAATCACAGGTGCAAAAACAGTTTCTGTTTCTCTTGTGTCTGCAAACATTTCTGGAATCTGATCCAACAAACTAGCAAAGAACAAGAAAAATGAGGAATTCAATATTCCATTTAATTGGAAAATCCACAGTTGCAGTTGATTACCTATGAGACAGAGGTGGTTTAAACAGAAGTCCCTAATACGTCTGTAAATTTTTATAATTTTTACGGTATTTGCCATCTCATCATTTATCTGTGAAAATAATGATGCCTTGTCATTCTTCATTGGCTTTTCTCATCCATATCCTCAGTGCTTGCTCCATAGCCTCAACTGATGCCTACTCCAATAGCTCTTCTGTATTCTTGGTCTTTTAACATATTCCAATATATATTGTTAAGTAAACTCTTAGGAAAGACTAGTGATGCTTGGCCTCTGTTTGCCAAGCATCCTGTGTACTATTCAAAGATTAATAGGTTTAATCCAGAGTTTTGTATTTATGTTTGTTAATGCACTACAGAACAGGCTAGAAATTTTCTTTAAAAACATGCAGTGCCAGGTCTAGTTCCCAAAACATAGTTAGCAAGCAACACAGCATAATTTAATTACAGTTCAAGTATCATGTTAAATAGTTTGCCAAAACTTTGCTAATTTCTCTATCTTTCCTTCTACATTTTATCTTCTCTATCCCACTCATTCAATTTTCTCCACAGAACCAAAATTAGACACCACTGTTGTCTCAGTTTTCAGTTATTTAGGCAGCTGCCTTAAAGATAGTGATTCAGTATTCTTACAACTTTCACTCTGCATCATTCTAGTTGTGTTTTGTTTTGTTTTTTTTTCCCAGAAATGCCCTTCTGTACTAAATCTCCTTATATATACCTTCTGCCAGGCTGCACTACAAGCCAAATACACCCTTACCCCATGAATTTTCCCAACCTACTTTGCCAGCTTAATCTCAGAGTATAGAAAGTTATAATACGTGGAGTGACTTCTAGGTGAACAACATGACAAATAACCATGCAACACTTGAATCTACCAAACAAGAAGTTTACTACACACATTGTAAATCAATTCCCATTACCTGGCAATAACTGTCCTGGACTCGTTCACATTCACCAGAAAACCATCAAGGAGTGGCACAAACATATCTGCCACATCCGAGACAACCATCATTTGTGGCTGTGCCAATGAGCTCTTCACGTTATAGAAGTGTAACACTTTGTTGTAGGTGACAAAGCCTACTCGAATGGCTGATTCTTCCATGTTGCCTTCCCTGCAAGAGACATACTTGCCTTCACATCTAAGTAGGTAGTGAAATCATTACGCAGAACCCAACACAATAGGGATAAGGGAAAAATGAAAGGAAGGAAAATTTATTTTCACCTAGAAAGGTATTCAGAAAGATGTTCTGCTTGGCCTTTTTCTGAAGAAAAGCTTGATAGGATTATCAAATAATTTTCTAATTTCTAGCTTCTTTTAAAGGGAAAAAGTGACAATTTCCCCTATTTTGACTTGTTATAGTAGTACACAATATACCTACCTGGGCAGGTAATCTAGGAGTGACTTTAATTCTTCACATATTAGCCTCACTAAGCCACTCTTCACAGCATTGTAAGACACATCAATCATGAAAATGAAAGCAGGTGGACTGGGAAACTTGTTATTCTGTGGAAGAAAGGGAAGAAGTCACATTATGGCCATGTAATACAGCCCATGTAACAGCTCTGTAACACGGACAAATGAATGCTGGTCAAAACTCTAATAGCTTTCACGTACTTTTCTACTCATGAGCAGTAATCTTTTCTTCAGATCATTCTCCCATCCCTACCCAACTAACAGTCATGTAAACACACTGTGCTTGAAATGGACTGGTATTGCATGACCTAGACTGATTTTGCCATTGCTCAGTGAAGAACAGGCTAGTTATAACCAAATCATCCATTTACATGACTAGGCCAGATAGGGAAAGTAGACAGGGAAGTTTCCTGCCAGTTCTCAAGACTTTGGAATCTGACTAGACTTGTTATAGGTGATTTCATCAATATAAAGCAAAATATTTTCCTCTCTGAGAACTCCAACCTTTCCCTTCTACTTAAATATCAGGTTTGCTTTGGGAAGGAAAAAAATTGTTTCAGTCAACAGTTTTCTGAAGTCTATAGGTCATACTGGAAGGAGCACACAGAGAAAAAACAAACCAGAAGAACTTTCAAAAAAGCTGGGAAGATTGCATCTTGTTTGAAGTAAAAATGCTTCTTACACTGTTAGAAGCAAGAGAATTGGTTTTTCCCTTAACTCAAAGTAAAGCTGAGGCATCAGAAGGTAACCAGTATAAAGTTGCAATATTTAGACACCTATTTTCCCAGCATTTATTTCAGCAGTGATGTAAGTTGATTTAATAAGCACCTTGCACATATTTTTCCTATTCCTTAGAAGTTAATTATTATTGAAATCTTTAATTTAAAAGTAAACCAGCTCTGACAATATATATTTCCACACTACTCTTGTGTTTTTAACTAGTATGGCTGTATTTGAAGTTCAATAGGTATAGTCTGTCTTGGGCAACATGTGGCACATTGCATAGTTACTATAGTACTTTCTTGAATCTCTCCTACATTCTCCTTCTGCCCCAAGGACTACTGCAAGAGAGTCCCTCCTGCTAAAGTAACAGCAGCTATAGCTGCTTATATACCTCCAGAAGAGAATGACAGAGGCACCTATAATAAAATTATATTATGCCATGTGTGATCAAGACTTCCTCTACTTTGGGAAGTAAGCAGACAAGCACATTATTTTACACAATGAAGTGGGTTGGATTAATGCTGTTAATTATGTCTGCCAGCTAGAAAGCAGCCCCAGACAATTCATGTCATTCTTACTTTTAGGAAAATAGGCTTTTTATTTAAAAACAAAACAAAATACATTAATAAACACATACTACCGTACCTTGCAATAGTCCACTGTTGCTAGAAACTCATAAGACCCCAGCGATAACTCAGGTCGGTCATAGAAGTCTACTCGCTTTCCAGTATGATCCAAATGCTGGAAGTAGTGAGGTGGCACTGGGAAAGGAAAAACCATTAAGTTCAGTGACACACCCATGATAAACACTGTGACTAGAGAGCTAACATGACAACAGCTGTTTCAAATAAAACGCCAGGAAAGCTAGCTAGCACTCTGTGCTAGCATGCAAGTATTACTAAAAATATTAATGCAATTTAAGAGCATCATTAAAGCCAAGAAATACAGGCAAACTGCTCCCAGTTTGTCTTATGCACCAGGTGGCACACTGTTTCATATCAGAAATGTCACTACACCACGCTCTTAGGATTCTTCTGAAGGATTTAGTCCAAAGGAAAAATACAAAAATCTTGTATAAGTAGTAACAAATGACTTACAATAGAGTTTGAGGCACACTACAGGCTACAACATTACTGACTTAATTCAGGCTTACTAAAAGATTGAGCTCCTTATTTTGCTGAGTTAGCTTTTTCCTTCCCTTCCCATGCTGCACAAGAGTAAAGCCTTCTAGGCACTCTGCCATAATCCTTTTGTCAGAATAGACAGGGTACTTCTTACAGTGGATTGTAAAGCATTAAGGAGGAGGAACTGGAAGTGTAACCATGTGCTCAGCACCCAGTACTTTTGTGCTGGTACCAGGCATCAGAAAGTAAAATGGGAGTTAAGCTAAGTTTTCACCTACAAAAGTCAGCTGCAGAAACAAAGAAAGCATTTGCCTTGTGCCCCAAGAACTATCATCACAGAGAGTCCCTCCTGCAGAATTGCTAGGGTAACAAAATGTATTTCAGTTATAGCTGCTTATATAGCTCCGGGGGAGACTAAAATGAGATTATCTGTAATGATAGTATTCACCACGTTTAAATTATTCTAAACATTCAAAGTTTCAACAGTTCAAAAGAAAACAAAGTGATATCATTACGACTATATATATATATATAGAAGCACCTATCATTCTTCTCTCTAAGTACACATCTGAAATTTCTGAAAAATCTGAATTTCTGAAAAACAGAAATTGTTTTCAAGTATTAGGTACAACTACATTGGGGTTTGCAGCATTGCTTTTTTCAGCAGTCTCTGAGCATCCCTCCCTTTTCTGTCCCTGCTCAGTTTTTACAGGTACAGCCATTCATACAGCTGCTGAGTGGGCAGGGACAGGGAATGCATGCAGGCTGAAAATCACCAGACAAAAAAGTTTTTTGAAGTTGGCCATTTCTAACCCCCATCAGCTTCCCATTTGGTTTGTACAAACAGTTGTACAGCATAACCAAGGTGATAAGAACAAACAGTCCATTAAAAGCCATCAGTGCTACCAAATGAAACACTCAAAATATCACCATAAGGTTTGTTGTACCTTACATTCCACTGTGCCTGCAAAACAAATCTACAGATGTCATGCTATGAGCAGCACATAGTGACTTCTGCTTAAAATGAAGCATGTTTTATATTAATTTAGAAGAGCAACCAAGATTAATTGGCATATATTGAACACTCCTATTCAGCTGCAGCAGATTTAGCTGCAATCTCATCTCTAAGCAGTGTTTAAACAGGCTTTGTGAGAAAAAAAAAATTGAGAAAAAAAAATCCTAACTCATGCTACTGACTAGATGTACATCTCAGTCTGTCACAGAAAAATGTAAGTTTGAAATACCCTAAGAAAATAGCATAAATAATTTTTCAGACCAGCATACATTATGCTACAAGTACCTCATGTTAAAAATTTGGTACAATAATACTGCAATGCATAAGCACCTACTTAATTTGAACATAATTTCAGAACTGAGCGCTGAGCATGTTTTATAACGAATTTTTTTACAAGACTGAACACACATTAAAGCATAGTATACATTATAAATGATCATAACATGATAAAGATTTATTTGCTTGCATCTTGTTCAAAGATCACTCCAATAGAGCCTAGAGACCGATTTCCAGAAGAAACCTTACCCTCAGTGACACAGCTGCAGAAACAACACTGGAACCTCCTTCCACCCTCAATGAATTGCATAAAAGGGCACATATAAGCCTTGCACCTATTACATCGGACAGGACCGGATTCTCCATGGTCTACCAAATAAGGAAGGGTCTGTGGAAGCAGGGGAGAAAAATGAAAAGAAAGGTCACATGATGATGAGAAAGAAGTGACCACACGTATTGCAGAGCTTAAAACCATCTCCCTGTACATTGCATAGGATTTAGCACTTTGGCAGCTGTGGAAGAGAGCGCAGGGGGTGGGGGAAGCCTGAACAAGTATTTCATAAATACTTTTTAACTTAAGCTCTAGCACGGCAGTTCTTTGTGGGCTGCAGTCATTAATGGGCTATCCCACTTAGACACAAACACGTACTTCTGCATGGTGCTGCACTACCTTATATAGTAGCCTGCTTGAGGAGCATGAGCTTTAGCAGGAGTACCACACTGCACAGCACAGATGTATCCCAAGTGAACACAAAAGACTGAAGCCATGCAAAGAATGGCTGCAATAACCTCATGGGAGCGAGCATACAATTTTACATTTCATCACAGGTTGGATTTTTTAAAAGCAACTCTTCACCTCTTATATTTTTCCCTTGTAAAAAGCAAGCTTTCTGACAAAATAGAAGCCAGTCATTGCATTCCATATACTCAAGAACATAGAGCATCCAGACCATTTTAAAAAGTTTCAGCCAATACTTATTTTTGAAGTCCACCATGAAATACAGTATATCCATAAGTTCTGCTTGTCTTGACCCCATTGTACAGCTAGTCCTCAAAACTGTTATGTAGCAATACCATTTTTGAACTATTACTGATAATATATTCTTTTTGCGGCCAAACCAGAATAAGATGCTTGGCAACTTCTGCAGTTTCTCAACCTCAGAATAAGCAGGAAGCACATTAAAATGGTTAAGACAGAACTTGTGCAAGCTACAAGCTGCATTCATAGTTCAAAGCATCTTTCATAACTAAGAATCTATCTCAAAAGAACGTTTAACTACTTACTTCTAAATTTTCTGACACTAAAGGTGTCCAGTCTTAATTCTCTCAGTCACCCTAAACCTCTGATCATGTTTAAGAGACAACATATTCATTGAGCAGGAACTGAGCAAATGCTCTAGTCACTTTCTTCCTCTTCATGCCACAGATGTGTCCCATCTCTCATTTAACCCCACTAATCATTTATTGACAATACAATGGTTTTGCTGCCAGCATTTCTCAGCTCCTATCCCCCAGGCTGACCTCCTCAGAGGAAACAAAATTTCAAGTTTTCTAACTGCCAGGCAATGCTGGTATTGTACTTCCACACAATAAGCTTTTTTCCTCAGCCTCTCCCTCAGTAACATGCATGCAAACAAACTACAAGGGTGCTGTAAACATGCAGTGCTATGCATGATCTTCCAGTAACCACTTACTCCCAGAAAGCACAGAGATACTTCTTTCTGAAGCCTCAAGCTTTGCTTTCTGAACTGTGCATTAACATAGGGCAAAGGTCTTGTATCTGGCAACCAGGTGCTGAATTTTTATATATTCTAGATTTATCTGAATGCTTTATTTTCATGAGACATTTATCCTCTTATTAGTGATATGTCAAGCTTTAGCTCTATTTACAGTCTTATTGCTCTGAACAGCTGAGCCTTCATCTGTTGGAAGGGGCCCTCCACAGGGAGTATGCCCTTGCCATAAAGAACTTCCCAATGCTAGAAACTGACCGGTCTCCAGGGCAATTTTCCAATCCTAGCCATGTTTTTTCTGGATATGATAAGTGTTTGTTCAAAGCGTAAACACACCAGGAGACCTAACAACTAGTTGTTTGTAAAGCTTCTCTAAAAGCGTGCAGCTCCACAAGCCTCCGGGTTTCTCAAATAAGACCACATTCTCGTACTGTGCTCCTTTTAAACTCCAACCACAATACAGCAATACAGGAATTAACTTCACTACTCAGTTTTATCACAAACCAGTTTTCAAAATCAAAACCATAGTTCAGGAACATTCATGAAATGCAACAGGAAAAAAACACCCTTAAAAGCCCAGAGGATATTCCTTTCCTTAGTAGATGCTAAAGTGAAGTTTAACAGGGCACGGAATACTGCAAACATATGTATTCAAATTTAACAAGCATATTCTTCTTTACATCACTGCTCCAAGCAGGCTAACATTACACAGTAGCCAGAGTATTTAGAATATTTTATAAAATTTCTAGCTCTGTGATAGTCTTGAAGCTTTCATGTTCTCAGCAAGCAGACAAAGTAGGTAAAAGGCTAGCTAGCCACACATTACACCTAGAAGTAAGTTAGTGCACAGAGCAAGGGCAGAAATAGAAGTGCAGCTCAGCAGTGCCCAGTACTCAGGCTTGTGCTGTCATCGCACACAGTGCTGTGCATGTATATTAGACAGCTTAACCAGTGTGCAATTGCACAACTTGATATCCTAGGAAAGACTTAACATCGATGATTAGTAACCATTTAAATACTTTAGGCCAAGAAAGAAATTGAGATCAACTGGAAGTGTACGCATTTGTGACCATCCTAATATTTTGGTCATTCAGTCACAGTGCTTGACAGTTACTGCAAAAAAGCTGAAATTATCACTGTGATCAAAATATTAAATGTTTTGAACACAACATTCTTCTGCCTTACAGATCTCTGCCACACACTTGTGGGAGAATCAATGTTTACCTAGTCTTCATTACCTGAACAGTCCTTCTCAACGTATCTGTTAAATGTTGACATCTAATACCATTCTCCTGACAAGTTCAGAGTGCATACAGTGCCTATGTAACTCTGCATATGGTTCTCACCTCCTCTGGGGGTAGGGTCGCCAGCGGTTTTATGACAGCAGCTAGGGGAACTTGGGACTGTTTGGCCATATCTGAGGTGCAGGGAATATTGTAAGATGTGCATCTTATGTAGCGGGGGCTTGCGTTACCTGGGGAACAAAGAAAAAATTCCCACAAATTTCAGTACAAGTTAAATTTATATTTGAGAGCAGAAATAAAGAAACCTTCAGTTGTGTTGTTAAGCCACAGAGACTAAGAGCTTATCTAAACAATCAATTAATTTCAATCTATGCAAAACTTGAATTCCAAACAAACTGCCTCTTTAGGACTAACTACATATAATAAAAGCCCTTAAGTCAAAACAAATGAACTTGACTCCACATCAACTTAAACCTCTAAAAAGGTGTTCCTGTTTCACTCTTTTGCAGACTAAAATATACTGTGGGCAGAAAACTCAACTCAAGCATTTCTATTGTTTGATTTTGTAATTTTGGCTGAAGAGTAAAGCACTTGATTGTAGAATCAGATTCTGAAGTTTCAAGGGAGCTTTAAATCTCAAAAAAAGCATGGGAAATTAAAAGATTAAATATCCTTTCTCTTTGAAGTCCATGGACCAACTGACATTCCACTCAATTAAAAAAAATACAGTTCCCAGTCCAATTCAAATGATATTGCTAGTAAATTTCAGTTCTTAACTGTTGTTGATATAGCTCTTCAGAAGAGGTTTCATTTGCTGCTTTCTGATATCCCTGGTAATGCTGATCCCAGGTACCTGCCCTGGAAAACATTTTTTTACTTGCGAATTGGTTACTAGCTACCAAGCAATGAGGAGAATCTAAATTGAGATCAAATCAACACAGGACTTGAAGCTAAGCTTCTGTTGGTAAAACACATATCCCCAGCCATTGAAATAATTCCTCAAACTTTTCCTTGAAAGACATAGACAGTACTGTCATTGACTCTTCGGGGTTTCTGTTTTGTTTGTTTGTTTAGGAAAAGAAAAATAATTCACCTTGATCCTTGACCAAGAAATTCGTAGTAACAAGAGGTGGGACCTGCCCTCTCACTCCAGTGACAAATGGTTCTGACCCACGGTTACTTCTGTCATCTTCAATCACTTGAATCTATGATGAAAAACACCACATTAATATTTGGAGGTTTGGTTTCAAAGTACTGTAAAATACAAAATTTACATCTGTAAGGCAGTGAAAAGGGGACCCGAGGCAAACATCACTATCTCTAAAAATAAGAAGTCTAAAGCAAATAAGTTTTGTCAAGCAGTCACCTCTCAGTTTGATCTCGAATAGTACTTAATGACTAACAATAAATTACAAGTTGCAAATAGTATTTTTCCCCAAGTATTTTGAGTAGTAGCATATTTTGTGTTTTAAGGCCTGATCTGAACTCATAAAAGCCAAACACAGATCAAGAAAGGAATTTTTTTGGTATTATTCCCCTGTATACTGGTCCTAGCCAAATTAAAATTAGAAGCTTCTGTAAGCCTCAGGCTGAAGTTCTATAGATAATCTGGCTTTTCCTTTCTGTTATGTTTCCACTGTTTTCATAGTATGCATTTATTTCTAACCACTGTAAGTCTGACCTAAAGACAGATGCTTGCAAGCTCCGGTGGAAGTCTTCATTACTCCATGGTGCTCAAGAGTTTGGGATTTGAATTCTGGGGATGTGGATAGTGAAGTTTCAATGGACTTGTCAATGGATCAAGCTTAAACTTCAAAGCCAGCAGAAATCTTAAATTTCTTAGTATTTCAAATTCTTCATAAATGCAATTAACAGTTTTACTTGACTAAAATATCCACTGCCCTTTGGATAAGAACAGCAAATTGTAGTTATACACAGTTTTAACTACATTTCCCTACTGCTGCCTGAATGAAAGCATTAAAACTAGCAATCATTCTTCTGATCTTACTTTGCCACCAAATCACATGCCTTTGCTTAGAGTAAATTGTGAAATGCCTAAGTTTGCATGGCAGAACTTCTACCCTCTCACTAAGGATTCTAAGTCGCCAGCAAAAAGCCTCCCATAGCATCAGACAGTGACTACTCCAGGATAAATCTAGTCCCATTTCAAAAGTCTACAGACTGACATTGGTGATCTCACCTGCTGGTACTTGTTATATGACTATACGACCAACTTTGACTAAACGAGGAAGAAGTGATACAAGGGTAACATGGAGTCAAACGTGTTTTTTTATTTTCTTCCAATCCAAAAGGTAGCTGCTTTTTTCTTTCTTTAGGTAAGATTCTCTACACATAAACATTAAATTTTCAAATTCAAAATTTAATGGTTATGTATGAGCACAGATAATGAGAGAATGTTTATAGCTCCCCATGCCTCATATTAATCTACTAGAAGATTTAGATCAGTAATTAACATCAAAACAAAACAGTTCATCTACAATTTTAGAACTTCAAAGCATTAGCCTGGTACTGGTATATCAATAAGAACAGTAATCAAATTCTGTTCAAAACTGGTAGAAAACATGCTTACAAAGGCTCATGCTGTGTGTACGTTAACATGAGACACACATTCTATGGACAATTATACTGATGGCTTACACTGAAAATGCCAGTTGGAATCTGATGAAGGAGATATTCTAAAGATCAGACGAAGTGAGGGGAGACATTCTTCATGATCTGTTTCTGAAACAGTCTGCTTTCTATTGCCTCACCATTCATCAAAGAAGAGAAGATTTTAACAACCTCTTGTGGTGTAATGTTACTCATTTTGATAAGGCAAGCAGAAGACAGCAAGGAAAGGGTAAAGGATTAATGATGGAGGGTTAGTGAGGTGAAGTTCAGGTTTCAGGCATGCACAGATGGTCACCAACACACAGACTACAATTGACATATACAGCACTTACTGGACTAGGAATTGCATCTGGGTCTATTCTGTGCCTGGGTTTCTGCTGAGGTGGCAGCTCATTAAGTTGCTTTTTTTAAAAAAATAAAAAGTAAGAGTGCCACAAAAAAAAAAAAAGAAAAGAAAAGAAAAGAAAAAGAAAAAAGAAAAGAGAATAATAAACCAAAAAGTAACAGTGTTACTTCTCTCTACCCAAACCTGTAGCACTGGAATTAGATACATTTGGACATTGGTTCATGCAACAGGAAACATCAGCTTCTGCAGCATACACTGATCCCAAAACCAGCCTTGCCAGGATATTGGGCTTGGGCTCTGAACACATTGCTAACAGAGGTAGTGGCTCACGTGCTCATTTTGGTTAGAAATTGGGGATTTATGCTTTAAGAACATGCTAAAATGAAGGCAACTGACACAAGCCATTTGAGATCTCATTTAGTGTAAGAGAAGAGAAGCAGACAAGCAACTAAAGGCTTCTTATATTCTACAAAAAAATATGGTCATAAAATTTACATAAACCTGGAGTCTAAACAGATAACCTTTTTTGAATAGCAATAACTTCTGAACAGCACCAGTCCAGACCTAAGATGTAACTCTACTTTATTTTTATAGTTTTGAAGTAAAGTGATTGCAAGCACTGCACCGGAAAGGTTTCCTGTTACCAAATGACTGTGGCCTTCTGAGACAGTAACAGAACAGCATCAGCAGCAGTAGAAAGAACAGCACAGTAGACTAGTGGCAATAATACTGCCAGGCTTAATATTACTCATCATTGCTAACCATTACACATCACTGCTTGTCCTTTCTCAGAACCTCCATTCTGAAAGATAATCCCAATTTGAGAAGTTGTCCATATTTGACTGAAGTAGTGTCATGACTTAATGACCCCAAAAAATGCTAACCAGCTTTTTGACAGATTATAGCAAAAAGGAAAGGAAAAGCACTACAATCATCTATTAACCATACTTTAAACGTGGATCATATGGTTCATAGACTGTCACCTCAAAACCTGAAATTAGTTCACCTTGGAAAGTCATTAAGAAGGAATCCAGAAATGGAGAAACAAGTTTAATCAAAGCCATCAAGGATTCTCAAAATGTAACATAGTACAGAAAAAGACCTGAGGAATTAGAGCATTGATTTGCATGTGCAGTGCCTTTCTTTAGTCACCAAGAAAAATACTGCTTCTGGGCTTATTCATAAGAAAAGACTGAAGCTGGATATATGACAGAAAAGTAAGCAGGAAAACAGACTGATGTTCTTTGGAACGAGAAACCTGTTTTCAGCTTTGGTCTTTGTCAGTTCTGTTTTATGTAAAGACACTATGGAAGAACTCACACTGGTAAGAACAAAGTAAGCTTACAGGGCTAGGAATGGAATCTGGATCCAAGCGTTTTGGTGGAGGTGGTGGTCCAGGTTGACTTCCATAATTTGGTGTTCCTGGATAGGCTCCTCCATAGTTTGGTTGGGGACCCCTCACCTGCCCAAAGGAACCTTACAAGAAAGGGACAGCAAAATCAAACAATGGCTAATACTAGGTGTTTCCTCATTAGGTACTTCCCACTTTTCCTGTCATCGTCAAAAAAAAGAAAAAGAAAGTCATGTGCTTTTCAGTTAATTAGGATTAAACATATTTATCACAATGTTTCAGCTTAGACTGTACATCTCTATCAATAATCCAATAAATTGATGGATACAGTCCTCCTTAAAACCAGACTTAAGGAAACAGGTTTTTAGACTAACATAACTATTTTTAGAATAATACAATTACAATACACATTAAGATCAGGCACTATGAACATTTAAGTTAAATTGCAGAACTGCCCAACAGAAAGCGCACATAGAACAGCCAAATAAGCTAGTGGATGACTCATAATTCCTCAAACTAAAGGTATGCAAGAACTTCTCTCAGGCAGTTTTGGCTTGCCTGAAATTACAGTAATAAGTTAATGTGTGATTATCTCTTTTGTTTTGTAACTACATGAAGTTATTTCATATTACTTTAGACAATTTCAGTCAGTTATGGAATAACAGCATGATTTACCCCATTAGAGTTTTTACAGTTCATAGCAATTTGGACAGATATTTTTAAGTAATTTACCTGGCCAGTTGTGCAAAGCTGCACGGGGGATGGGATTCTCAATCCTGACACTTGCACCTGATTACTTTATCCTAGCTATCTGTAAATGTTATGATTAAAAATCAACCAAAACTGTTTGTAATTCAGAAAGCTTAACTGATATTACTTCTAAGCACACACAAAATGTGAAAGGTTCTACAAGGATAAAAATACACAGTTTTGCAAATTAAAGAAGAAAAAGTAGCAACTCCTTTTCAATGTTTAACAACTCCTCTCATACAGGTTGGATATGCACACTGGCCACAAATATTAAAAAAAAAAAAAAAAAAAAGATAAGGCTTTGTAGAATTTCAAATCTCTACTTTTGAACAGATGAGGGTGCAGACATCAATTTAAAGATCATAAAATTTTGATCACAAATTCTTGTAGTATTATGGCACTAATTACTAAACAACTTTTTGGCCAAGTAAGCTAGGATTCCTTTAGTTACATTAATCTGATTAAAACCTGTATGACAAGTATCTTAGAATGACACATCCTATTGTTTATCTTGGATTTGTCCTTCAGACAGGACCACAAGGAAACAAGAAGAAAGCTTTGAAGTGCAGCCAGGAGCCCACAGGTAACAAACCTGAAATCCAGTTCTCGGTTTGCAGCACACAGAGAACACACGTGACTCACAATTCCTATACTAGGAATACTCACCGTTCTGCTGCATTTGGTATCCTGGCTGAGGAGGATGAGTGGGAGGAGGTGGTCCATGGAGGCCACTCATGGGAGGCCCAGGGTGCGGCCCTGACATAGTTGATGGAGGTGGTGGTGAGGATACATGATTAGGCTGGGACGTTGGTGGTCCAGCAACTGTCTGCCCAGGCAGTGGTGGGCCTGGCATGGTAGGTGGCCTTGGGGCACCTGTGCTAGGAGGGTAAGAGGAAGGTCCAATCCCTGCAGAAGAGGGAGGTGGGGCAAAACCAGGGACTTGAGTAGGTAGGCGTTGAGTTGACATCGGTTGACCAGGAAACAGAGGCTGTGCCAAAGGAAGACCCTGAGACACACTGGTAGGAGAGGGTCCTTGGCTCGCAGTGTAAGGTGTGTAGAGACCAGATCCTGTTGCACTAAAGCTTCCTGAGACTGGGGGAACCGATGTTGTGGGACCTGATAAGAAGAAGATATAACACCATTTTCTTCTATCCTCAAGACAATTAAGATGCAAGCAAAAGCCATTTGCTGTAGATCATCTAAATAGGTCTACCACTTCCTCATCTTTAGATGGACTTGCCACTACTAAGAGACAAACCTTAAGTGAACACCCTCCTAAATTGATCAGAGCGCTGAAACTTCTCCAAGGGATCTGAAACTTGATAGTTCCTTCATTGTCCTCTCTCTCAAAGTCTGAGCTTCTTATTTTACATAATCAGAATACATTTCAGGATTCATGGCCAGAAAAAAGAGGCAAAGCCAGGAGTATGCCAAACAAGAACCACGAAAAGTCTGTCTACTGATTTCTTGAACTGAAATAAGTTTATATCTTGAACTCCACACTAAGTTGGAGCCTGTAGTTCAAGAATGGTTTTGAGCTTCATGGAGACCAGCTTACACATACTAAAGACAAATCTCTAGTCTTCAATTAAAAAAAAATAAAAAAAAATCCTGTAATCTACAGCAGTGGGACTGTAGATCTAATACAATAAAACACAATATCTACATTCAGTTTATACTTTTTAAGTAAGTTTCTTCTCAACTTCCAGTAAAACCCTTCACAAAATCAGTCAGAGTAATTTCAGCCCTTTGTGATTTACTGAGTCCTTTTTCCTTCTGTTTTTTTTTGTTTTTTTTTTTTGACTGGACTGCTGCACAACAGTGGCAAGACATGTAGACTCCAACAGCTTACTTTGGAATAGACTGGTTTTGTGTTTCACACCAAGATTCACCTAGTTGAGGAGAAATATTATTGCTTTCTTTTGTTACTCATCCTGCAGTACTTCCTGCACTGTCCCCTACAATACTCTCAGTTCCGTTTTCCCCGATAATGACCTTATCAGTCAAGGAAACTACCGTTTACTATGGCAGATGTCAACACCCAGAGAATTCCCATCACCATATGGTAATGAATCATTGATAAGAGCAAATCTTTTATGAAATTATTAGCATAAATGAAAAGCAATAGCATATTTCTGTAGCCAGGAAACCTCACCATAGCCGAGTCCAGCTGGGGGAGGAGCAGAGGCTGTAGTACTGCCAATTGTCATCCCTGCCATGTGATTGCTGAGCTGCTGTACACTTGCTGGGGGTGGACCATATTGCTGGAACGTAGCTGTCTGGCTGACAGGCGTGGGTGCTGAGCCTGGCAGAAACGGCTGAGAAGCAGGTGGCCTGAGAAAGAAGATAAGAAACTTCACTGGATTCCCCATTATACGAGCAGTTACAATTCTCTGTGCCTTTTGAAACTGTTCTACCACATAAACACTAGCTGGATCTCAATTATTTACACGAAGCACTGCAGCTCAGTTTTGGAAAAATAATTACATATCCTGCATGGATCTGAATCCCTTTCCTAAAAAAAAAAAAAATCTATTGGTTCTTAAAATAGAAACTCTACATTTATAGCATTGTTTTTGTTAATTCCATTTTAGTTATTGCAACAAATCAGAAATACTGCAACAGAATCTACAGGGTGAGCAACAGTAAGGCCTGCACAGCTATGTAAGAATGCTCTGTTGCTCAAAGGATTTGGACTCTCCAGCTGACAGTGCTGAGCTTAACCAAAAGGAAAACAAAAACAACTACCTTTCCCCACAACCAGTAATCAGAATGAAGCAGTGAGGACTGTTGCTACTTTCACCACAGAGGTAATGGCAGTATCTTTCCAGAGATGATGCCCAAGAGCTTTAGATGAAGATAACTCAGGGATCCATAATGGACAGAAAAGGACCCAGAACCAATACTAAGGAATTACTCAGTAATGACAGACAGCAACACGCTCCAGAGATCAGTTCACACTGCCAAGGAATCAAATACTATGGCTGTGTGGATGCAACTGTATTAAAACAGGACAGATTATGGGAACCTGAAAATTCCTTATGGGAAAATGACCACCACAAAGAAAATCTTTGGAGAAGTGGTTTTGATCTGTCACTGACATCGGCTCGCATCCTTCCAGAAGTTTTTCATCCTCTGAGATTCTTATTGTCTAACAAATACCCCTATGGCAAAATGTTGTTCCAAAACAATAAGGAAGCAATAAAAAAAGTCAATGTCCACCACAGGAAAAACAAAGCGTTTCATTTGTTTTGGCCCCTAAAAGGTCTACAGCTAGCATAGGTCTACTAAGGCAGGCCTTTGTTATGATTTGCTCTTGTATGTACCTCTGCATCGGGGCTGCTGAGGCTGGAATCCCATTCTGCACATCTCCATGTCCAAACTGACTGTATGCCAGATGGCCAGAAGGAAGAGATGCCCCAGAGGCTGGAGGGGGAGCTCCAGATGTTGGAGGGGCTCTTAATGAACCTACAGACATAAGGAGAAAAAAAAATTAAAAAAAAAAAAAAAAATCACAAATTACTTACAGAAACAAGGCCTTGAACCAATTACCAGGAAAAATCTGGGAAATAAAAAAAGTGCAGAAAACAGTTTAGTGGTGGCCAAAGTGATGTATCAATACTCCATGAGCAACAAATAATTTATACAACTATATTAGAAGTAGCTAAACTGAAAGCACAAATATTTTTAGCCAGTGTCACTAGTCACCATCTCCACACAGACCAAGTAGAAAATATGTACTGTGGAGGGTCTTCAAAAGACAATTTCATCTTTTGATAAAGAAAAAATCATTATCTTATCAGTAAGGTATTAAATTCTTCTCCCTCCAAGTCCAATTATTTTTATCCAGACCAAGGAGAGTATTCACATGGAACCTAGTGTTCATTACAGGTCAATTTTCCCTACTTGAAAGGTAAGCAGGTTATGTGAGAAGATTCAGTTTTCAAAAATTACATCTAACTGCTTTAAATATAACATAATGGCAGCCACCACAGACTGTTCTTCCCAGCTTCTCAAGGTTGGAGGCTAACGCAAATATTTCCTCATCTTTGAGACTGAACTGCTTCAGGCACAGCCCAAACATATTTGACTCAGAAACAAGTATTCACACTTTCCACAAACCGCACAATGCTGGATATAATACCAGCAGACCAACTGCAGTGTCTACTTCCAAAAAAGATAATATAAACTTCTATTGTAATGATATCATGTTAAAAATGCTGACAATCAATCAGAACAACCATATGACCCTGCCTGCTAACCACAAGGGAACATATTTCACATATGGGGTATCGTTAAATACAGATGACTAAACTGCCCCATGAGACCAGGGCAGCACACACACACTGTTATACCTCTCTGACAGTGACTGGCGTGACAAGTTTAAAAGGGACTCTGAAACCTTCTTGTGAGGAACCATTATGAAATAGGAAATAAGAGAAGCCATTTCTCAATTCTACAGTATAAATTTATACACCAAAGCATGAGGTTTCAACTCATATATATTTTTACCTTATCTGCTACATGTAATTCTTAGTAAGCTTGTGGATGTAAATTCAAGGAAGAAATTAACTAGACCTTGTATGAATAACCAGTAATTTCTTGGGGCTTTTTTCTTTATTACTAAACCTCTTCTTGTTCTTCATTTTGAGACTTAGGACTTAATTATATCCAGAGACATTTATTATTTTTATATACTTTCACCTCCTTAAATCTAGTCTTTTCTAAACTACTGTTACAGCACCTTGATCTTACTGTTCCTCTGGCTAAGCATTTCCTGTTCTCTATTTGTATGTTGTGTGGCATTTCTATTTCTGAATGTCTTTTGTGATACCTTTTCATTTAATTTGATATACTTTCATCTATTTTGGAATCTCTTTCTTTTGATAGTACATGTAAACTGTTTGGCATTGTTATCTTTTGTCTCTGAAAGCATATTTAATGCAATTCCTGGAGGGATCCTACATTACTTTTTTTTTTACATTAAGTTAACTTTTTCCCCCTCAACTTTAACAGGCATACAATTTGACAAATACATGCTTACTTCAGAAAAAGCTTCTGAAGTCTTCTTTTTCTAGTTCTTGTCACAAATATACTTCTGTAACTATTACCACAGACTGCTCAAATAGCCACTGAAAAAAATTCACTTGAACAGGTATGAATATCTAGTGGTTTATTAGCTTAAGATTCATTAGTCTTGAAGAATCCTGAAGGTCCCCTTCAACACCTTTGAGATATTGCTCTTATTCATCACAGACCTCAAAATGGAGGTAGATTACAGCAAAATGGGAAATGCCTGTGATTTTACTCAAAGCCCTGAGACTATACAGTCTTGGCCCAGTTCTGACACCCTGCTCTTCTAAGCAAATTGATGCTGCTGGAAATAGCTCTTTCAAAATACCACTAGTTGGAAAGAAGGAAAAAATACAGTATGATTTCTTGCAGTGTTTTTAATTCTTACATCTTGATTGCTAGCTTTGCATAAGTATTTCCTTCTTCAAGCCACAGCTTTTGGAATCATAATTATTCCTAACATATATTTGGTTTCTATGCTATAGTCAAAGAAGCTAAAAACCTTTTTTTTCCCCTTAAATGAAGGCCCAAGTTACAAAAATCTCATGACTTCCAATAACCTCCTGGTGCTTGGGGAGATTTTTCATTTCTTCCTTGCAATGCTATAATTTCAAACCTCACATTTTAGTTCTCTCTCAAGTGGGAGACTGCACTCTTTTAAACTAAGGATTCTCCCTGACAGAACCTGAATGGGCCAATTCAGGTTTTGAAATCAGTCTTCAGAAAACATTAGTCACAAGTCAGGTTTTACCTACAAATCTGCATAAGAGATTTCTACTAGGACTATTTCTTCATATCCTATTTATGTTTCTGGAGTGCTGCCTACAAATAGATTGGGAAGTATCCTACCCACCTCTGCCTGAATAACCAGGTACCCACACCTTTGAGATAAATATCCATATTAAATGGGAACTTGGCACAGAAGAAGTGGCACAGCACAAACACTCCCACAGAAAGGACACCATTTACCTATGAAATTAGGTGCAAGAGAAGAAGTGTCAGAGTTGAGAGATACAGGAGAGCCCTTCAAAGGGAACCCCAAGGAAGGAAAGTAACCTGGAAAGACAGAATACACCAGTAAATCAAGCTTGAGAGAAAGAACCAAGAGAGAGTGTTTCCAATGCTGAGGACAGTCTGCAGTGCAGAAAATATCATATACATAAAATCTCACTTTTCTACAACGCATAACATCAATCACCAACACAGTTCATATATCAACATTAATACAAATGTTAATAGTATCGTAAACTGAGTCTATGTAAAACAATCCAGCAGCAGCCTAATTGTTACTGGTATTCAGATAATTGTGTTTGCACTTTCAACTGCATGATCTCATCCGAAGGAAACCGACAGACTGACTGAAAGACTGGTAAAAAGTTGTCTTGGCTCTTTCAACATACTCATAGCAAGAAGCAGCTATTTTCAGCTAGCAGCACAGTACTCTGCTTCTGGTCCCAAGCAAGACTAGCATCACTGGCACAGCATTCCCACGTTTCCATTAGTTAGAGCTGGGGTTTGTCACAAATCAGATGCTAAAGACTCCCTGACTGAGGATGGCATCTGCTCCCAACACTTCTCCACTCAGTCCTCCAAGCAATTTTATTGTTATTTTTAAAATAAATCCCTAAGACATCTGCTTTGAGATCACAGAATAACATTGGCAGTTTTCCTTTTACCCCTCAGTGTTCACTAAATTCCTGTCACTCTAGTGCCTCCGAAATTAATTCTCTCTCCTCTATGTTATGCAGCTGCAACAGGTCTTGCTACAAAGACCTGCAATAAACATAATGGGAGTAGAAAGGATAACTGTCACTATCTTCACTATCACCTGTCTGCTCTCTTTGATAATGCATTGTTTGTTTGCCACTCTTTTCCACCTGGATGTCATATTCAGCAGCTATCAACTGGTCAACTTCTGGCTGTTGTGCTAGTGCTCTGAATTTTACATTCCTTCCTTCTAAAGATAGGAATCCTGGATTTACAGTAACAGGTCCAGAATGCACAACTTGACAACTGCCATTTCCTTAATACAGTCTGCTAAGTCTAGGAAGGATGGTCTCAGAAGAAAAGATGGAAGAGAAATCTCCACAAACCACGGGTGGTCTTTGCCTGATATATCAATAAAGTACACGAGATACTACTTAAGAGTAGTGCAATACATTTTTGTGGTCCAAACGAGACCACCTTGTTGCCCTCAGTGTCACACTACCTTTCAATCATTACTGGCACAAACAAAAATCTGCTTTTTTAATCTGCACAAGTTTATATGCATGTTATCAAGCTTTCTAGGTATGTCCTTACTGAGCTGTCATGAACCACATTTCTGTTGTTCTAAAATTAAAAAAGGCAAAACAGAAATAATTCAGAAGGAAAAGAGTTCGCTCCCTTAAAAGAAATGCTTTTCAGACTTGTAAAGTCTAAAAAGTTCTTGAAGTATCTGATGGAAGATGCTTATCAGTTTCTTTTCACAAACATCCTTAACATTCTTCACACTGCCAACAACCAAAACCTGTTTTCTGTTAATAGCTGCACTGATGAAACTTTTCCAACAAATCTGTAGTAATCTTTGTCCTTCTTGAATCTCCTTCTCTCCCTCATTGAAGCAAGTCCAATTTCTCCCCATTCCTTCCATGGGACAGGAAACACTAGTTAGTCAATGGCTGCATTGAGCAGCGAAACAGCACTCAATGGCTGAGCTCTGCATTGGTCTTCCCAGGAAGCAGGGTTTCTTTCCTCTGCCCAGTGCTGATCTTCATTACTTTTATAGGAATTTAAGCCTTCTGTGAAATTAGTTCAAAACTCACAGATTAAAAGTGCTGTTGGAAGAGATTTATTGAGAGGAGAGGAAGAAGAGGATTAAGGAAAGAAAAGGAAGATGGAGCAATTGAATAACCCATTCTTTAGCACACCACACTAACTCTTCTTCTGCTCCACTACCCTGCTAACTCTAGACGAAAAGCCCAACAGGGTAATTATTCAGCTCCCAAATGTCAGTCTCCCACTTCTGTTAGTTTCAGGACAACTATAGGCACTTCGATTGTTCTATCCTTCTCATTGAGTTTGGTTTAAAATTCAAGAAGCTGCAAAAAATTCAAGATGTACTTGGAGGAAAGAATAAGAGAGAGACCATCAGCATGACTGGTATTCTAGGGAAATGAGGAATATGCTAATCTGAAATCTAAACAAACATTTCAGAGTGGAAGTTCATGTTGTGCTTATCTGAATCCATCCACATGATTTTGAAAGGCAAAAACACTTCTACTCAATGCAATAGTATTTTCTCTTCTACATTTCAGATGTTAAAGTCACTATTGATCTCCCAAAGCAATTCAGGTACTTGGAAACAAAGACTCCTAAAGTTCTTTAATAATTTTAAGTTAGCCTTTCTTTTGAAAACAGGAAAGAAAAGTTGAACTACTTTGTTTCTTTCTTTCTTTCTTTTTTTTTTAAACAAAATCAACAAGTGATATGATCCTGCAGAACCAGGGAAATTCTGGAACACATTAGCTTGCCACATGTCCACAAACTTTCTATTGATTTTAAAGGCTTTAAAGAAAATAGCTCCAAATACGCTTTCTGCCTAAAGTTGTATGTATAATCTTTCAGGATGGAGCGCAGATCTTTCTATACAATAATGAAAGGCAGTCTCAGTTATAAATTCTTACAGTCCCTAACTGCTGCCGCTCAGCATAACCTCATCAGGAAGACTGTCCTAGTCAGGTGCTTCAGTACCATGGGAGCAGAGACATACAGAAAAAAAGCAGGCTGTACTTCTCAACATGTTAGTTTTATGAGCTATTAAAAGAAGAGTAAGCCCTACTAAAATGGACAAATAACAGAACAATAACCTCAGAATGTACAGGAAGAACATGATTTTTAACATCATGTAAGCTACATACAGAAGAAAAGATAATTGCTACCACAAAATAAAGACTAACAACAGGAAGCATACAGAAAAAATTCCACGCATGCAACAATTTACAGATTATCAATCATTAAGTTTTGACTGAGAAGTACCTTGCGGAGGGACTGGCTGTTGATATCCTGGCATCGGACCGTTATAAGCTCCATATTGCGACTGAGGAACCCCTGGCAATGGCTGTCCTCCGTAGGCAGGCTGCTGGTATCCCTGATATCCAGGCTGAGGTTGCCCGTAAGGAGGCCCTGTGTGAGCTTGCTGGTTTACACTCATTGTATTCACATCCCCAAACTAATCTCACCTGCAAAAAGTGGGGGGAAAAATGGCTTTTAGCAGACATAAAACCAAACTGGCCAACTTCCCGACTGTTTTCACAGAAATGAGAGCTCCTGAGATACTAGGGAAGGTAAAACATTAATGGTAATTTACTCTTGCACAGCAATTTTTTCAACTAAGATAAAATCTTTACAAGAGCTAGTTAGAAAGCAATATTTTCAGAAACTATGTTTTCTAATCAACTTATTCACTGCTTCATCCTGGTTAGACTTGTGATCATCTTCTTAGAAAAAGATACCATAATTTGCCATTTCATAGCAGATGATTACCAAACTTCCTGAGACACCTTACGAACTACTTCAACCTCACAGAACATCAGACCAACAGAAAACAGATTTCATGACATAGATGAGAGATTCCTTAACACAACACTTCAATAACACTGAACAAGTTCAGCTTTCATCTCTGTGTTAGCCTACTTGATCATGTTTCCTTGCTACGAGCAACACAGACTTCACCATCCGCAAAGGCTGCTTCTTGAAGTGTTTGATAGAATCCAGAACAGGACCAATATAGGGGTTTTTGGCCTTTTTTTTTTTTTTTTAAACAGTAGATGATTTAAAGTCCTTGTTATGTACATAGATTTCAGAAAACTAAGATATTCCAAAAGCAGCATGTTCACCTAAGAAAGATGTTCAAAATGGAAAAGCATCACAGGCAAAGGTGTCACTAAAGGAGTTACACAAAAGTGTAAGATCTGAAACAAAGCATCAGAGACAGGAAAGATGTTTCTTAGCAATGTTATGCAAGAAATATTGCCTAACAGGCAGATTCCCAATTCCTCTAATTAACTGTCTAAAGAGATTGACTAACTTTATAAAGAGAAAAACAGAAACAGCATTGGAAGACCCCAAACCAAGCAGGCAATTCTTACAAAACCACAGTACCAAGCAGGCAGATAAGCCACAGAACGCCTGAGTTATGGAAAACCAAGGAGATGACTTCATGGGCAGGAGATTCCCTCCTGGCCTATTTCTCAGGGATATTTTGCATCCCCTGTACTCTTTTGGACACTCCATATGTCACTGTTACCCTCTTCAGCTAAGACTATCTACACTAACACTGTAAAGAAATGTGTGCTTAGATCAACTTAATTTTTACTAAAAACTTCCAATTTATATAAAAATGCAAAGGTAAGGTAAAGCAAATAACTAATGTTGCCCTCATATTTTGCTCCAAACTCTATGATGAACTGTGCGTTAAAGATACACAGTAAATCTTAACACAGAGGAGACATATAGCTGCAACAGCCACCAGCCGGTTGAGGCAAATCCCAATGAGGAATCTACAGCTTAACTCAAGCGGGTAACAAACACCTGAGCTGTTTTACCTATACATTGATTAGAGTACGCCAACCATTGCTCAGGTTGGTTCGTCACATTACCAAAAATATGATGTCAAAGCATTATTTCAAAAGCTGACACCACAGCTGTACAGCAAAGGTACTAAAATAACTACAGCTCTGTAAGAACCATTAACATAGAAATTCTTTCAGATCCACATATAGAATAATAGGAAAATACATATATCACAACAGAGCAATCTAATTATTTAGAGAAGAAAGCTAGCATAACACATACCTACTACATTTAACCTCCTGTAGCTAGTAAACATGACAAACATCAACATTAAGAATGCTAATGCTTACTCTGAAATTAGATATTAAACTTTGTATGAAAAGAAATACAGTTTTATATTTTTATTCTTCAAGCTGTATAAAGGTAATGATAGGGCTTTTGTTTAGAAAAAGAACTTATCTTAAATATTTAAAGGTAATTTGCTCTTGAAAATAACATATAATATCATTTGCAACAGCTTACAACAGTGTAACAGAATTTTTGTTCAGCCTACAGTGCTTTTAAACATGGTTACACATGATAAACATGACAGCAAGAGAGTAATTTCTAAACATTCTGGTTTCCCCACATCACCTTTGACATAGTTCTGCAGAACAATCTAACCTGAGCAGCTATGGGGCCAGGAAATCTGGACTTTGGGACCCGCTCCCTTCCCAAGTTCCCCTGAAGGTTAACCTCTTCCTCCCCAGGTAGGCAACCAGTGTCACCATATTGCAATCACAGCCCTACCCCCAACCACCTCCTGTTCAGTGCAAGCAGTAAAGCAGTAGACTTCCTCCTGCAAAGGTGGGGTAAAGGGAAGGGAGGACGCGGCGAGACGACTGCTCTACCCGCACACCTTGGAACATCCGGGCAGGACTTCCTGCCAAGGAAGGAGGGCTGCTTTCTCTTCTTCCTGCCCCCGACTATTGCTTATTGGATTGTGCATGAGGAAGTTGGCTTCTAGTCACTGCTCCTACAAACAGGTCCTTCCTCCAGGAAGAGCTGCAGGCGAAGTAGCAGCATCCTGCAGGATACCTCCTGAGCTATAATCATCAAGACACTCTTCACAAGTTACACCTACAGAAATCCCCGAACAGATCTAACGTTTGAACAAGGAATTACTACAGGGCAGGAGATCAATCTTTCATGCTTTTTTTCTTCTTGTTTGTTTTTTTTTGGTTTTTTTTGTTTTTTTTTAAAGCATGATGGGGCAAGAACTCAAGCATGTCCCCTGGAACCACTTCTGACATACTGTTTTGAGTGTATACTCAGTAAGTGACCTTACCTGATGATCTTTCACTATTCGCTTTTCAGCCTTCCCTCCCCTCCCTCACATGAATATCAGTATTTCCCGCTTGAGCAGGCGATATCTGTTGGCTTGTTTCTCTCTCCACAATAATACTGAAACCAAGAGGTAAGCTCATTTAATGCAAGTCTTACAGACAAAAAGAGTTTTGAGATCATTTCCTACACTTTCTATGGAAAAAGTAGCTACACAAAGGAGATGGTTCTAACTCAATGTCCAAACTGAGAGAAAGGTAGATATCCCTCAGAGCTTTAGCTAGCCAATGCGGCAGCCAGCACAGGCTAATCTCCACCATAGCACTAGCTGGTGCTTGTTCTATACCGGCAGAGGGTCAAGGAGGGAGCTGGAAAGGAGGAGGAAGAATCAAGAACAAGCCCGGTGTTGAAGCTCGGGACAAGGCTGCTTCATTATTTTGGTTGCTCAGCTTCCTCTAAACGTAAGGCTAGTGGTATGCTTGCTCATCACTGATGTGGAATACCATACAGGACAGGGCCAAGAGTATATACCTCTAAGAAGGCAGAAGACAGTGTCCATTTTCCTTCTCCCCCAGTACAAGTTATTTGTATGAAACAGCATTCATTTTGTCTCCAGTCAAAAAATACATATGTAAATTAAAACCTGATCACTTGAAGAGATATGGGGAAAGGGAGAATTTTATGCTGTCTTATGACATGAAGAAAAAAAAAAAAAAAGAATGAAACACATACACCAGACAGGAAGAAACAGAGAAAACAGGCTGTTTGACTTGATAAAAATACTGAGGATATTCTTTTGCATGTAGTAACACATTACCAAAACTAAGCCAAACATAATATTAAAACATGCTGTTGAACATCATATTACTAATCAGCAGTTACAATACACAAAGCTCAAATAAGAAGGACTCATGCTATTGGGAAAATAATATAACAACAAGTGGTCATTACTATAAATAACAAAAAATTTCCTTGCAAGGCACGAAGCAGTCACTCTATGCTGTTTTCTATTCCTCTGTATAAAGGCAGTTTACCATGGAAGTTTTGGTCAAAATAGTTGCACAGCTAAAATTCATACTGGAAAGCTGTTATACAAGACACAAAACAGTGCTGATCAGCAACAAACTGATAGGAGAAAAATACACAGTAATATTGGGGGTGGGGGGGGGTGGAAATCTATTAACTATTACAATAGTTTCCAGATTTCTTAGTATCCAAACAAAGCAGACTATAATGCAGTTTTTATGGCCTGTTGTTTTTTTTTTTTTAAAACTAGTGATTCATATGAGCTTGTTTCAATCAGCAAATCACCCAAATCACTGAAAACTGCATATTCATCATTTTTTATGGTTTGGATTCACTGTTAATTCCCTTTTGAAACCAAAAAGCTTGATCTCATCAGTTCTTGACCGCTTTCTAAAGGAAATGCATACAGCAAAATTACTTTCCTTCAGAAAGATGCTAGTGCCTTTTTTACTGGTCCCAGGGAAATAAAAGGCTTGTTTGTTTCAACTTCTGGGGAGACTGATCCTTAAAAAAAACAAAACAAAGAACCCCACCAACAACATGGCCTCCTATATTATGCTGAAAATGAAGGAAATATTTGTACTTAATTTCTGAACACAGAAATCAAAAGCATTTCCAAAAGATGGGACAGAAGGGAACAATCAGCACCCTCAGAGACCAATTCAAAATATTACCTACAGTGCTTTTGATGGTTCCATTCTGCAACTTTCTGGAGAAGTAGCAAAAGTTATGCTATCCTTAAAAAGACCTAGACTCTGGAGCTAAGAAGACTCTTCTGAAATGCAGTTGTCCTTGCTTCTGTTTCACCAACAGCTTGACTAGGTCCTCCACAAGCACTCATGGAACACTTGGTTCTTTTCAGACACAAGAAACTCTTGTTTTGTTTTTTTACATCAAATCCTGGAAGAGAAGCGCACATCCTGGAAGTCAGAGACTGGCAATTGATCTGGAAGCACTCAGGCCATTATAATAAATGCCTCCAATACATTTGTCCAAATCAATTCAAATGACACTACTGGAACTGACCCTCCAATTCGGTTGTTTTTTTGTGGTGGTCTGTCTTTCCACCTGGGCAGATTCTCAACCTGTCACACCATAGGTAACATTTTCTTCATCTGTGCATTTTGAGTCACTGACAGAAACGTCTTTTTTAACAGTTCATGAGAGGTGCAAGACACACAGTTTTCAAAATGAAACTTTACAACTGAGTATCAGTGAAAATCCAGAAGCCACCACATTTTCACTGAAGACACTTTCAGGAGAAGAACGGATAGATTAGCTGCTAGAACTTCATGACACAACAGGTACTGGAGCAGATTTTTGCAGCCCAGTCTTTCCTGGGCTGATTCAAAGAGGTCTTTCAGGCTTCAGGACATAAAAATCACATTTCATATCTAAGGTGTAATCACTTCTATGTTCTTCTAAAGAAGGGCCACATTAAACCCTGTTTTGTTAGTCTGATTCATCATCTTGGGCAAGGTCCCATATAACATACAAGTTACGAGAGTGAAAGTGATTAAAAACTGAATTAAAAAAAAGCTCAGTCTTGACCTTACCTTCAACCTACCACTATTTCCAACCCCTGCCACCACCACCACCACCAGATTTTTACTTCAATAACATTTTATACTGCTTGTTGACTTAAGTCTCCTGGTGGGACTGATTTACATCTCTATCTCTGTAATAAACATTTAAGAAAAGATTTCAAAAAACGGTCATTGAGCGTTGCTTCTGGAGAGCAGCCCTGTGGAGGCAAGAGTCATTGAAAACATGACATCAACAAAATCACAGTGAAAGATTTCTCTCTTCCTTAGCTACCTCCACATACACGTTACAACATGTGAAGTCATCTGACTCATTTCTGTGAACTTTGCACAAGTATAATTGATTAGGAAAAGGTACAAGAGTAGTTTAAAGTTTAGAGAAGAGGCCAGAAGGAAAAATGGATGAATAGGAATATATAGAATAAGACTAAAAAACATGTTATAATACTAAACAAGTTTTCTTCACATGCATTGTAACACTGACCATCTTCATCCAAAATTTCTGTACTCTGACTTCCTCTACACAAATATGCATTACGCAATTCCCATCACTTGCAAGAAACAAAAAAGCTCAGAATTAGCTTTTCCTGACGCATACTGCCCAGTTTATACTGCCTTTTAGTGCTTTCTATGTTAACAATGAATCTTGCTGAACATATAAGAACAAGCTCTATCTTCACAATTCATCACTAACACAGCTTTTCAAACCTAAAGAACAAGAAACATCCACCTTCTCGCTTCTGTGGAGACCTTGCTGTTGATCACTTTTAGTGACTCTTTGTACCTTGCCCTTCCTTAGCCAACCATCAATTTTCCTTGGATTTTTGACCCTCCTTCTGATAATAAGTGTTACAGGAAGAAAATATAGTCCTACAGTAGCAGAAAACATTCAAAGAAGTACAAGCATCAAACAACTCATTAAAGAAATAATCCTTTAGACATCTGTTCACTGCTATAACTCAGCTTTCAGCCATGAAATTAGAACTTGGAGTGAATGTCACAGCATATTAAGAAGAAATTTTCCTTATATTGATGTCCACTTCACAGTCTGTCTATAGCAATAAACAATCCTGAGTGGTACAGCTTCAAGCAGAAGAGGGTAGTTCCAGAAGGAAGATCCTTTTCCACACAAAAATGGATAGAAATGCTTATGCTTCCACAGACAGTGTATATATGTGATTGAAGGTAAGTCTCCTCTGAAGAGAGAGGCTCTGGAGTTTTAGGCCACATATATTCCTACCCACCCCATAACCTGAACACCTACTCTATAAGAAGGGGGGGGGGGGTTAAAGCCAAAGTCCCCTAAACCTACGCAGGACAACTTCATATTCATCATATTCATAAACAGTAAGGACTTTAGGACAAAATCAGCAATGAGTCACCTCCCATTCTAGTGGTGTGATTTTACACTGCTCATAAACAACAACAAAAAAGACATTGCATGTTATGTCTCATTGTATTGTATGGCAAATTCTCTCCCTCTAACATCCCCCCCCAACATTTGGTGAAGTTGACTTAAGGAACCCTGTAACAGAAAAGGATCTAGACACATTTTTATGGAATTATCACATTAATGGCTAAAAATCAACACTGAGTACCAAACTGAAAAATCTGCATTTTAACATGACAGTACAAATATTAACTCTGGTGGATAACTTCCGATGTTGGTGTAAGCAATTCATCTATGTTTCAGCAACCACTTCCATCAGCCAGTAAGTTTAAACAGAACTTCAACTACGGTATGACAGTTACCGAAGAGGCCCAGTCTGGATGGTTTTGCAAAGTCTCTCTGATAAAGATTTCAGAGGTAAGACACCATGCACAAATACTGAAAAATACTCAAGTACATTGCAAGAATAAAAAGAAACGAAACTAACCTTCATTCTACTCCAAAGAGCATTGCTCAGAAAGGGTGAAAGCGAACTCCAGCCATACAAAACAAACACGTTTAAAGCACCATCTACATGGAAGGCAAGAGTCTATCTTACAGAACCACTTTTTCAAGACCGTGCTTGTATTTTCGTCACACCATCTCCATTCCTTTCCTCCTTCCTTCTTCAACGCCACAGACACACAATCGCTCAGTTTTACTACCAAATCCAGCCAAACTCGGTCACCAAGTCTCCGCACGGGACAACCATCCTTTACAAGCCTCGAATGAATGGAAATCCGAACAGCACAACAGAAACACTGGGGGAAGGATCCGCGGATTACAAGAGATTAGGGACGTTGCACAGGGGGTATCTGCCTCACAGCACACCCGGGCCGAAAAAAACCGCTCGCCTCTCCAGCAGGGCGCGACGGCCCGACCCGTAGTCCCCAGGACTCGCCGCACCACACCGGGATGCCGGCGGCTCCCCGGGAGCAGCCTATGCCCTGGTAGAGAAGGCCCCGGCCCCGAGGGCCGGCACCCGCGGGGCCGGGCCGGGCCGCTCCCGCCCAGACACGGTACCGGGGAACACCCGGGCCCCTGCAGAGGCCGGGCGTGGCGCGCAGGCACGGCGGGCCCAACATGCCACCCGGCTGGGCGCCGCCAGGCCTCAGCTCCTTGGCGGCGAAGGAAGCGGCGGCGCCTCGGGCGCGGGCCCCGGCCGGGCCGCCAGGTACGGTACCAGCCGCCCGCCCCGGGCGCCCGTACGACGGCCGCCGCCGGCAGGCCCAGCGTCCCCCGCC
>JANHGO010000012.1:29601183-29657469 GCA_024606505.1 Aquila spilogaster | reverse complement strand
GCTATGCTGATTCCATGCTTTGAATTTTTTTGGGTCTTCCCCCCCCCGCGTCCCCCCCCCCCGATCACTGCTTAAAATTATCTTCCTGGAAGAATACCCTTTGTGTTTAATCTAAAAGGAGTTTTTAAAAATCTTCACTTTTCACTGTAAAAGCTGATTTTCAGTTATAGCAAAGCAGTCCTTATTTTGGCTGTTATACAATTCCATTGCTTGTGATAGAAATACAAGGAAGAACAACTTATCGGCATAACGTCCCATCAAGAAAGAAAGAAAAGCCACTGTGAGCCTGGGGATGCTGAAGATCCTTGCCTGCCACCAAGCCTGGCTCATACAGAGCTTTCAGACACAAACTAAAATACATTAGTCTCCTGCATTAGCCAAGTAAAAAAAAAAAAAAAAAAACCAAACCCACACCACCCCATAAGCACCTTCATTACTCAAAAATTTGGAAATCCTTGGATAGTGGAGAATGTGAAACTCAGGTTGTGATGGTGCCACACCACCTCCTTTCTTGACATCTGATATCTCACTCCCTACCCACTGTGGCCACAGAATGGAAATATTTGCTCATGAAACACACACAGAAACAACACTTGCTTGTGCAAGGTAAGATGAAGTTGAAAAAATGTTCTTCATTTTTTTAAAATCAAAATGAAAAAATAAATCCTTGTGGAACAGAGAAGAAACGTACTTTTTTTTAAAATCACCAACTCGTATTTAAATCTTCAGGCCGCACTGCGAGATTTGTCATGTCCTTTCCCTGCATTTTTGCAGCGGACACTTGGCGAAAACATACGTCACTTTTTACAATTTCAACACTACAAAGGAAAGGGGTGGGGGGAAATCAAAATCAAAGGAATTACAGCAGTTGACCTAACTACACCATCAACCAAGGAGGAGCCCTCTTTGGAAACGTCCCTTCCAAACCTGCCACAAAACAAAAGCCCGGTTTGCACGCCAATTTAGAGCTTGCATAGCTTTAAAATCCTAGTATGATTTTCAACATAGTGTAGAACTTAAGGAAGACAAAATTATGCTATTAACACAAGAAGCTTTATAGTGGAATACATAATTTTCTGTATTGGAGCTCTAAATGGATATAACTGCCTCGGTACAACAGGGTTTCTATAAATTTGGACAGATCAAATAGCACAGATTTTGTGCAGACAAGGGTGAAAACTGGAGCTGTACAGCAATGAAAAAGTATTCGAGGCCTCCGCCACACAGGCTTCACAAGTTTTAGAAACCACTTCTTGCAAAGGCTGAAGTGGAAGGCACTATCTGCAAAGGTGCTAGAGAGAACGATGTCCATAGGCTAACAAATGGCACATTAAATCAATACTGACACTGTACAACTGGTTCCTTTCGGCCAGTTTATGGTTTCTTACCACTGAAAAGAGCAGAGTTGGAAATTTTTCTTGGAAGTCAAACCAGTGGTACAAATTGCCTAATAATGCATGCAAGTGCTTGTCAAAAAGCTTGAAGGAAGCAGCTCATTCAGCTTCCCGATGCAGAGAGCATACAAAGCCCACAGGAATCCCAAGGCTACAATTTTTTTCATCCCAAATAGGCTTCTTTCTCCAAGGTAGTGGCCTCTAACCACTCTACTATTAAAAGACCTTACAAAGTCTCTCATTGAAAAAGGTTCATAAATCTTAGCATTACTCTTATAATTGCACAGTCACTGAGGTTCATAAGGATGCTCCAGTACCTTCCTCGCAGAGTTCCCTACCATTACAAATAGAAACACCGTTTTAAGAAAAACGATGGACAAGAAAGAAACGCTGAGGCTCTTCTACCAAGATGGCCTTGTAAACCAGCACTCAGCCTCTTCCTGATGCCCAAATAGTACCTTATCAAGAGAGCTGCAACATCATTTTAAAAAAAGCTGTCCAGCCAACACCATCTGTAGCTGGACATGATGAGGCAACGCTGCAGCTCTCTCAAGCCAGCCCTATTAAAGTTCAACAGAACACTGTAGCTGATCGAAGATGAATCAAGTCCTCTTTATCTTACTCTAAAAGAGAAGCAGACAAAACACCTAGAGGATCATTATATTTACTATCAGAAAACAGTGTTTGCTTTGAGGGCAAGAGATAGCTGAAGCCAAAGCTTTTTTCTCCTATGCCATATTTTGATTCATTCGTTGTATTTTCCATACTGCTGAACAGAAGCCACTAGTAATTATGACTTCAATTATTTTAATCTTTAAAGGCAAATTACACCACTTATCCCAGTAGAGACATGTTTTTAAATAAAACATGAAAGTAACACAAATAAAAATGGACACAAATCTAATCACGCAGGTCCTTCTCTTAATAAAATTAAGAAAGAACAATCCCATCATCATAAAAACAAATAGGTTTGGCATTATTTATAAATATGATTATTATATAATATAGAGATCTTTGCATGTATACTTATTAAGATCTCCACTGATTTAAATAGCTGAAGTTAGGGCAGTGTTCGCTTCAGTTCCTAAGACGTATGCACAAAAAACAACCCCCTCCATACCGACCCCCCCAATTAGCCTCCCCCAACTTATAGCTAAGGTCAAACATCAGTGGAAAAGGGCTAAAAGTGATAAATCTGTGGCATTAACTACTGCACTCCTTTTAATAGAATCCAGCATAAACTCAAAACAGCCTTGCGCTCAGCCTGAACCATTTATCTGAGACAAAAATGTCTTCTTGACAAAAAACAGATCTCCTTTAATAAAAGTAAGGCAGACAGTATTATGCTCTGAGGGAATCCTGTTGCTCTTTTTATATTTATATATAAAAAGAATTCTTCTGTAATACACGTAGATATAAAAAGCGAAGAAAATTGATGCCAAATATATGAGCATTAGAACACCAAATTAGCATTTGTGAAAGCTGTTCTTGTAAATAAAAGCACTGGTGTTAATGACCAGTGGAATTACATATGTAGTTAAAGTTTTATTATTGAATACGCTTTACTCTTTTAGTTTCTTTTTGCTTTAGACTGAAGTTTCACAAAAATTCTTGCTCTCGATAAGCATCTTTATTTGGTTCAATTGTTATCAACTGCTTACCAAATGAAAATGAACTTTTGAAACTGCAACAGTCTGCAGTTTTTTTCTGAAAATTCCTCTTTAATGCAATAAAAAGTTAATAGGGAACAGAAAAAAGCACCAATCACATTTTAAAACATAAAAAGATCAACATGTTATCTTATTTTTGTAAGTTATTTTTAAAATATTTCCTCAAATATTTTCATGTGTTTTGGACGATCTGTGAGGGCAACACAATGATATCTCATCAATCACATCACTCTATCAAAAGCACTAAGAATCAAGTTTTGTATTTTTAAATGACCACATATTTCTCTGTCAACTAAATGTTAGATGTTTAACAGATTTACATTCAGTCACAAAACTGGCGACTTTTGAGAAAGGTCATTATTGCAAACTACATGTGGGTGGCCTAGTTGATGAATTAATTAAGAATACAGAAACAAAGGTCGAAAGAAAATAATTTTTCTTTAAAACTCAAGCCACTAATGTCTTACACATTTAATTCCAATTACTGAAAAAGAGGACATCTGTACAGCTTTAGTTTTATCCATTTCAACTAATTAACAGATTCAAATAAATAGTCATTACATCTAACTGAAAAGTTTGCTAACACTTCATTAGAAGGAAGTTTAAACAAGCACACAACCTTGTTAACATATTTTGGTTTACCACAATGTTACTTGGGCATCTCAATAATTATTTTTACTCCCTCTACAAATATATCATGACAGCCAACTTCAATAATTCTACACTCCTTTGCATTTATTTAATTACTTCATAATTCAAATTTTCTTAAAGTACCAACAATTTTTAAATAGGAGCTATCACATAAACAACTGCTGGGTATGAGACTTGACTACAATATCTACGTTCATACGGTTTAGTAAAAATATTTTCCCCACAGATTTAAACCTGCAAGATGACATTAGAAGATTTCTTTGGTCTTTAATTTTATATTTTTCAGTGGTAAGCTAGCATTTCAACCTCTGCAATGGTAGCACAGTACATGCCACGAAATGCACTGAGTTCCATCTCACATTCTTTATATTGGATATCTTTGAAATGGCAGATACAATAAAAAATTAGTGAAAACTTAAAGCTGCAGTTAGTCCTTCTGGCTTATGTCCAAAACATGTTCCTTAATCGTCCTACTGGCAAATAAATCTATATGTTCGTACACATGCAGAGAGCAGCAAACTCCCATCTTTAAAACCTGTGTTGCTATGCTCAAAGTAAATGGGCAAGCACATGCATCATTACTTTGCAAGCCTTTATATATATATTTATATTTTAAAAACAAAACAAACAACACAACTGCTCCCCCACTGAAAAAAGTGCTTATTTCTCCTTCAAAAGAACATGCTTTCTTGCCTTAAATTTACTGTCTTCTTCCATTTTCTGTCTCTTTTTAAAATAGATCTCTTCCTTTTTTTTACTATATGCTATCTTAAAGACGTATTTTATTACTTGGAAATTGTTTTATTTCATTACCAACACCCAAATTCTTAGTTAGGCTGTGCAGGTAGATCGAAATTTTTGTTGACCTGAAGGAGGTGAGTTATTCTTTTTACATTAGGAGTCCGCTGATGACAAGAAAATAACTCCTTTCTGCTTCTGAAATTCCGCTCATTCACAGTTAGGCTGACAACCTCTGAAAACCATGCATGCACACACAAATATATTTACATAGTTGCTAGACAAATCTCTGATGAAAAGGATGCAAGACTTTCAAACTGTTAATTCAGTCCAGAAAACACTTGGTAGGCATTACTAATTCTTGTGGTTTCCCAGTCAGTTTAGGAAGACCGATGTTTGTACTGGGCATAGCCATCCAGCAGCATCCCCACCCTACAGAAATGAAATATCATCCCAAAACAGGCATCTTTATCACATGAGGAAGCAGGAATGCCACAAAGTGTTTCTTTGTACCCACCCAGACCTCTTGTTTCCCACCTGGAATCTGAAAAATGGGACGATAAACCAATAACTTTAGAAAAATCACTGCCACACAGCATCAGGAAAACCGGGACTAAACTACACAAGGCATTTCTACAGTGCTGTACAGCAATTACTTTCTCTAAAACACAGGTGAGGCTGCACTCTGCAGTAGTCAATCTGCTCGCTCACTCTTCTATTTCAACCAAAGCGTCAGTAATAATGTAGTTTGGATGACTACTATCAGCAAACCAATTTGCCAGAGAAGAGCAAAATAATTTCAGAAATTAATACAATGAGGAAGAATCAAATGTAGCTCAGTCATCCAGATTTCAAATCAGCACGATGCTTAACTACGAGTTTGTACTGAAGTATATGAGCAATCACATTTAGTTCAGTGAGATTACTCGTGTCATTTAAAGGTCAGGCTTGCTAAAACACTTTCCTGAACTGAAGCTTCGCTCAGTTATGCTATAAAAACTAGCCAGGACTACCCAGCTAGTACCAATACGTGCTATCTAAACTAGCATGTCATTTCTTGCAGGCTTGCCTGCTTCTGCCAGCACACAAGCACAGGATCCCTGCCAGGCTCCCTGGGACACGTCCATTCACACAACTGCCAAAATCAGAATCTACCACATTCAAATGAGGCTGTGTGCACAAAAACTTACATTTCCACCTGGCAATGGAAATGCAGCTGGAGCGATGGACAAGAACTCAGTGGGGATTGTGAGCACACACGACACCCCTTACATTAGAAGGTTCTTTACTGGGGCAGTGTTGAATGACAGTCTTTATTTAGACCATGTACAAAGTGTATTTATTTTTAATCAACTTTCTGTTTGCTAGATGTGCATTTCAGTAAGAAAAGACTGTTAACAAGTCTTCTGTACCATGAAAACCTAACAATCCAAAAGAAAGATTATTTTATTTTTCCTGGAAAAAAAATATAATGCTAATTCTGAAAGTAAGTCTCGGCACTGAAAATAAATTATTAATTTAATAGCATTTTAAAAATTCAGATCACAAAAATATGAATGCAAGACATACAAACAATTAGGATATCTAACTTAGAGCCTCCTTCCCTAGAGACTGAAGACAAAAATTATTTTACTAGAAGTGATGGCTTATTTATATTACAGCAGTAGTATTTGGACAAGGCAAGCGTTATCGTTTTTACAACTACTTTTCCATAGTGCCCTTTAGGCTTGATAGCTCCCTACTATTGTTAAGGTCAGAGGACAAGTTCATAAAACCTCTAAATCATACATAACAAGACTTAAAAACCTAAGATATATCATTTTTTTTCCCTAGGCCTATGCAGAAGAATCAGAGCACAGACAATGCCCATCAGAAATAATGACCGCATTAAATAAGGCTTCATGAGAAATTTATGAAGCAAAATTTTTCTTTTCTTTTCTTGTCAGTATCTGAGGAACAAAAAGACCTTTTTTTCCAGGAAATAAAAACAAACCCCAACAGTCAACAAACTTATTTTAAGACCCGACTCTAAGATCTTAAGTAATATATGTTCTTTTTTCCATATTCTACCTTTTTTTTTTTCTTTTATTTTAATTTTGCAGGAAAAAGCCTCTAATGTTATATGAAGAATGCCTTTTCAATGTAATGTCACTTGGTTAAGTACTTCTAAGCTAATTTTCAGGAAAAAACACAGCTCAAACTGCACACTGTTTTTTTGTTAGATTTGTTTGTTTGTTTGTTTTCAAGTAAAACAATTTATTTTCCTATCAGGTAAGAAAAGAAAATAACTTGACTACTCATTTGTCATTAATACCTTACTAATTTACCTGCAATAAGCATCATAAAGATAGGGGAAAACAAGAAAAAGAAATTGTTTTTTCTTTTTTAAATTCAAGAAATGTGAACATTAGGAAAAAAAATTTACAAAATAGTTATAGAATAATGAAGTCTGTAGGAGTCCTGCATATACACTGATTCCAGGACCAGACACTTAAAAATGAAATGATTGGTAGAAAAAACAAGAGACATGGATATCTTTCTCCATCATAAAGACACTACGACACACCAGTTTAAAGTTTGTGTGATAATGGTATGGATTTTTCAATAAATGATTTTGCCTGACTCACTGTACTTTATGTTATTAGTAAAACAGTACTTATGCCTCACAAAACAGCATCATGCTCGATTACATTTTAGTTTTGAAATTTATGTAAAATTATAAGCTTTTATACTTAATATCCAACTTCACTCATCGTCTTTTTTAAACTGGAATTCAACAATTCACCTTATTTCTAGACGATCACATTTTCCAGCCACATTATGTATTAATAAATATAATCAGACTACATATACATTTCAACTGATTAGCATAAATCAATGTCAATTATGAACAAGTGTTAGACAAAATGTGACACTTCACACTTGATCTTGTCAAAGTGTCACATAAATATGTTCTAAGGACAACATATATTTTGGCTTAATTTCAGTCCCAAATAGGACTTTGTCACAGCTGCACATGTCTGTAAAAGTTTCTTAACTAGCAAAAATCTCATCTATTTTTCATTTTCAAAAGCATAAAATACACATTACTGAGATTTTCATGAAAACGAATGCACGTTCTGTTTCTGTGCAAACTGTATTACCTGCCCTTCTGCAACTGTCTCTGTATCAATAATAGTGATGATTCCAGGCACCAGAGGACTTCGACGAATGTTGCTGTGAGCTAAAATTTCTTCTTCAGTTGCTCCTGAAGGCAGTGTCCCTGTTAGCTGTGTAACTACTTTCCCAACCATTGTAAGTCCAGTCTTTATCGTCTATAAAAAGAAAGAGAACCAATAAATAATGTTTTGGGATATTTTGTGGATCTATCTTGAATTTTTTCTCAACATAATTAATATAACTAGATTGCACACACCAGAAGCACACAAAAACAAATGTTTTTGTAAGTGATACATAAGCTGCAAAAGGCTGTATGTAACAGAAATATCTTGAAAAAATTTAGCACCCTATCAATTTGAAGTATTCACCTTTATTTTGGAACTAAATGCTTCCAAAACACTGTTGAAAAAAGAAATATTTTAACGTTGTCTAAATGTTACAGTTTTTTCTTTCTTTAACTTTGTTATTAACTTATTCCAAGAGGTACAGAGCACAGATAGGTAGATGAATCAAACGATAAAGCCAAGATGGGTGCGTGTGGAGAGCAGTGTTACACAGAGAAATACTTATAGCCCCTAATGGTTAGTGCTGAAATAGTTACGTCTTCTCCACAAGTGCAAGAGACAAGGAGTTTGGCCTTTGAAAGATATGACTGACACATTCATTTGTTTCTCAGCAACTATGCCTTTTGCAGCATTAAAACTGAATATGGGACTCAAACACAGCAAAATTAAAAATGCCATCCTCAAGGTATTAGAAAGGACAACTCTGTACAAAGTACACACATATCCCATTGCAAATAACGTTACTTTCCGTAGTCTGCATGTTCTCCAGACATGGGTTTGAAAACATATTCATTGCACCAGCTTTTATCAACTAAAGATGCTAAAGATTGTTTTTATGTTGTTTTATTTTATTTGGAGAAAGAGGGAGAGTACACACAGTAGGAGAGATACAGATTTAAAGAAAAACAACCCAAACTACAGCTTTAAATGTTTTCTCCTTGAATCAAGGACTGTGCCTTATTTGCCTATAAAGAATTGAGCAGATTTATTATGCAATATAAATAAGAAATAGCAAAAGAGATCAGAATGGAATGACACTGTAACAAGCCAATTCTTAACTAAAAAGACAAGCTAAGCTGCCTGCTAAATTGAAAAGGAAAAAAAACGTACAGATCACAGGCTGAAACCAAGAAGCAGCCACAAATCAATTGCAACTGCTTTGTTTAGTGCTAAAATCTCAAACTGCAGTGATTAGAAAACACATTAGTGTTCATCAATTAGCAGCCAAACGTTTGTTTTAATAATTCATAGGAAATGACTTACACAAAGTCTGTTAGTGTGTTGTCAGGAAAACCTCTGAAGGGCCAACAGAATTAGGCGCCACACTGTATTGATGGCAATATCTAGCCAGGAAGCCTGATTAACCTCTGAGATGCCTCAGCTGATGTACTTACCCCATTAATGCTAATGGAGATACTACCACTTAAAATCGAGCCATGCCTTTATCATAGGAATGTCTTTGGGGTTTACAGTCTTTAGTAATATCCTGCCATTTGTTTCTTATTATTTCTTTTTATACTCAGATACAACATATGAGAATAAAACAAATTTTAACAGTGGCAAATTCAGAAGACTGAAAAACGTAACATAAAACAGATAATGATATCCGAGGAACAGACCTAAAATAGACCCAATGCCATCACAAGAATGCATTTCAACAGACTCTTTCTTTACAAAAACTGACAAGGCAGTTTTCTGGCCAATAGTTAAAATCGTATAAAATGCACTGGTAGTTTATGCAGCAGGAAAGAGAAATCAGTATAGAAGTACTATGTGGCAAAATACCTATGCAAGTTAAAAGACCAAGAATTGTAACTGACCTATTTTAGAAAATATCTTTAATATTATAACTAGAGAAATTGGATAACAAAGGGCCAAGTATAAATTTATAACTCTCTAGAAAAAAATTAACGTGCTTATCTAGCAAAATGAATTACTGTTACATGTTAGAGTAGGCTGTGACTCCAGGACTACTGAGAAGTAGTAGGTGTACGAAGATGTGGCCGAGGCCATTAGCTCAGAAATATCAGTGCAAAACCATTACGGCACTTACTTCTTTGTGCTATGTGTATATTTGCAAAAACTTCTCTGGTAATCTTTAACCTTTCCCATGCCATATCAGCTGTCCCCTCCATCCATTAGAGCTAATGACCTTGCTCTCACATAAGCTGTTAGTACTCATTAAGAAGTTATCAGGTAACAAGAGAAAACAGATGCAGCCTTTGCTAAATCACTTTACCACTATAGGATTAAAAGATATGGAGAAAGAATCAACTAAAGAAGTTATGAGGTGAGAAGAACTTGGTTTATAATTTGATGCTAGACATTTGACAGACCAAATACATTTTAAATGAAATAGGTTAAAGTTTGCACTGTCCCAGCTCCTTTGTCATTGATGGGAACCTGCCAGGGCATACTCAGTGAAATTTTCTTATAAATAATATTAAAACACTTGACCCAGTTCCTTTGTAAGCAATAATGCATATTGTGCAAACACACAAATTATTTGTATGCTCACGTGTATCCTATCTACTTAAAAATAACACTGTTCACATTCATTCAAATATAAAGACATATTTAATTAAAATAAATGTACGCACTCATACCTCATTTAATTGAAAAATAAGTACAACTTTAATTAGATGAGAAAATTAAAATGCATCATTCAGTGCCTATTTTGTTCCAACAAAGGTCTTCCATCCTTTTAGTGACAAACCAATATATTGCTCCTGTTTCTTATAATAAATACATTTTACATGATTTATTTGTAATGAATAGTCTATAGAAAGCAGAAAGAGGTATCAAAAAGATATGCCTTGGTAACCAACAGTATGAAAGCCTCCTGGTTAGTTTGAACAAATGAACATACAACCAATTATAGATTCAAGTTCAAACTAAATGTTGAAATGCTCATGCTTCACAAAGATGTTTCCCTTTCCTGCTCTTGCCGCATATTCTGAAAAGGAAGGTAGGACAGGGAAGAAACCTATTAGGAAATTCATTTTAAACGGCATGCCAAGTTTGACCACTAGGATGGGGAAGGTCTGTAAGAGCACCGCTTGAAGAGAGAATGAGCTGAAACTCATTCTGGCTCACTCAGGGACATGGTGGGACCAAACCTCTCTTCAACAAGACATAGGAAAAAAACCAAGGGGGGAGACATAAGAATGTCTTTTCCTATGTCCCCTTCCTTGCTGCATCCAAAATGGACCGATATGGATAATTATAACAAGCAATTTCACATTCAGATGCTTATCTCAAACCAAGCACCTGAACATTCCCCCATCACTAATACTGTTAAGTAATAATGGGGTTTATTCTGAAAGATATTCTCCGTCCATTCCACTGTGTTTGTTCAACTGGAGTGAAAAGAATCTTTACCCCATAAGGAACAATACTTTCATTTTCCCAAACACATCAATTTCTATCTTTGCTAAACATTAACCTAAACTGGAATCTTGACACAATTTCTATTTCCAGAAATCCTCTGCTTGGTCAAATTAGACAAATTATCAGAGCTTTTTAGAACAGGAACAGACAGAAAGCCACCAAACAAATGCAGGGAAATGACAAGAGATTGAGCTGGAAAAAATGCATGTGTTTTTCCAGCAACAGCAAATAGCAATGCTCTTGCAAGATGCATCTAAGGAGAAACAGGAAAAAGTTCAGTTTTCAAAATAAAATCCTTCTACAAATAAAATCGAATGGGACAATGACGTAAAGGAATTCTTCATAATGTTACCAGAATAACAAGAGTTTTGGCACCAGTAAACACCACACTCCAACATGACCACAATTTTGACCTCAGTATTCTCAGTTAACAGGGGAGCTTCTGACTCCTAAGCTATTTGATTAAGGGGGAAATTTATTTGCTGCATCAAGTATAGTACAAAGCAGTACATCACACTGAGGACAAACCCACTGTTCACTAACAGGACGTTCAAAAACATTTCTCAAAGGGAATACCATTAAAGTAAATATTCTGTACTGCCATTGAGATCTTCTACAGAGGATCTGAAAGGTAATTCTCAGAACTGACCCTGTTGAAATGACTCTTTGCTCTCAGCTTTATCTTTCTGCTTTATATGAAGGTTCTTTCACTTCCTTCAATAAGAAATTGGAACCCAAATGGAGAAAAGGCTGTAACCCAAGATAATCTGACAAAACAAGAACTTTTACAGAACTAAAAAGCAGCAGTGTAGGGAACAGAAAAGGACATCCACTTTCAAAAAAGCTAATACTTCTGCTGATCAAAGCAAATGAATTAAACACCACTGCAGGCTGATAAGATATAACAGCAGTAGAGGTTTATAAATGAAGACTTATTTAAGCAAGGAATAAAGTTTATGGTGAGGTAATGAGATGCACAAAGAGCAACAGATATTTGGAGTATATATTTGCCAACAAGAAAGTCAGCATTTCAGTTATCGGAGATGAAAACTTGCTAGATAGTAAGCCAAGATTCAATGAAATCAGTAATAAATGAAACATTTCAGATTTAGCGTTGCACACTCAGACACGATTAACAAATTAATACAGTAAGGCTGAGATATACTCAAAAGCCAAATCATGCAAATATTTAAAACTATACTAGTATTAATCTTGTCTATTACAGTAACATCTAATGGCCAGTCGAGAGCAAAACCAATGCGCTATGCAAAATATAAAGTAGTGTAGAGATTGTGCCCTTATGATTACCCATTTTCCTAACTTTCACTATTACTTTATCTCTGTATAGAGGCTAACTATCTCTTCTTTCCTATGATTATAAATGATTATATTTCTCTTCAGTATCTACTCATGTGATGCAACATCACTACTTCTGCGTTTGCATATGTTCATCTTAACGTGGGAATTTCTAGATTATGATCCTTGGCTAGTACTACTCAGCAGGTAAGGTCATCATCTTGGTCCTTACTGGCTTTAAAACCTAGTTATCCATGGTCTTTGGGGGTAGGGGCTATAAAAGATGTCCTCCTTTTTTAGATTCTTTTAGTCTGTCGCAAAAAATTAAACCTAATAGCGCTTAGTCTTTGATGCCTACTGGAATGCTTTGACAATCATTATATGGTTTAAGAAAGCTTTGGCATGTTCTTCAGTCATGAGTAGGCTTGGCTTTGGCAGTACAGTGATCCGTCGGTAAGATTTTACCACTTCTGATCATAACTGTGGCTGATCATGCTAAGCCAGTTGGTTTTTCAAACTTATCTGTGCTATAAAAAACATGTTAATGACACTAAGATTGAAGGAGTTTGGGGAGATTCCCCCTCCCGTTTTTTTTTGTTTGGTTTTTTTTTTTGCTGATGGTGAAAGTATGCAAAGAGGTAACAGCAAATTTCAGATGTCTTCAGAAGAACAGCAATTCAAGTTCTCCTCAACAATGTAAAAAACTGTGATTTTTCTCCTCCTCCAGCCACAGTGAGATTGTGTCCAAAGCTATGCTGATGGAATATATTTGTTTTTATGTTTTGTTTTTACATGAGATGGCATGCTCTATGTCTCTCTTTGTGGGTTCTTGTAACTGTTGTTTTCTTCAGTGACGCTCAGCTTTCTGTTCTGTGCTGTCATTTAATTCCTATTATTAGATTTGTTTTGTTGTGCATATCAGAAATGAAAAGGCTAGTGGTTACAATGAAAGCTTGTAATCAGCACAAAGTTTGCCAGACAATGCCAAAACTCACTTTGTGTATGTGTGTGTGTGTGCAAGAAAAAGAAATTACTTGGCAAAAAGTTGCAGGCAAGTCCTCAAGGAAAGGAGCGGGGAGGGGGGAATAGTAAAACAACAGTTCTGCATACTCTTTGGCTCATTTAAGATTTTTCCAAGCCATGGTCTTCTTTTGATACTACGAAAACCCAGACCTTTCTCTGAAAATAGAGGGATATTATAATGTCATCTGAACTAAGAAAACTAGGCAATGGAACCTGTATGTAAACAGTCATTAATAAACTCTAACCTTCAAAGAAAGCTGCCAGGTAATTAATTAGCTCCAGTACTGCGCTGTCATCCTTCAGAGAGATTAAAACATATAACACTAGTGTGATTGAGTCGAAAAAGCACCAAGCACTTGTAAAGTCAGTTTTCATTATGCTAAAAGAGTAATAACTCACAACGTTGATTTCTAATCATGTAAACTTGTAGTATTATGAATAGCCATTATACAAATCCATTTTACTATGATTTTCCTACACAAGGGGTCACTAATATGAATAGCTGTTCGTAATAAATAAAATTTTTAAAAATCAGTTCTGAAGGACAGGAATACTTTGTGAAAAGAATGGCTACTCAGAGATTTGCAGGATCAGGACCATATGGATGGTGCTAATGCTAGGATGTTTCTTACCGTGTTTTCCTCTTTTGTGAATGGGGGGGGGCAGAGCTGCGGGGGCCGTTTTCTTGGGTTGCTTGCCCGGTCCGAGAACCGTCTGAGTCGCGGGCTGAGGGCACGGCTGCGGTGCAGCACAACCGCAGCCCAACACTGCTGAGCCGCAGCCCGCGCCGGTCGGGGTGCCCCTCGCCGGGTGTCCCGCCAGCGGCCTGCGAAGGACCGCGGTGCGGGAGCACCCAGGGCCAGTTCTGCGCCGAAATGCAGTGGTGGTGCAGGAGCTGTTCGCTGCCTAGTAACGTGTTGTTGGTGTGGGGCCAGCAGCTCCGTGCAGTGGCGCTGGATGAGTGGTGTTACAACACTGGCAGCGGAGTAGTCGACTGAGTGATGGTGTCGCAGCAAAACTGCGTCCTTTGAATGTTACTACGGTATGAGGGTATCGCAGGGATTGGCAAGATGCTTGTTAGTCACTGAGAGCTAAGCGCATGCCGAATAAGGAAGAGAGAAGTTTGTCCTCGGGATCGGAACAGAAAATTACATTTTAAGCCCTGTAGCAAAGGGGGAACATGGATTTTATTTCTCCTACAACTCCAAGGGATCAAGGTGGCTTGGGATAGCCCAGAGGTCTTGTCTGTCGTGGTCCTAAAGAGAAAACAGTGAAGGACTCTGCTCTGTGCTGGTGAGACCCCACCTGGAGTACTGCATCCAGCTCTGGACTCCTCAGTTCAGGGAAGACATGGATCTGTTGGAGCAGGTCCAGAGGAGGGCCACGGAAATGATCAGAGGGATGGAGCACCTCTCCTATGAAGAAAGGCTGAGAGAGTTGGGGTTGTTCAGCCTGGAGAAGAGAAGGCTCCAGGGAGACCTTATTGCAGCCTTTCAATACTTAAAGGGGGCTTCTAAGAAAGGTGGGGACAGGCTTTTTAGTAGGGCTTGTAGCGATAGGACAAGGGGTAATGGTTTTAAACTAAAAGAGTGTAGGTTTAGACTAGATATAAGGAAGACATTTTTTACAGTGAGGGTGGTGAAACACTGGAACAGGTTGCCCAGAGAGGTGGTAGATGCCCCATCCCTGCAAACATTAAAGGTCAGGTTGGACAGGGCTCTGAGCAGCCTGACCTAGTTGAAGATGTCCCTGCTCAGTGCAGGGGGGGTTGGACTAGATGGCCTTTAAAGGTCCCTTCCAACCCAAACTATTCTATGATTCTATGACCTGGGTGCAAAGCCGTTCTCTTGGGCATTGGGGAGTCTTTGTATGCAGTGCCCTGCAGAGAACTGTTTGAATCCCATCTGTATAGCTAATCCTGGCTATTCTGGTCCCAGTGTCTAATATTAGGAGTGGCCGTAGGGGATGCCAGGGAGCTGCAAGCTGCAGAGGGAGCACATTACATCGATAGTCTGCCTGTGGTTTTCAGGGCAGACAGATAGTGCTACTGTGTAGTAACACTAGCTGCACGGAGAAAACACAATTGGAGAACACATCACTTGCAAGCTGGTTTTGTTCAGTTTCTCAGGGTCAGGTGCTGCTATCATCTGATCTTGTACTAGTTTGTGGCTGTGTCATGTCCTTGCCTGAAACTCATACTAATGAATCGTGAGTGCTGGGTGACTAGGATTTGCATTTGGAATGGGAAGTGGAAATAAAATTTTTACTGAAATGCATCCAGCTTTAAGAGTGTCAGACAAAGCCCTGGAGAGACAGGAGGTGTGCTATTTTCAGCCACACTCTGGTGAGAGATCCATGGTGTATGTGGGGGGGCACAGAGGGTGAGATTGACATGACACGTGTGTAGGACAACTCTGGCCCATTACCAAGAGCAGAATCAAATGTCTAATCATAGGCAGAGCAGCAGCTGAGAGTCCAGAAGAGCAGGGAAGGCTGGGTTTGACAGTCTCAACTCTCCTCTTGTGTGTGTGTGAACTTGAAGGAGAAAGTGAGCAGAGGGCCTTTTGGGGGACTGCAGAGTCGTGGTGTGAATTGTGAAGATGGGAGTAGCAGATATCGCCTGTTAATAACTGGAGTCTGTTTTGAAGTTGGGAAGACAAAATATCCAAAGCGCAGAAATCATGGGAGCTGAAGAAGAAATGCTCATCACTCTGTCTGGAGGTGCCCCCTGGGGCTTCCGGCTGCAAGGGGGTTCAGAGCAGAAAAGACCCCTTCAAGTGTCAAAGGTAGGACCTCGAGATGTGAACTGTGAGGGCAGAGTTGTTCCGCTGAACTCAGATATCCTTACTGAGCTGGGCATCTTCCACTACCGTTAAGGAATGCAGGAAAGCCTTACTGTGGCAGCAGATCTTGAAAGGAAAACTTGGGTGGAATTGTCAAGCAGGGTGTGGGGTGGGATACAGGTCCTGAAATAGATGCTCTTGAGGTAGCGACAAGTGTCAGGTGAAGTACCTGCTTCAGTGCAGGTCTGTACAGCTCAGACACTTCATAATCTGTACAACTCTCCCCAGCTGTCAGCAGAGATATAGCCATAGTGACAGTGCAGGAAAAAGGGCTCAAATATGGAAGCTTCAGTACTTGTGCAAGACATCCAGCTAAAGAAAAAATAATTTAAATCGAAGCAACAAAAGCCATATTTGTAATTCGGTTCAACTGTCCCTGACACTTCATTACTATATTCCAGCTTTCAAAATAGACGCACATTTCTTAGGGTCTCTTCTGCTGGTGAAACTTTCTCAGTACTGTCTGAAGTGAATATTTTTAATGCTCTAAGCAGCAAATATTGGTTCTGTTTCAAGAATTAAAGAAAAGCAGTTATTTGGATGGGCGATGAAATAATAAAAAAGGAGTAAACACGAACCTTGAGTTGCACTACTTTTGATAAGCAGCTGTTACTGTTCTCTTTTCATAAAGACTACTGAGTAGCTTAAAAATTAGGGAAAAAAAGCCCTCTGTTTATTAAGCTCATAACAGCTGCATTAGCCTTGACACAATGATATCTTGGGATGTCTCACTGGAAGGCACCCAGCAGCAGGAATGAAAAAATGCTATGCCCAGCTCCTTCTGTTTCCTTAAGTAGACTGTGCCTCTGACAGAGAATTTTGAAATGAAATGTTCTGTGTCATTTGGCTCACCCCAGGTCAAGGAGTGTTTGCCTGTAATGTTCTGCCAAATGATTTGGAATCCCATAGCTTGGCCTTGAAGTAGATGTTTCTTACATAGCGAAAGACAGTTTTTCTCCAGGAGAACAACTTCTGTGCATACTCACAGAGCTGCAGGTGCTGAAGAGAAAAAAACAATATCCTTGAAACAGGTATCTGGCATGAGTGGTTGTTAGGAAAATGGGATTGTCAGTGGCCACACAAACTCTGTAGGATCTAGAATTATTTTGACTCTCGTTTTTTCCCCCAATAGACAAGAAACTGGGACTGAAGAGGGAGGAGATAGAGTGTCTTACAGAGATTACTCGGGATTGAACAGCGGCATGAACTAGCCGTTACCCAGGCTAAGTTGCACCTTAAGGTGAATGGAATATTGCTCAAGGATTAGTAGCCCTTCCAGAAAGGTATTAACTAGAAGTAGCTCTCACCCAGAACTGGGTGTCATACCTTAAGCCTAGCAATACAAATATATATATATTTTACAATACTTGGATATTGCATTAAAAAATAATTCTGGAAAATAGAATTGATATCCATTTGAGGCTCAAAGTATACTTCAAGCAGGACTTTGATTTTGTAATTATCATTTTGGGCTATTATTGTCCAGAATTTAACGGCATCCAGGTGACCATACATACTCACCATCTTAAAGGCAACATCATTTAAACAGTCTCCAAAGAAAGGATTTATGGATCCTTACCAGGAACCCAGGAAGATCATACCTGAATGTAAACTGCCTAGAAGAGAATAAACCCCCAGGAGTCATGGAGTAACCTAATTGTCCTCCTCTCACAATGCGGAGAGTAGAAGTTTGAATCTCAGTTTTCGGCTCTTTGAGTTGAAAGATCAACTCTTCATTCTTCTGCAGTTAGGATTCTGCTATTGACACCAGCAGGATGAAGTGTCTGGGCCAAAATGCTGCCTGCAAAGCATGTTCCAAAACTCTAAACTCATTAGCACTGTCTGTTTGGATATTTTAGGAGCCAAAGATGGGAATGGTCCCGTTGCTAAAGAAGCCTGACCAGAGATTGTAGCCGTATGATACAGCATAGAGAAACAGGGCAGTATTGTCTGTTTCTCTATTGGTTTGTAATAGCTGGGACTCATGTGGATTAGCAATTCGCTCTGTTCGGCCTCCATCCAGGAGATCGGTGCCATTGGGTAGCACTAGGAAGTGTGGTCAGAGGGAGGTGTCGCTGAGATTGAGCCTGCCTAGCAGAGGTAGGGTCAAATAACAACACAGTGTTCATTAGTAGGGTGAAGAATGTGTTGTGTGTTTATGGAAAGACAGATTAGATAAATGAGAGGGTCTATTAGTAAGCTGATTGCTGGCAAAGGACTCTTGGGGAGAAAGAGAAGTGTTCATATGAGACCAGGAAAACTTTGGCTTAGCAGAACAGAAATATTGTTCTTACAGCAAAAGCTATTTGGACAGAAGAGGAACATGGATGAACCTGGAGAAAATGTGATAGGACATACAGGCATGAATATCCGATAGGTGCCAGGAGATAATTGAGTGGATATGGTTGGTGTCTCAGGGGATTCCAGTGGCATCATTTTAGGCAGTTTCAACTTCTAGACTAGAAAAGTCATAGTAGTGACACTAAGGAAAGATGCTTACCATCAGATGCCAAGTCAAATTGTTTCTATATACCTTTCTGGATGGAAAAGAGTGATAAAAATCTAATTTGGGAAATGAATCAAGTATAGCAAGTTATATATAAATGATATACATTATAGTTAACATAGAGATGCGGGAATTGCTAGACCAGACTAGGTTAATGGTCACTCCATCTCCTGCTTCCTATTTCCTTTGTTTCCTGCAGGTGTTTTAGAGGAAGTTGTAAACTTCACCAACGCATCTAATTTTCTAGTAATGCAATACGGAGGGAAATTCTTTCACCCCAGCTGATTATCAGCATGCCCTATGAAGTACATAAGAATTGACAGTCCTGGTGGTTTACCCTACACATAAACAGATAATTATTTGTGAACAACTAGTGCTTTACTTGTCTGACTAAATCTTATATGGTTTCCTAATGAAGATTTGATAACATCAAGCAGCCAGGCATTCCAAAGATGAAATGTTGCACAAAGCGGGATTTCCTGTTTTGAGTCGCTCTTGTTGTCTTACAAAGCCCTGCATAATTCATCATCTTACATGATCAATTTACACAGTCATAGGTCTTCTTGCCTTTCTTCTTTCTAAAGGTTACATCATCATCATCTTTTTATTGTTTCTGTATGTGGAGATTATGATAAAATCAATCACTAATTGCTGTTCTTGGTATCCTTTTTTTGTTTTCCTGAAAATTCTTCGGGTCTACTCTATGCTTTCTTTTTTCTTTTTTCTTTTTCTTTTTTTTTTTTTTTTTTTTTGAGATGAGACGGTACATAATGACATTAGAATGTATTCAGCATTATTCTCTATCTTCTTCAAATACATCGGTGGGCCTCTTGATTGTTCCGTCATAAGCTGTTCGCAACGATGGCTTAAATGATTGGCTTTTTTCAAATTGCAGCTAACTCAGAACGTACAGTGAGCATATGCATTTTAAACTGTCCTTTCTAGTGCAAAGTATTCAACTGGCCGCAACTAATTAAAGTAAACAAACGTGTTGGAAGTGGGGTGTGAACCCATTTTTCTACAGACTGAAAGGATGCATAGCTGTACTTCAAACCATTTGACCAAGCAAGGGATCAATTCTAAACTTCAGTCCAGCCACACAAAGGGGTAGAAGAGCAGCTGGATCTTCACACGCTGGATCCAGCTTCCACAGAGCTTCTGTGCCATCCAACTCCCTGTGGGTTATGTGTTCACAGACACGCCTAGAGCAAGATGCTGGAATTATATATCTTGTGGACAGCCTCTTGGGTCATACATAACTAGCTTTGTGTTCAAGTAACCTTACAGAGCCATACCAGCTCTGCTTGCCTCAGTGTCAGGGAAACACACATTGCTTCTTCCAGCAGTGCCCAGTGGATATCGAGGAAAAAGCTCAAATTTCAATAACATAAGCAAGACTGAAATGCTAGTATTAATGCCAACTGACTATATGGTTCCAGATCTGTAACTGCAAATGTCCTTTTGTCTTAAACTTGCTTACAAGAGCACATACTATTTGTTCCACCCAAACAATCATTTGCAGTGTCTGGGTGCTAAAAATGTCTGATGTGTATATGAAGAATACCATAGTGATGTGTATATTGAAAGAGGTGCCATAGCAATTCAGTCTCATAAAAGCAGATTCTGTAAGAGTCAAGGGTGAGACAGAGAAGAAGCAAAAGAAAATGTATTGGTGTCTGGGGACCCCTCAGTAAGAAAGAATAGATGATTTTTAAATTAGGGTTGTGTTAAAATATCAACTCAGTAATGAGTAAGCTGAAAGAACAGCAGATATTGATATGCTTGGCAGGCAGATACACAGCAGGATCAAACAGCAACAGAGGACATGAGTAATTCTGCAGAAATTAGGAAAGGTTGGAATATGGAGAACTAGAGAAACAAATAAAGGGGAAAATAAAGAGTAAAGACCCCAAAAAGGAAAGGAAAATGTCCATTTTGTTCTTAGTTACAGCAGTATCATTCTAAGTGAAATCAGTTGAACTACTGTGCATTCATATTTGGCTTACTGTGATTCCTAATCAATCTTTGAACTCTTGCCTAGTGAAGCAGATAAAGTATAGTCGAATTTTACACCACCCCTTACCAAAATAAAGCTGATTTGGTATAGCTCTGTAGCTGTGGTGCACACGGCAACACAACAAATCTTTGGCCAAAAACAGTCATCAGGAAACAAGCATAAAAGCAAGAAACAAAAAGGATCTATAGATGGCAAATTTTTATTTTAGAAAGGCTGAATGAAAAGTACATGGTCTTGACATGTACAGCATTCCTTGCAAGGAGAAGCTATAAATGATGAGAAGATTCACCCATTCTGAAAAGAGAGTAAGGGAGAACAATACTGTCAGGTTCCTGGAGGATTTCTTTGCAATAAGGATATGTGCATGAAATGCACTTGAAACTAAACAAAATGTAAAATAGCTAGTCTGAGAAAAGTCATAAGATAGGACATAGGCATTAAGCCCATAAGCAACCAAAGTAGAAACATAACATGGAACTATATTAGGGAAATAATTTTTACGAAGATTAACAGGGCAGCTTTAAGGTGGTGCAAGTGCATGCAAACCTGCCTTTAGCATCCTACTACAAAGCAAGATTTATTCCATGAGAGGGAAACCCAGTTACTCACTATACAAAGTAAGGAAGGCACTTGTACCTCCAGCATGATCCGGTGCATGAGTAATACTGAAGAACTAATTGGAAAGTGGAGGCTTTCCAGCTGGTACTGATAGTAGAGGAGAAAGACCTGGGTGTATTAGTGCATCACAAGAGGATAATGAGCCAGCAAAATAGTGCATCTCTGAAAAAAAGGCAAACATAAACAAATGAGCCTCAGGTAGCCATATCTAACTGAGATAGGAAGGCATTGGTGTTATTGTCTAATGCACAAGTGGGAATTCACTGGAAATATCCCACGTATGGAGCCAGCCACTTTCAAGAAAAATGAATATAAGTAAGGTAGAGCAGCTATAGAAAAGGAGGGGAGGAGAGAAGGCTTCTTTCACCTAGCGAAGGTTGAAAGATATGATTGCTGTCTATGAATAGATGTTGGGCAAACACCAGCAGCACTGTTCAAATATAGGACAGCATTGTCACCGCTCGAAAGTGCACAAAACGACTAACCAGGAAGGTTCAGCAACAACTTTCCGATCTAGAAGAACTGAAAACCTTTTGCAATCAGTTTATGAACTGGAGTAAACAATATGGCATCTGAAACAATGGGGGATTGGCTCTGATAACTCAAGGGGCTTCTTTCAGTTCACTGTTCCATACAAATACTCCAGCAATGGAGTGAATTGTTAGGGGAGCAGTGACACAGGATTGTATAGCTTCTAAAACCAAGAATTGTGTCATTTAAGAGCAGTTCATCACAACCTCCTTTCTACCTCTTTCTCACATATGCCCAATTTCTCCTGTATGTTTCTCTGCTGACGATTCACTGTTCCTACTGTCTCCTCTGCCAGATATCCTTGCTGCCTGTATGCTGTGCTGCTGTTCCCTGTGACCCACAGCGTGGCTGCTCTGTCCCATTCACCTTTGCTCATGTGACATTATTCCTGCTGGAGGTGCCAGCTCTAACCCAAATAGGTCTGATGGCTTCCAGATTTGCAAGCACCTTCGCTTCCTCTCCCCTTTTCAGTGGGCAGGCTGTTCTTTATCTGTTTTCACAAATGTTTACTGTCGCACCTAAAAAAGCACTGCTGGCAGCCTAGTCTATAGCAGTCAGTAGTGCTGGTTTTGGAGGGCCAAATATATCTGCCAGCACTGTGGAAGGAGTGCCTCAAGCAGCTTTGGGAGTGCTCCTGGACATGTTTTATGGCCTGTCGGCACTTAGGCAGGTGCCACCCTTGGCTGCCAGCGAGGGAGTGCAGGGTGCAGCGCCGGTGGAACTTTCCAAGGAGCAGCTAGGCCCAGGAGTCACTGTGCGCTGGGAGAATGTGGGGGAGGTCCAGGGAGTTCTGCTCTTCCTTCCCAGCAGAGATGGTGAAATAGGACCTCCAGGACAAAGATAAGTAAGTAGCTTAAACAGAAAACCATATTATCATGGTTGCAAATCACCATTGCTGATTGTATCAGCTAATGATCTGGTTCACAATTCCTTGTGCCTCACGGTGGCTTGGAGCTACCTCAAGGGAAGTAGCCTTACACAGGAACAACCTCCCAAAGCAAGTACAGAGAGCAGACTGTGTGGATGGACTGGATCAGTGGTTATGCCGTTCCCTCTAACTATTAGAATCTTGATTTATACTCTATGTTTACTCTCAGATGTTCTTCAACCATTTGTTAAACTATTCTTTTCTCACTGCCCAAGCCACTTCACTCTGTGTTTATTCTTTTTTTCGCTTCCTACCTTCCCTCAAAAGGACATGAGGCAATCATGCCCATGACAAAGTGTGATGTCGGCTCCTGCTCTTTTCACACATTACTCTTCTGAATGATTTCTCCTCTGCCATGTGACCACAGCTGTGCTGCCCCATGCTTTTTGCTTCTACAAGTTGTCTAAGACTCCTGTTTGAAGGACACTGCTAGAAAAGCTTTTCCTCTCCTCCTTGCAGAGGTGAAGAGTCTGGGCAGTTTCCATCTTTACATCCTATTTGCCTATTAGCAGGCAGGAGTCCTGGAAGAATCTCTTGACAGATGACAATCAGCAGTCATGATTAAACCATACAAGCTACATCTATAGCTGGTGCATTAAAGGTACCTGGGACCACTCTCTGGCACTGATGCCAACTGCTACAGAGTGGAACAAAGCCCAGCAATTAACCTCTTCTATTCTCCCAAACAAGATGGCCACATGCAAGCTGCCCACAGGCAGTGGCTCTGGGAATGGTCAGTTCTAGCTCCCAAACTGTGCCTGGGAATTGTTCTGGAAGAGCATTAGCTGGCCTGAGCCAAATATGTGCCAAGGGTCATTTGAATAGTTTAGTGCTACAGGCAATTGCGGTCCAGAGCCCAGGTTCATTTGCTGGCATTATTCAACCTGCTACTTGCTAGAACTACTGAATACACCTCTGAAGGCTGAGCCTGTTTTTTCCTGTACATTCATACCTACAAGATACCTACAAAGATGCTGCAAGGCACAGGAAGGTCTCTGTACCAAAGTTCCCCTGGAATGCTTCAGGTGAATGGGTTACTTGTCTAATCTGTACCTGCGGCTGATCCTGTCCTTGCTGCTGCAGAACAATGGTGCTTATCCTCCTCAGACCATTGCTGAGAGGCCCTCTTAGGGTTAGTGAGTGCTGTGTTGTGGTACAGTAGCCCACACTTGCAAATATGATGAATGCTGTGTACAATAAGTTTTTGCAAATGTGTTTTTTTGTCTTGGGTAATATCCTTATCCTATCAAAATAACAGTAGGTATGTCTTCTTCTGGTTTGCCCTCTCTCAGCATAAGTACTGTGGAGGCATATTATACTTAAAACTGCTGCTGTTCAACAATTGGTAGGAGCTGAAAAGAGTCCTTTGTTCTGAGTAAGGGTTTTAGTCAGAGTTTGCATATCCTCGTTGCCCTTTAGAACACAGTACCAGCATGCAGTGCTAAGGTTGAGAACACCTTGTTCTGGAGGACTGAAGCCATGTCTCTGGATGACTGTGGCCTGTGTTCGAAGCTCTCTCACTCCTGTCCCAGTTCAGTGCCTGTCCCTGTAAAGAGACATTTTGGTGGCTACATTTGCTTATGAGCTCTAATTCACTTAGATTTTGATCCTAAAATCTTTTACGTAAAAAGGAGTAAGGCTGAGCCTCTAGAAAAGGACCTACATGAGACATGTATAAGCATGTTTCTTCTGAACACTCAATTCCTTTTGTCTCAGCAGCTAGATGTGGGCACTGGGACTCATGCTTTTTGACAAACATATCTGTTCCTTCTGAATCCTTGCTTCATATATAAAACCCTTGATATCCTGCTGTTTAGTCTGTTGAGAGTAAAATGCTTATCAAGTACTTTTCGTATCTATTTATTACATGTGGCATTATTCCTTGTCACTGGTATTACACTTCACTCACTTTTCAGCTAATATCCCATCAAGTAACAAATGGCCATGGAGATAAAGCCTCTTTTTATCTACCTGCAGGCAACTCTGGCTAGATACTTGTTGCTAACAATGAGCCCTGTGTTAAACTTCTTGCTTAAGCAAAGAAGGTGGATTGATTGGGGTTGTTTTTCTCTTCCCCCCCTTGTATTATCATGACAAAATGCTCTTTTTGAGGCACTTGGTTTCAACAGAGGGAGAAAACTAACAACCCGTGATTGCTTGCATTTGTTTTTTATCAGCTTGTACCCCCTGGTACAAATCAGAATTAAGTCTAGTGCACGGAAGAAGATGTTCTCTCTTTCCCACACTGGGATAGCAATATCCCCCTCACCAGTACACTCAAAGTGCTAACATATTACAGTAGTCCTGTATGTACTTAATCGATTGGCCAGGACCAGCATTCTCTGCCACAACCAAGTTTCCTCTCTAAACCCCTTGGCCTGAAGCCACCCAAGTCTGTCCTGTCACTTAACATACCTTCTTTCACCACCCTCCCTTGCTGTGTTCATTCCAGAAAGTGTGTGTTCTCTCCCTTCTTTCTCTACATAAAGAATCCCTAATTAAGCTTCACTGTGGATGACCTGTGAAGTAAGTCTGCAGAGACACTGGACCTACTTTACCAAGAGGCAAGTCATCCAGTGTCACCTCTTAAACAGGAATATGGTGTTTGGTCAGGAGGTTATTGGAACTAAATAGAGAAATGTAATTGTAATGGTTAGTGTAATTATAATGGATTAGAGTGAATATTCTCCTGTAAAATAGCTTCCAATAAAATTATGGCATTGCCATGAAGATGTGATGTTATTCACATACTTAATAGACAAGACATAGAAAAAGTATCTTACTGGATCTCTGTGTTCAGGTGGGCAGCTGAGACAAAGAAAATTTAAGAGCCAGAGCAAAAGACTGTTGAAAAATGTCCTGGTTTACAGGCTGCTGTCATTTATGGCTCACAGTCTCAGTGTTTTCTCCAAGGTCACACAAAAAATCATCCAGGTGTCCTGAATCCCCCTCTAGTGCTTTAGCCACAGGGGTATCCTTCCCTGCACAAGTAAAGATTAGGCCCTGGCCTTGGGGGAAAAACAAACTGTTCCAGTAACCAAAATGTCAACACAGATGTTCAGAAGGAAGAAGAGATGGAGGGTGTTTGTTCCTGCTCTTGCATCTAGCAACTACTGTGTTTGTGGTTCGGCTGAGCAGGAAGTTCTGGGAGGAGCAGACCTAAATGCTGGTTAGCTCCTGCCTGAGTTCATTCCCTTTTGGTAATGCTTTGTACTGCTTTATACTACAACAAGGCAGTTCTTACCTCTCCATGGGAACCCTGTGACAGGACTACATTTCACATAAGGCTGGGAATGAAATTTAAACACTGACAGGTTGCCATGGAGCGTTGGACTCCATGGCATTGTAGCTGCTGAGGGAAGGGGAGCAGCTGTGTGATGAGAGATGCAATCAGAGAGTGGAAGGTGCATTGGATGGGAAGATGAACTGTATTCAATATACAGCTCTGACTTGGCCTGAGTTTGCTAGGTTGCTGCTGGAAAGACTTTAGGAGATCAGGGGAAGACTGATAATGTAATTTGTCTTCCTACCTTGTAGACTGAGCTCTCCCTATGAGAGGAGGCAGGAGGTGCCTTGGGGAGGCAAGGGGGAAGATGGCATGAACCTATTACAGCTTATTCCTGAAAGGCACTGCAAACCACTTCTGACTACCCACAGCGTATTTCCTTTCTTATGAAGAAGCGGTGCTCGCCAGCAGGGAGGGTGGTTGCAAAGTTTCAAGACAGGTTCCCTGGGCTGTACTCAGGCAAGAGGTGAAGCCACCGAGTTACTATCAGGATTACTCTATTCTTAGCATCCCAGCGTGTGTTCACCCCCCACATACCACCGTCTAAATATAGTCCCTACTGAAGGACAGATGCTGCCAAGTTGCATCTAACCCCCTCCTCTCTTGCATTCTGTTCCTGAAAGCTAGGCTGAATTCCCCTGAGACACGTGCAATAATCAGCATGTCCTTTTGTCTCCCCAGGGCTGTACAAGGAAGCTTGTACTGTACTGTTCAAGCCTGATCCCAGCCCTGGCCTTCCTGGCCTCTCCTAGCACTGGCCTTCCATTCAACACCTTTTCTTCTTCCTTTCCTCCTCATTTGTTGCCTTCACCCTTTTCCTTTTTTCCCCTCAGCTGCTTCTGTCCTTTCCCTCCTGTCTGATTCAATATGATCAATGAGAGGAGGAGAGCAAAGTAATGAAAGAAAGTTGGGTGCTGCAGACACCCAAACTTCTCTGACAAGAGCTCTTCTGTTACAACAGAAGTCCTGCTGAGAGAGCAGTGAGATGGACAATCTTCTGAGTAAATGTGTTTCATTACTTTATAGTTCCAGTTTTCCACACTGATTTGTATTTCCAGTAGCACAAATCAGTAAGGCCCTCAAAATCATGACTCCCTAAACCCAGCTAAAACCTAAACAGGACATTCCTCCCATGTGAGCCAAGGTGTGCCATGGCGAAGTATGTCCACTGAGGTATGGAGTGGAAAGTGTAACAGGCAGTTAGTTACAAGAGCCTCAGAGAATTTGTGGGGTTCCCCTTGCAAAACAAGAGGTCAGTCCTCGCAGTATGTGCTAGAAGGTTGGACAGTGCAATCCCCCAGGGCCAGGTCTGGGGCTAGCCCTGACCACTTGTCAGAGTCCCTCAGTGCTGCCTCTCGCTTGCACAAGAAAGCTCTCCAGGGATCTGCTACAGGAAGCAGAGAGGATTTCTCTTTGAAATGCCGCTTTTCCCATCCTTTCCCATCTCTTCAGAACAGCTGCTGGGTGACACCTTCCAACCTGTCTGCAGCCTAAGTAGAATCTCCCCGTTAGTGACGCTTCATGTGGCTCACTGGGTGCCCAGGAGAGGGCATCTTTTGGACATGGGGAGCAAGTGGCTGAGCCTGAGGGCAGCCTGACCTTCAGGGTGGGCAGCGAGCCTGGCTTTTGGACTGGGCAGCTACCCTGGCCTGAGGCCTCAAAGGCTCAATGCTGCCCTCGCTGTGAGCGAGACATGCAGGCTTGGGTTGTCATTAAAGGTCTCCACAGCACCGTGCTGCCAGTCATATAAAAACTGGCAGGCTTGTGCTGGTCTCTGTCCAGAGGCTCTCCAGCCTCCGGAACACTGCACCCTGCTGTCATGGCTGTGGATTAAGTCCTGTCCTTTCTGTATGACGTGCTTTCTTCCTTCTCTCCCTGCACAATCCTCTTCTGCCTTTAACCCCTTTGCTTTCCTCCCTGGCAAATGCAGTGGGGTAGAGGTTTGTCATTAAAATGAAGCTGTGAATAGTTTGTTTCCCTCTGCCCCTGGGAAGCAGATTCATAAACTTCCAGGGAGGGGTTTATAAACCTGTGGGAGACTGACAGCCAGGAACATTTATGTGCTATTTTCAGACTCTGTAGGTCTCTTCCTGCTCTGGAAGAGACCTGGTCCTGTTTTCCCAAAGAGGAATGGAGAAATGGAGAAGTCCCCTCCTGGATTATAGAGCTAGTTTGCAGGCTCCTGCAACAGCACTGAAGTAACTACAGTTGCTTTAGTGCGTGGGCCTTCTGCCACCCTGGTAAAATCTGAGCACAGACCAAGCCAGAGCCAACATCTTTATTAGCCACAAAAGAAATGCATTGCCTGTTCACTTTGCTCAGCCCGTGTGGGGCAGCTTGCATCCCGCCAGCCTACTCTGATCTAAAGGTGCCTGAAGCAGCAGCAGGCAATGTTGTGAACACAGCCTGACCCTCCCTGCCTGGGAATCCCAAACACTTGCCTCCAAAGTCTTGCAGTGCTGTGGGATTGCAGGAAGCTTACTGGCTCTGCTCTGGGTGGTCACCAGCCCACATCCAGTTGGTTTCAGTGAGCATGGAGGAGTACAATGGGATGTGAGGAATGCTCTGAGCACCTGCTGACAGCCTTTAACCCACAGTCCCCTCGTTCCATAATGAGAGAGATACTCAGCAAGTGTGTTCCCATCCAGTTCTGAGCACCAAGCACTTAGCCATGGAGCAGCAGTTGGCCTTTTGGGGAATACCAGAATGAGACCCTCCTTCTAACCTCTCTTCAACTTCCTAACTCTCTGCATTACCTGCTGTGTTGGTAGGCAGCACTGGAAAATGTGTCTGCTCTCTCTTCTCAGTTAACAGCTGCACCTTGAGGGAGTATCAGGAAGCACCATTTATACTGTAACACCAGAAAAGTGGTTCTTCAGCAGTAGTTCATTACAGACCCACACATTCTCATTACAGGCTTATATTAACAAGGAGGGAGATAAAGCACTAAAATAACAGAGGCTGATGGATGTGGCAGCTGGGATGAGCCAGTCTCTATTTTAAGCATGCAGGCAAAATTTGGGGTCAAGCTGGAGAGGCTATAGAGTGATAAGTGCCAGTGAACACACAAACAACTTGGAGCATAGCCCTCCTCTTTCCATCTTCTTCCCCAACACCTCTCGGTCCTGCTGACAGGCTGACCTGGGAGGAGTGCTGCTCTTGCCTGCCCAACACAAGCCAGCAGTGCTGAGCCCTGGGTGTGCACACACCCCATGGGTGCAGAGGGCCTGGGCCCTGAGACCAGCCAGCCATGCCATAGGACCTCCTCAGGGCTCCTGCTCTCTCCTTTCCTGCTCCCCTCCTGCCTCTGCAAGAACAATGAGAGGGCAGCAATCCTCTCACATCCACTTCTCTTTCCTGGGGCTGCCGTAGGAGTGTGGACAAAGTAACTTGTGCAATTTTATAGCTGAGTCTGATTGCTCAAGCAGCAAGGCTATAAGATATGGAAGAAGGTGCCCTGCTGTGTATTACCTCTCTGCAGGTATCTGCCACAGTTTGTTCACTGCACCCTCTGTTAAACAGCTCTGCACTGATTTGTCTCTCACTTAACTGCAAGATCTGAAGAAATATCCTAGAAGCATCAACAAATCCAGCATGGGCCTGATTTGCCCTGACCCAGTGTTTTTGCTCGGCTATTCTTTTATGTGCAAAATGAGTGCATTATGGGTACCAAGCTGCACTACAAAACTATCCCATTGCTTGCCTATATGGGAGATGTCCATGGTTTTGGGCTGAGTGGGCATTTGATTTGCCTGCTTGCCCTAACAGAAAGGCTAAGCTGGGTTGGGGGTTTCAGTAAGAAGTTTAACTAACTAACTGGTGGATCATGGAACAAAAGGGAGAAGAAACACTTGGTGTAAGATGGCCATGAGAGGCCAGATCTAGGAACTAGCCTGGAACTATAGACCCAGACTCCATTTTCAGATATGGTAATGCATATCCTGCACAGCTCCTGTTAAGGCTAAAGATTTACTCCAAGTTTACACTTATGTAACAGGACACCATATGGCCTGATGCAGATGTCCAGAAATACATTGGCCAAAGCCATTAGAGCAGGAATGCTTGACAGCAGGAAGTGCCTCAGAGCCCCCATCTCTTCCCAATGTCAGCTTCCCAGAAGATGGTGCCTGCAGGGGCTCTGCATGTGTCAAGGAATCATACCAAGGAAGCACAGCTGGGGTGTACAGAGGGACACACAGCTATGTACAGGGATAGTCTGGAAAGAGTTCCTGTTCCCTCTCCGAAACACAGACTCCCTAAGCAACTTAGGAGAAAGGGAATGAGAGGAGAAGGGCATGTGGGTGTTCTTGAGTCTTTCACCTGCACTGAAGGACTCAAATTGGGTTGGTGATCAGGTCAGGGCTATGCTCAGCAGAGTGACTCTTGGAGTTAACAGGGATACAGAGACCGAAAGACACAGCCAGGGCTCACCCAAGAGGACTGGTCCTCCACCCTAGCAGCACAGTAGTCTTAGGCCTTATTTTATTCTGTCAGGGACAGAGCAATAGAAGGGCCAGCAGGATACAAGCAACTGAACTAAATAGCTGCTCTTCTTCCTTTCATCCCTATCCTCTCTATTCTGCTTTTCCAGATCCGAAAGAGAAGCAAAGCATGTCGCGGAGGCCTGTGGGAAAATGATGTGCTAGTATCTATCAATGGGAAGTCATGTGCTGGGCTCTCCCATGCTACTGCCATGCAGATCATCGATTCCTCCAATGGCATGCTGAACATCCGCGTGAAAAGGTAACCTGCTCCCAAGTGCCGGTGCTGTGACAGTACAGGCAGCAGAGCAGTTTCACCCAGTGCAGCAGCTATCCACACATAGCAGAAAGGCGGCAGGCAGGAAGCCTTTGGTTTCTCCATACTGCAAGGTGTACTAGGAGGACTTCCCCATGGCTAACACATGGCCGTCCAAAAGTTTTGCACTGTCTCTGTGCTGCTCTCCAGAGTGCCTGGCCCTGGGGCTGAACTGACCTCAGACCTCCCTGCCCCTGCCCCTCAGGCTGGAGGGAAATGTTTGCAGCACGAGGGCTATCCTGCAAAGAATGAGCAATTTAGGCTCCAAGAAAGCAGATGCCATAGGGCAGTTCATCTCAGCAATTATGAGACATGCTGGTTCCTTCTGGGTAAATAACTGTTCTGTAGAAATGGATTTGACTACACATTGGATAATTGAGCCAAGACAAAATTACATGAGTATTTACTACAGCAGGCTATTGTAGTCCGACAGGGTGTGAATTGACTTCCACAAAGATAAGAGGTGTGCAGCTGAGTTCCTTTTTACAGGAAGAAGTATCTTTCTTTGGCAGTCTCTAGGCCAGCAGAATACTGGAGACCAGGCTCAAATTTAAGCACAAAAATGGTCCCAGTAACATCCCTGGTTCTACCTGTGCTAAGCTAACCCAGTGCCTCAGTGCATGCTGGATGAGGCCCAAGCTGTAAATGAATCACATAAAGACGAAGGCAGCAAAGCTGTGTGAGGTCCCAGCTAGTCCACACTCCTGCCAAAACAGAAGTCACCCTCAGGAAATAAGGCCCTGGTGAAGGGGGCTGGGAGATATGATTTTTTACAGCCCTGAAAAGGCAAAGCACTGTGAGCAGTGGGGACGGACAGCCATGCTGGTTGCTGGCATCTGTAAAGTGGGGGCAGAGGTGGGCAGCAGTCAGAGGAGGAAAGCCTGAGCATGTAGCATCTTCCCCTTGGCTTCAGGGAAAGCACCAGTGCCTTCTGATGTGCTCACCCTATACCCTAGCTGTGATTAAGTGGGATGAGTGAGCCCTGTACAAGGTGTCCAGAATAGCTCCTGGTCCCTTGCCAGGGCCTTATCTCACCCTATCTGCAGCCAACAGGTGCCTGGGCAAATTCCAATGGGCCAAAATCAGCACACTTTGAATTAGCAAAGTGACAAAGGCAGGCTTCTCACAGCCCTCTGGGAGCCAAGATCAGATGGTTTGGAAATAACGTAACCAGTTGGCTTCATCTTGGGGTAGTGGAGAACTCATCAAATATTGCTTTCTGATCACATCTCTATTCCCATTTTATATTTGTGTTCCCAGAGAAAACACCAATCAGCCCCGTTCAGAAAGGAGAGGTAGCTGGATGACTCGAGTATGCAAGGTCATATGTGTATTTCTGTCAGTACGGGATGTGCGTGAAGAGAGACAGAGAAAGAGAGGGAGGGAGATTGTGTCCTGACAGTGCAGAACAAGAGAAACTGGCTTACAAGCAGTAATGCTTTTCAGTTATCTGGTTGAGTATTTAAAGAAGAGGAAGGACTGTTCTGTTCTGCTTGGGGAGCTTTGAGTTTGCTCTCCAGTAGAGTTCATAATAGCAAATATTATTAAGGAAATAAACTGTCAGGGAAATTGTCCCACCCTTAGCTTCCACAAAGGTTTGCATTTGACATGAGTATAAATTTTTCACAGTTTAGAATTGCGATCCAAGTCATGAATTCCACAGCTTTACAGAGGCAATGTTGTCTGCCTGGCTTCCTGCTATGCATGCTCAGAAGGCAAACAGTTAGGGCTCCTTTATAACTCTAAAAAGCCCTGGTGACTCTGGCAAGGGAAGGAAGAAGTTCCCAGCCCCATCTGTGTGGTCTGGAGTCAAACTGCCATTGAAATCCAGACTCAGTCTTGAGGAGAGGGAGGACAGAGCTGGCTCTTTTCCCAGCAGCATAGCCAGTTCTCCCTCCCTCTGGCCGTCAGCAATGGGGCTGACTGCCCCAGTCTGCCCTGCCCCTAGTCTAGTCAACCCTCCAGATGACTTACAGGCTAGAAGTTGCTATGTCTAAGCCAAAGGCCACCAAATGCTATATCTAAGCTAATGCCACCATGGATTGGGCTGGCTGGCATGCCTGCAGTACAGTCATCAAAACCCAGGCACTGGTAGATAGCTTGTGAACCAGTCCCACAGTGAGCAGGCCACATGTCAGGGTCAGGGTGGACTCCTACCACAGGATAGCAGAGTCCTACCCCCAAAAAACACTTGGGCCTTTTTTTGCTACGTATTTGTTATTTATTCCCACATAGAGGTCAGGGCAAACAAACAGCACCGACTTCTTTGTTTGGAGGCCACTCTGCGCTAAAGAAGTTTGGGGGTGCTGGCATCCACAGAGTTGACACAGCTCCACGGTGGAGTCCCAGCTGCAGGAGCAGCAGGAGTGCAGTGTGGTGGCTGAGGCACCACCCGTCCACCCCTGGCAAGCAGCAGGCTGTAGGGGTATGTCCCACTGTCCTGGGGAACGTTTGCTATGCAGGCATTCACCTCCCCAGGAGAAATCCCTGGGGAGCTCAATAAGCTGGCTCAGTAGTTTTTTATGCTCTCAGGGTATTCTGATTTTCGAGTGTTTAACACCTGGTTTTCAAAGAGTCAGGAAGCAGAAAATCAGGATGAGAACGTGTAGCTGATGTCAGAGATGAGTCTTCCCTTGGTGTCTGCGCTTCAGGTTTCTGTACCACCTGAAAGACACCTGAAACTGGCTCAATCCTTACCCTTCTCTCACATGTGGGGGCTTCCTTCCAGCTCAGCCCCACCAACCAGACCTCACTCACCGCTTTTTCTTCTCCCCACAGGATAGTTGGTGGGGACCAGACCGGCCCACGGCTCCAGCGCTCCCCTTCTCCAGGGCAGCGAGTGCTCTCCCCGCCATCCCCACTCAGCCCCCCAGCACAGCTACTCAGCCCCGAGCCGGCCGGAGCCCCGGCCACTGCGCAGCCCTCGCAGCCACGGAGGTCACAGAGGCACCTGGAGAGCCTCACCTCCCCACCGGACAGTGAGGCCTACTATGGTGAGACAGACAGCGATGCTGACAATGTGGCCCAGGAGAAGCACCGCCGGGCTCGCAAGAAGAGCCCACGCTCCCCACCTGACAGCACCAACAGCAAGGCAGATGCGCCTCAGGACGAGGTGTCCCTGTCCGAACAGAGCGGCTATGAGAGCATGCCGGAGGCTGCTGCGCAGGGGGGGGCCGAGGTGGCCAGCTCCGACGGGGTGGCCAGGAGGGAGATTGCCTGCCCGCCTGGCAGTCGCACAGACACTCCATTCTCAGAGAGCGAGGGACATTTGCAGCCACCGTTGACAGAGGGACGGGAGCCTTCTCCAGAGGCGATGCTCCTGCCCCATGCCACCAAGACTATCCGAGCAGAACGCCATCTCATCCCCATGGTGGGGCCAGTGGAGCACCCGGTTGATGAAGACCTAACCACCACATACGCGGAGAAAGCCAAGCAGGCCAGTAAGTCCTCTGCACCCTGCCACTCACCCATGCCCTCTTCCTATGCTGGATCTCCTTCCAAAAGCCTAATTCCTGCAAATGTCAAGTGAGTTAGCTCCTCTAGCTTGGGAAGAAGCAGAGTCAAGTCAGACCTGCAGGGACTGGGGCTTCCTATTGTAGCTTTGGCACTGCGGTCTACCTCACCTAAGATGTCCCAAGGAACAGATGAGGGAAAGGGTCTGGTATCTGGGAGTCACTCGTAGAAGCTGCCTGCCATACAACCAGCTGTGCTCTAGCACCTCTATGTGCTGGAAACAGGGTGGAGGTCATTGGTTTCTTCAACACTCTGGGCTGAAGAAGACTCAGGGGAAATGATGATGTCAGGAAAGAAGTTGGGGGTTAAATTTCCCAGACCTGGCTTTCACAGATCTCACAGAAGCTCGGTTTGCTCCTTAGCTATCTGGGTGTCCAAGCATAGGGTGCTTGCTCCAAGCGGCTCCCAAGGAGCCCCCTGTTCAGCTGAGCTCTCCATGGGCACAGAGGCATATAGTGTTACATATGATTAAGGACCGAGTAGAGATAATTTTCAGTCAGCATAGCCCTAAAAGAGTGTTGTCAGTAGCTCATTTATTTCTCTCACCCTGTCAAGCTCAGGGAGGGACTTGTCTACATTGGCTTTCGTAGGATGTTTTCACTGCAGGTACTTACTCCAGCAAGGGTGTCCATGTCGGGCAGCAGCTGGTGAGCTCTGGTAGAATTTATTGCTTTTTAGGTATCGGCAGTGGAGGGCTGCCAGGAGGACAGGCGGGAACTGGTAAATCAGCTGTTGGAACAGTTCCTTGTAGTGGGATCCCTACTAGTCAAGACCTTCCCAGGTGGAACAAAATACTGAAAAATGTATATGGGTGATGGACCTGAAGTGATCTTAATTGTGAATATCTTTCCTGGTTTCTGCTACACATGGAGTATTTAAAACCCAAACAGGAAGGCAGAACAAGATATTACCTGATTTCACAGTTGTGATCTATCCAATAACATTAAAAACAGGTAATCAAAAACTTGTTTTCATATGAGTACCTCAGTGTGCAGTATGATTGACTAATTTACACTTCTCTGAGCCTAGAAATAAGGCAGGTTTTTTAAAAAGTTACTTAGCTGGGGGACAGAATGTGAAATGGAGACACAGAAAAGTTACTAGACTGAATCAGGAATAAAGCACACAGATTCTAACTTCTGATTCTCTGCTCCAAATGCTAGACGTTTTTCCCCAGGCCAGATAATATTGCAAGGCAATTGTTAAGCCTCTCTTTTCTTTTTTCCTTGGGCTAAACATTCCTTTATCTCTTCTGCCTAAGAGATCCTACAAAGGTAACTTTCAAACCAAGGCTGCTTCCGTCAGGCAGGGCACTGTCTTACTGCTGTGCCCTGTGTTGAGAGGACAGACTCGGTTGGGTCCCTTATGTCTGGCCCTGCTAGGCAGTACAACTGACCTGGTGCCTTGTACTATTTCTTCCTAGTCCTTAGCACTCACTTTTCTTAGGACAGCAAAGAAACTAGCAATTTCAGCCTCCCTGAGGATGAAGCTATTTTTCCCCCCTTTGAATAATATACAAGCATGAGGTGAATGTTGAGAAAGGCATGTTCAGCTGCTCACTGCCATCTGATAGTCCTAGCAGTGGATGAGCAATTGCTTTACATCAAGACTTATTTCCGTGGACAGCGTCAGTACAGAAGGCTCCCAGGAAAGCCATGTATTTAATGCAGAGCATTTCTGACGGCAAAATAGCATCCCGTGGCAGAAGGTGACGCAACTCTATTGCCAGCTAGAGGTAGGGTTCCCAGAAGCACTGCAGACTGAGATAATATTTTATTCTCCTATTACCCCTCCACCGCTCACCCCGCTTCTGGTTTATGTTTGGCCATGGGTGTCCTTATGTAAGAGTTACTCTGCCATGGATGGCAATTCACATGGCCAACTTGGCCTTTTCTTGGGTTAGGAATCTTGACAGTAAATGTGAAGGCAAAACTCTATGTCCTGATCATGCTGAAGCACAGCAGCCATTAAAACAAAAGTCACAATCAGCAGCCAGTAACTCTGTGAAGGAAGGAAGCAAGGAAGGAAGAGGGATGGAAGGTGTTCATTATGTGGTGAACAGAGCTAAGGAGTACCTATACCTGGAATAAACACAGGAGGATGTGGGACTGCTGGGCTGCACTGGCTCCCTGGGGAAGCTGCCTGCAGAGAAGCTATCGGCATGGGAGGCACAAGGAACAGCATCTCTTGCCAGAAAGATGTAGCCTTGGCAAGGATGTTTGGGCTTGCATTGGTTCAGCTCTTACAGCTGCTTCAGGCTCCCACAGAGCCAGCAGAGTTTAAAGGTCTGTTTCTCTGCTTTCCTTAGCAATATCGACAGCACAGTAGCCTACTCTGGGACACAGAGACTCCTGGGTTTTGCTAAACCGGAACGCAAAATCAAGCTCATGGTTTAGAAGTTAGGCAAGTTTTTAAAATCTGGGTTAACTATGGTAGGTGACTTGGACAATCAGTCATGGGAGCCTGGGGGTCAATGCAGTAGACATTTAAGGACCATTCTGACTACCTAATCAGATGTCTGCCTTTTGGAGCACTACCTATCTAAATATATTCCCAGTGCACCTGCTCAGCACACCCTCCTTGCCTTGCCATGGCCTTCTCCATCATGGTTTCCACCACTGCACCACAAGAATGTGAAAAACTCCTTTTTGGTTTGTTGGGACTGTTACCCAGATGGTTCCTCACCTTTTCTTTCTAGAATGTACTCATTTCTCATGCCTGCTCTGATGTTTTCTCCAATTTGGGGTGTATTTTCTTGTCCTTTGTATTCATTCTTTCTAACTTTTCACTGTCATTTTTAAGCTACAGAGACTTTCTCCCTCTCCCACCTGTCCCTGCACCTCAGGCAAACGGAATTGCAGGTATAGTATTTCTAGATGAGTATCTAGAAACATCAAATTTCTAGATGAATAACTGAAATCCCTGTACAAGAACAGAGATACATAATAATTCTTTCGCACACCGAGAGTAGCAACTGACATTCTTCAAAGCTCTATTGCCCTGCAAGGATCTCAGCAAGACTGCTATTGCCTGTCAACTCTTGGGTTTTCTCAAACTTAAGATCTGTAGCTCTGCTCTTTATTTCCTGTCTCTAGAGCTTTTGTAGACCTTTGTCCTCACTGCATGCTTACCAGAGCTCTGAGCTTTCCAGATCATAGGCAAGTTGATTCAGCACCCCTGCCTCCCCTTTTCTGTATGATTTTCCGTTGTTTTTGATGTTGTTAGCAGATCTGATCTGGGCTGACTGTATGCTGAACTCAAGATCATCAATGAAATTAGGAAATGCTTCCCCTATTCCCCCACCATCTTTCCTAGTCTCACCACAATGGGTGATCAGTCTTTATACTCTGATTGTTACTTATTCATTTTCTCTTAATTTTCATCTGATTGACATTTCTCCAGTATACGTACTTTTTTGCATCAACTCCACCCACTCCTGACAACTACAGCTGCTTTCCCTGCCTTTGCTAAGAGGATACAAGTCACGTGGCAATTGCCAGAGGTGACGCTGCTGTCTAACACCTGCTTTGCATCGCAGTAACTCAGGAGCAAATGGAGCTCACTTATTTACACTAGGCAAGGATTTGACTCCAGGAGCAGAACACAGTGTGGTGACAAGTACCAACAGCCCAAGATGAGGATTTGGCAGTGGATGGTGCGGAGCAAAATAAGCACAGGGAAGAGCTGGCAGCAGCTGATGGTGCCACCTCATGATGCCCTGCATGTTGTCAGCTGCTGAGCTGTGCCTCTCCTTCCCCAGCAAAGACACAAAGCCTTACAGCTCACTCCTTAGAGCGGCAACACCCCTTGCAGTGAGGTTTGGGCCTGTCTCTTTGCAAAGTTCCTGCCCTGTTTGCACATTGGTATTGGCTCTTTTTTTCCAACCTCTAGGATAAGCACATACATCATCCCAGCCCTCCACAGGACACATGACTTGGACATGCCTGCTCAAAAACCACTCAGAGCATTGCTGATGCGGACTAGTGAGGCAGTGTGGGGAGCCACACACCTTTCAAATGTGTGGAACTTGTGCTACAAGTAATAGGACTTCAGTCTTCATTGCTAGCCAGTGGCTACTATGGACCCTGGTGTTTTGCTCAGTGGGGCAAGAGAACAGCCAGCAAACAGGGACTCTTTGTTGTACTTCAAATGAACTGCAGGAGAGCATTCATACTTGTGAATAGCCAATACTTTGCCTCATCTGAAGAAACAGAAGTACAAAAATTTGCTTCCTTCCCACTAATACAGTAACTTGCTGTCTTTAAAGAAGTGATTAATCTCTGGGGAAACTGGGGATCTTTAGGGCCTCAGTTCATCATCACTGTAAAGGGCCAAGCCACATCCCTTCCTGAGATGATTTCTGTGCTGCTTGGACAATTCAGAAGGGAAGGAAAAGACAACAAGACAGAAAATAGAAATTAAAAAATCTGAATGAGTTTCAGGAAGTTAGCAGAAAGCAGAAGCTGGTGGCAGGGAGAATCAGACTATAATTGTCACAAATAATTTCTAGGGAGGTTCTTTGGTTCCCCATAGCTCCTGCACTGTCCTCCGCTGCTCACCACACACTCAGAGGCTTGGGATTCATCTGTAGCCAGGGTCACCTGTGCTCTCTAAGGTGCACCCCATTTTCAGAACATGGTTTAGTGGGCATGGTTGATGGTTGGACTCGATGATCTTGAAGATCTTTTCCAACCTAAATGATTCTATGATTCTATGATTTTCACCCCCATCCTAAATCGTCTCCCAGGGACAATGGGCTTAGGCTTTCTCACAATTGGAAATACCAATTGCTAGCAGAAGTCAGACATACCAGGACAGCAGTCTAGTCCTAACTTGCTATCACACTGTAGGAATTTGTGTCAGTGCAAGAAGTGCTTCAAAATATCTCAATTTAAACTTGTCCACTGGACTATTTTTAGTTCCTAGGACTCAAGAGCCTCTCCATGTATGGTAGGGGAAGGGAGGGAAAAATGGGTGGGTAAATTTTCTCCTCTGCTTTATATGGGCCTGGCTGCCTGTGCAGAGTCATCAAAGTTACTACATTCCATATCAGAAAAGGAAATCCTTCTTGTTTAATGTGGATGTACAGCAGCATCACTTGACGAGATAGGATGCTTATAAATAAGTGGCCTATTCATTGGAGGGTCATACAGATTACCTCTTCCAAGAGTGACTGCAGTCACATTTCTCTGCAGAGAGGGTGAGTGCAGCAAGCCATCTATCAGCCTGTTACAATCGGTACAGGCCACAGGAGCTGTGAACAAGATAAAGTACCTGAATGGCAGTTTGAACTTACTGCACCACATTTTCTACTTGGTGTTCAGCTTTGACAGTTGTGACTCTAATGATCACAGTTATGTGATTGTTAGACTAGCTTACTGGTTTTGCCATTCACTGCAGTCCAGAAGACCAAAAGGTTTAGGATAGTAGTCAACTGTCCCCATCCTATGTGCTTTAAAGTAGAATAGAAAAGCATTCTGCTCAGACCAGGAGAGTAAAACTAATTCCTGAACTATCGATCCTACAGGAAGTTCCTAGCAGTATGAAGCAATGCTGAATAACCCTTGGCCCTTGCTACTCAGTGAGCAGCCAACCACTAGGAAAACGAGGACAACAGCCTCCATGGTTGAATCACAGGTAGAGAGCCTGATCTCACTTCAGCACACATTAAACTGGAAATTGCCTCCACTTGGGAAATCAATTTACATACACTGGTGTATGCAGTCTAGTTGTATGCCTTTGCTTAAGAATATCCCACTTAATAACTAACATTCAGTTTTTAATTCTCTGCAGTTTGGAAGGCATTTATTAAAGACGACCATAGTGAGATAAACACAGTGCATCTGGAGCCCTCTTCCTCCAGTTTTAGCCTTGAGTATGGCATTTGAGCTTAAGCCTTTGGTTTATGTTCTTCTATCGAAAGCACAGAGGTGATATTTTCAGGCTGATGTATTAACTGCTTGGGCAGAAGACAGAGATTACAAGCTAGTGTTGTCTGTCTTGGCTAGTGTGGATGAATTTTTCCTTCTTTCTTGAGCTATCTCAGAAATTTTCACAGATAATTGGCCATCTTCCTCAGGTATTCTTACTGGAGACTTCCAGCATTGTTCCTTCAGGCACCACTCTTGTCCAGCATTTTAGTGCAGATGCTGTGGGTTGCAGCACTGGAAGTAAGGCTGATTGATAGAGCTCTGCTCTGCTTCACCTTTGTACCTCACTGCTATCCTGCTGCCCCAGAGCCTGACAGAGACATGGATTTAGCTGAACATGTGTTAGCCCAAGATAAATCTAGCTGCATATAATGTTCTCTGGGAGGGGAAAGATCTTTAGTATTTGAAGATGTTTGGAGGAAAGCTGTATGTGATCCCTGAACTGAGAACATATATACTCTCTTTTGTCCTAGTATTTCCACTATATGAGATAGCATTTTGAGCATCTTTTTTAAACTACCAGTTACTCAGACATTACTTCTCTATGTTACTGTTGTCAGTGCAGGGACTCTGACTCTGGGTCACAGTTCCTCAGACATGGTCAGAGGTCATTCATCATCCTGCTGCTGGTGAAAGAGTGTCAGCAGTTCTCTTCCGAGCTCACACTTCCATGGTCCTTGCAGAGCCCCAGCAAGTGATTTTTCAGAATATGCTGCCACATTAACATAGCCTGTCCTTGCAGATGCACTTCTGGAGTGACTTAGGAGGTGTAAGGCTGAAGGGGAACAATGGGATTAAGCCAAAATTTTGCCAGTGATTCAGTTCTCAAGGTGATTAGAGCAACAATCGCACTGAAATAACTATATATATAACCCCATAGACTGTCTTAGCCAAGCTGATACTTTCTAGGTTCCAGGATTTTGAGAGCTGAGTTGAAAGAAATCATAATGCAAACAGACAATGGGAATCCCTCTACCTGTCCAATGTTGTTTCCATCAGTTCTGAAAGTGATATGGGACATGCTGACAAGGTTGGGACAAGTCTGCTCAGAGACAACACTGAAATGAGACAAAGTGATAGTGATGGGGGAGGGAGAGGCATAAAAAGGTGAGGCATAAAAGGACTTTGACAAGGGGTAATTAAACAACAGAGTCATTGCTCAACAAAAGTGGGAAATTATAGCTAGGAAGGAGAAAACTGTCAACCTGACAAATAATTGTTCCTTCAGTTTCATTTAAATCTGTTGTAGGAAGAGAGATCAGTTTGTTGTGAAATATCTAAAGCTTCACTGTCATCAGTGTATCTACCACTTATGTTAACCAAGAATCTAGCCCTTTGTATAGAAGAAATAGGAGCAGGAATGTGGGTGAGTAGATTCAGCATATCTTGATACACTGACTATACTGAAAGGACAAGGCTGAATCATATTCTCTGTAGAGGTGAAATGTAAGGAATTACTGAAAATTGTATCAGAATGGCCTTCAGTCCTTGATAAATACCCTGGAATAATGCCAAGGGTCTCAGGCAAAGAGACCAAGAATAGCACCCTTATAGACACAGGCTCTGGGGATAAGGAAAGAAAAAAAAAATGTTTAGCTTCAGTTAGGTGAACGAAGTAGTTCTTTTGAGCACACTTTGTGGAAAACAAAATTATTAGTAAAAACAACAAGGACTAAAAAACTAGAAAAAGAGATAGTCTTTGACCTGTTCAGTAAGGTAAGACTTCATGGCTAAAGATGTAAGGTGGACACAGTATATGTTGGCTTCTGTAAGATATCTGATATGGTTCCACATGACTTTTCCAACGAGAGAAATATGGATGAGATAGGACTACTGTAAGGTGACTGCACAATTGGCTAAGAATAGAACAGAAAACATTACTATTAATGGCTCATGATGTCAGATTAGCTAACTGGCTAAGCTGGTAGTAGTGTTTCACTGGGCTTCTGAATCTAACAGGACTACCTCTATATTTTCACCCATGGAGCTTTAAACACTAACATATGTCAATCAAATGTCCTCTCCACCTCAATGTTATATGACTGGCAAGGAGACAGATGATTAAAAATCTCAACCCTCCTCTCTTCTGTCAGTGGATCTTGTCCTCTAGCTGCATCTAGACAGAACAGGCAGTATGTGCTGTGGGGCAGCCCACAGCCCCGAAACTGCTACTATACAGAACTGGGACCTGGCTGGGACACCTTGCAGCTTTTCTCTGGTCTTTCTTCCCACAGAAACTCAGGTGTGTGGGCGACACAGGGGAGGGAGGTGGGTTACCTATACTGAGGAGCTCAAAAGTGTTCCCAGGTACGACACTATTGTCTTCCTATCTGCTTTTTCAACTGCAAATTCCTGCTAGTGAAGCTTTTAAAATGTTTTTTGTTTCTCTTGAGTGTGTTGTAACTAGCAAGCAGTAACAGGAAATAGCAATAATACCATTTTTAATGGATGGCCTGAGGATTCAGCAGAGATTGCTGTGTATTAATCAACAGATGACATAAAGCATGGAAGGTATACAGTTGTCTCGTGAAAGGCTCAATTTTCAAATGTAGTAGGAGCTTGACTGGTTGCAGAAAAGGACTAAAATCAATTGGATAACAAGAATATATGGCAAGTGCTACAGGATTAATCAAGTCAGACCCAGATGGTGAGCATATGCTTGTCTGTATTACTAGAGAGTGGATGCTAGAAACACTGAAGGACAAAGAGAAGATGAATCAATGGTATCCTGCTGTCAGACATCAAGCAATTTTGTGAGCAGCAGAATTAACAGATCCCGGTGTCCTTTTAATTTATGTCTTGTATTTGATATCTCATTCTCTCATGTCTAGTAAAATGCAAATCTGTCTGATGGCTCTCACATTCAAAATGAGAACTCATAATCTCTCTGTTGTGTGTGCTTTTCAGTTTTTGCTGCCTAATTAAGACTGCACTCAGGCTTTCTGCTTTCTGTGGTGGGGTCTATCTTCTCTGTCCAGTCACATATTTGCATGTAAACTTGTAGGAGTGTTGTAGCTTTGTGACTTCAGACCCTTAAAATTAGTAAATGGGCTCAAAAGCTATTAGCATGAAACAGCTAAGATTGAAAGACATGCAGCATAAGTGCATAAACCTTTCTTAGGAAACTGGGCTAAAACTGCAGAAGACAGATTCACTAGTGCATTCAACAGGTGCTGTCTTGGCAAAAAAAAGTTCTCCTTTGGCAGTCTTGTTGCAGAAGACTATGTAGGGAATATCCAGGGCCCGAGTGTGAGCTCTCAGCACAGGAAAGCTGGCTATGTGTGCTACTTTTGCACTGAGGGCACGTTTCCATCCAGCTCAGGAAGAGGGGCAAACTCTCACTCAACTGAGGGAGATTTTTTTGTGTGAACAAGCTATTCAAGTCTCCAGCAGGATACCATGAGACTTAATACATTGCAGCCACACACCGCAATGTGTCTGCACCCTCTTTGCCTAGCAGAGCTCTTTAATAGCAGTGTGGAAGTCACAGAATGGCTAAGAGTGGTCAAAAATGACTGGGCATGTTTTTTCCCATGGGATGTCAATTCACTTGCAGAGAAGCTTGATTTCTGTTTTTCTAAAACTAGAAGATTGCAGGGGGCAGTGTTTCACTGGGAGCTCTTAAAATCACTAGCCCTTTAAGAAGAAATACTGATTTGACAAGTGCTTAACTATGTATTTAACCTCAGACACATGCTTAAGTGTTGCAGACTTGAGTAGGACTGAAGCGTTTGCCTGTAGCATCCTAAATTGGAGATGAAGCCATATCTATGTTTTATATTATGCACAGATTATGTAATTGAAGTGTGCAAATATCCAAGAATGAGAAACATGTTTTCTGTCCCCAGAGCTTTAGTACTTCTTTTAACTAAAAGAATATATACTCCTCTGCTGTACTGGTTGCAATTCAAACATTGGTTGAAGCTTGAAAGGTGGAAGCTTTCAACAGGGAAATATTTAGAAGGCCAATATAACCTATCCAAATCTTATTTTGAAAGGATTCCAGGTATGAAAAGCATGAGATGTCTATAGACTCTAACGACTTACTATTTGCAATGTTAGCCATGGAAAAATGACCTTCTCTAACATAAATAGCTGGAAGAACAAGATTCTAGTTGATCCCATGTGAAAAAATAGTAGACAAGTAGTATTTTATCACAGAGGAACAGGCTCTTTATCTCTGAAATTAGCAGTATGCTTATTTTCTATGGTAATAGCTTTTCTGGAATTTGGTCTTTAGTATTAAAATTTACTATTGTTTGTTTCCTAGTGAACATCAACAGTATCTGACATTGCGTAAGCCTGCTTGTTCAGTAGTTTTCCTGAGCATACATTAAAATGCTTTCTTTTAATAGGGCCTGATCTTGAAAAGATTTATACTTTTTATACTTCTCTTTAGAGTAATTAGTAACGTTATTCATTTCACTTCAGTGAAATCTAGTTAAATTAAGTTCATGCAAAAATCTTTGTAGGCTTTGCTTAACAGAAAATTTTTGGGTTTGTGGATTATTCCAACACAATTTAGTGGTGACAAGAACTAAGTGCTTTAAAAGTTAACAAAAAGTTTTCTATAGAAATTATCCACCGCACCAACAGAATGTAGGAGAGTTTTAGAACCCTTCCATTTAGTCTTTTATCTATTCCATCTGAATGTTCTTAATAGATAATTTTTTCTGTACTGAAAAGCTGTATTTTCATTTCCAATTGCATATTGTATATATCCGATTCTACAAGGTTTTCCCAAAGAGACTGTATCCCTAGATGTGTAAATATTTATCAAAGAAGAAGAGACTGAACCACTTTGCTCTTGCTGCAAGAGCCTCTGTAGGAGGCATGACAGGTCTCTCTTACAGCAACATTGCCTGTGGAAGTTGTCTTCCTGGCATGCAGCAATGGCTAGGGGATTTCAGGATGCATGGTCAGACCTTCATTTTTCTAGACTCACTAACACTGGAGATGGTCTGCTTGAGTCCTGGGCTACAGTGTTGCTAAGACTGGGACTGCTGGGAGGGAAAATCACAGGGCAGTGTCCCTTGGCCACGGCTCTGGGATTCTCTCACAGGAGCTATTGCTTGTGTACAGAAAGAGGCAGTAAGACAAGGCCTAGCCAAAGTGTGAGGAGATGCTAAGCAGGCCACAACTGTGGAGATATGTAGACTCCCAGCACCCTCTGTTCCCTTCTTCCCTGTCGACCCCAGTCCTCACTATCAGCATCTCATCTTTCAACACCTCTCAGTCTCCAGAGCTGGAGCTCTGAATGGTGCTGCCAAAACACCACTCCTTGGCCTCCAAACACTCCGTCACCCTCCCTGGGCACAGCCACACTCTTCCGTGGTGTGGGTAACAGCCTCTGCCATTTTAATTCAAATTATCTCAAAACTAAACCACTTCACTGCAGGCATCCAGGATCCTAATGCTCCTCTGTTAAATGTTCCTCAGTCCTGGTACACAACAGAAATCTGTATCATGGACTGGTTCTCCTCAGACATGGAAGGAAATTGATATATACAGGAAAAGAAAGCCTCTCCTCTCTCTTTTCTTCCTTATGTTTACCCAGAGCTGGGTGCTGTCTGAGGGTTTCAGACAAGGAAAGTTGCTTTCCTCCTGGGTGGGTTTCTCTGCCTGTCCATGTTGGACATGAGCACTGTGTTAGTCTCATCTCTTTGAAGGGCTCTTTAGAACAGAAATGCTGGACCTTGAGGCATTGGAAACACTAACCTGAAGCTTGCACCTTTCTAACCTGAAGCTTGCACCACAGAAGCAGTGAGAGTATAGAGTATATTTTCTTATTTTAAAATAAAAAAGAGGAGTTTCTCCTTACAGGGAGTAGAGGGTGGGGGAACGAAGGAAGGTATTTAAGTGCCAGGTGACAATGTCCATCACACTGCTCAGTGATGAAGCTAAGAAGACAAAAATAGACAAAGTGACCTCATGGCTTTGGGCAGCAATGCCTACGAGACAAAAGAGAGGCTTTAAAAGGCTTGTGGAGCTGATAGCAAAGGGCTTGGACACCTCAGAGTTTTGGTTCTGCTCCAGCAGGGAACTGCTCTGGTTCTCTCTCATTGCCTCTCTCTGTTTATGGGGAGTTGTGAATTAAACGGGCTTTGTGACATGCCCAGCTCTCCAGGTCTGGACTCTGCCTTCTCAAGCTTGGATCAGCCTTATGCAGGTACAGATGTCTCCTCTTTTCTATTCTCTATTTTTGGGGGTTTTTTCTTCTCTTTTTTCTTTTCTCTTCTTTTCTCTTTTCTCTTCTTTTCTTTTTTCTTTTCTCTTCTCTTCTTTCCTCTCTTTTCTTTTCTTTTCTTTTCTCTTTTCTTTTCTTTTCCCTTTCTTCCCCCTTTCTTCCCCCTTTCCTTTCCTCTCCTTTTACTCTTCCTCTCCTTCCCCTATTCTTTTGCCTATTCTGATTTCACTCTTGCTCTCTACCTTCAGAAATTCATCTCAGGAAGATTTCTCTTTCTCTTTTTTTCTTAAACTGTTGTGGGAGATTGTAGCTTGAATAGCGCAATCATTTTTCTGTTGGGAGGATTGGTATAATTAGTTATGTGCTTTAGCCTTTGGTAAGGAGGAAAGCAGGAAGAAGAGAAGAGGGAGGCGAGTAGCAGGTCCCAGAGGGCCTTACTTGCCAGCTGCTTCACAGCACAGGGAAGTTCAGAGCAACTTCTGAGGGAAGCTGTACATAAATGCTAATACTAAGCCAGGATCAAGAGTTGGTGGAGCCATAGCCAAGACTGTCTACTGTTACATTTTCTCTAACAGTATTTGCTAGCCCAGACTCTAGAGTTGAGCGCTTTCATGGTACTCTGCTGTCAGAAGGAGCTACACAGTCACTCACTTTGGATGGTGTAGCTCCCTAGCTGTTAGCTCCTGATGCCAGAAATCCTCCTGTGAGTCACTCATGGTCCAGAGTTTACATATTCTGCTAAGATTCTGTAGTGCTGCTCTTCCTCCTTGTAAATTTAGAAGCAAAATATGAGGCAGGTGAGGTGCAGTAGCTTGTAGCAAAGATGCCTGTAGCAAGAAAGAAATCTCTCTTATTTTCTCCATTGTGAACAACCCCCAGAAACACATGCATGCAGATCTGTAAGTGGAGTGGACAGACCTTCAGGGACTGTAGCTAGTTTCCATCATGGAGAGCAGGTGTTTGAGGGCAAGTCTATGATTGCCCTGAAGAGCACTAGCTCTCCACAGAAACCTGGACACTACTTCAGTCTTGGTTGAGCAAGGCAGAGTCATTCTGTAAGAGTTTTGCAGAGAGCCTTCACTTCGCAAGTGCAAGTACAAATAGTGAGCCATTTTTTCAGCATTGATTTTGCTGTTTCCAGTTTTCTGGGTGCAAAGGGGAGGAATGGACTGTGCATCCACATGAGGTGATCTCAGATCGCAGAAGTCCCCTTGTTGAAATCCCAAAGCAGCAGCATGTGCTATGGAATGGCTGCAAACCTTGAGAAGAGTCTCTCCTTGTATTTATCTTAAGCTTCCTGGAAGGGTGACTGCTCTGCACATCAACACCTTATTTTCAGCATAGGGTGACAGAGGGAAGCTCTTTCTGCTGTGGTTACACTGGTGCGGTATGGAATGATGACACCTGCCACAATTGTGCAGCCTAGCCAGGTTTTGGGAGACATCTGCAGCCCTCAGGAAAACTGGTATTCTTCTTAGCTGATCTCCCTGTTCCCCACTGCAGGTAACTTCACCACATTAGCAGGTCCCCATTGAATGAATGCTCTGTGATAACAGGGTCAGAAGTGAGATCCTGAGAGGACTGAGCGGTTTCCATCCTCTCTTGAGCTAACACCATCTCCCAGCACTGCCTGCAGCTCTCCCTCTCCTCTCTCTTCTCTCCTCTCCTCCCCTCTCCCCTCCCCTCTCCTCTCTTCTCCTCTCTCCCCCTCTCCCTCTCCCTCTCCTCTCCTCTCCTCTCCTCTCCTCTCCTCTCCTCTCCTCTCCCTCTCCCTCTCCCTCTCCCTCTCCTCCCCTCTCCTCCCCTCTCCTCTCCTATCCCTCCCTTCAGCAGGGCATAATTTTGTACCTCTTTCTTGAGAATGTCTGATCTGGACAAGGTGCTACACAGTTTTTTGACAAATTATTAGATGCAGGCAGTGGATGGATGTTTCACCTGTATTATCATGCTGGGAAAAAGACAATGGGAGTAAGGAAAAGAATGAAATTAAAGAAATCAGAAATTAGTCTATGGTTTAGGTATGTGGGTTTTTTCTGCACAAGGTTAGTGCTGATTTCTGTCACTTGAACACTGATTCAAGGCATGTCCATACTTTCCTTAGGGCAGCCAAGTTTGGTTTTACTATTGAATCTTGTTCACCCCCTGCTTTCCCTGCATGCAAGGCAGAGAACACAGTGTTCCTTCCTGGGGCTCTACTGACTGCTGGGCTGGCAGAGCAGGTGGAAAATTATTGTCCCACAGTTTCATGCCAGTGTCCTGACAGGTGTTGGCTTTTCCAAGCAAGCCTGTCTAAGTGGATTCCTTCTGGCCTGGCTGATCAGTTGTGGGGGTCTGGGATTCTTGCTCAGGAGCAAACGCTATTCTTCCTTGCTGGGCACGGGGCACAGGCAAGAGACCACAGCAAGGGTGAAAACATGCCTCCTGCTGTTGCAGGGCTGCTGCAGAGAGCAGCAAACAGCCCTACACACAATGCTGCTGCAAGACACTCTGTAGCTGGCACTGCAGGGCCCAGAGCAGGAGCAGCCCGGCTATGCCTGCAGAGGACCTCTCCCATTGCACACATGCATGGATGCTAACAGTAGCAGTGGCTGCTTCCCAAACAATCAGGGCCAGAGAGATTACTTGCTCCTGGGAATCCTCCATATGGGAGGAAGAAGGTCTACAAAACGCAGGGCTCCACCTTCAGGGTGATAAGTAAATGGTAAAAATTCCCAGGAGCAAGGGCATGCACTGTAAAAACGCTGTGAGATACAGTCTGGGACTCTTGGCCACATGCTGCAGAAATAGGAAACCCCAGGTCTGACCAGGAAACAGAGAGCAGCCTCAGAGTTGGAGGAGTTCCTTTCGCACACCTGCATGGACTTCTATTGTGTTTGCAGGGAAAGAGAAAACTGCACCTTGATTTCTATCAGCAGTTCCTAAAGACAATCAGCAAAGGTAGGAAAGAAAAAGAAGGGCAGTGGGTGACAGTGTTTTTCCTCGTATGGGCACTAGAATACCTACAGCCATATCACTGTCCATCTTTGCCCACCCAGCCTTTTGCTGAGCTCTGAGCTTGCGTCTTTTTGTCTCTTGCAGAGCTCCACCGCCACGAGAGCATCCAAGAGAAGAACGTGAAAGAAGCCAAAACCAAGTGCAGAACCATTGCATCCCTGCTGACAGATGCACCCAACCCCCACTCCAAGGGGGTGCTGATGTTCAAGAAGCGCAGGCAGAGAGCTAAGAAGTATACATTGGTAAGCTTTGGGAGTGTTGACGAAGACCGCTCCTACGAGGAGGAAGACGGAGTTTTTCCAACTAGTGAGTCTGAATTTGATGAGGAAGGTTTCTCTGATGCCCGAAGCCTAACTAATCACTCGGACTGGGACAACACTTACCTGGACATTGAAAAGTCCAAGTCTGACTCTGAACAGAAGGAAGAGAAGCAAAAAGGTTTGAGTGAGGCCTCAGGTAAAGGAGCACGATTATTTGAGCAGCAGAGGGAACGGGCTGGGAAGTACACAGTCGAGAGAGTCCCGGTGCAGAAGAGCCCCCAGCTTGCGCCAGCTGCCCAGCCACAGCAGGGCACAGTGAACGGAGATATGCCTGTGCCACAGAAGGCAGACAGCATGCCCCTCAGCATCCACCTGGAAGGTGTGCAAGTGCCCAGCAAGCAGGCAGCCACCCTCCCCACTCAGCTCCTAGCTCCCCCTAGCCCCACTTTTGTCCCACCTCCCCCAAGCACCCCTGACTCCTTCTCTGCAAGCTCAACAAGCATGTTCAACAGGTCTGCACGGCCCTTTACTCCTGGCTTTTCTGGCCAACGCCCAGCAACATCCTCTGTCATCTTCAGGCCATCCGCACCCAAAAAACCTAGTGAAAATCTGAGTGGGCAAAGCACGGTGGTTCCCCCTTTCTCACCTCCGGCTCCAGGAACACCTACCGATGCACCAGTGCCAACACACCGCGGTCCAGTCAGCTCCTCCACATCTCTGTATATTCCTGCACCAGGAAGGCCAACACCACCACCACAGTCACAGCCAAGAGGAGGAGGAGGAGGTGCTCCAGAGACTAAGCCTTCTGCCAACACTGCCCGGACATCCACCACCTCTATCTTTCTGTCAACTCCCTCAAAGCCAGGAGGGGAGGCCTCTGCAGCATCCCAGCCACGAGTCCCTGGAACAGCCTCTTCTTCTTTGTATATTAGTCCAGCACCATCACAGCACATGATAAGCAGTTCCCCCGTGCCAAAGCAGCCTTCTCCTGCTGTCTCACCAGCAATGCCACGACCTCCTTCTGAGCCCTTAACCTCCAGGGAGCAGAGGATTGCCACGCCAGCTCCCCGCACAGGCATCCTGCAGGAGGCTCGCCGGCGGGGCAACAAGAAACCCATGTTCAGTAAGATTGAGGAGAAGAAGAAGAATTCACCGAACCCTGAGCTCCTGTCTCTGGTGCAGAACCTGGATGAGAAGCCGAAAGGTGACCACCCTGGCGCAGGCTTCGAGTCTGGGCCTGAGGAGGACTTCCTCAGCCTGGGTGCTGAGGCCTGCAACTTCATGCAGTCCTCTGGCCGCAAATTCAAGACCCCACCTCCAGTGGCTCCTAAGCCTCAGCAGCAAGATGCTGGACTGGTAAATGGGGCCCAGGACATGCCTCAGCTTAAAGGCAAGGGGGCAGAGCTCTTTGCCAAACGCCAGAGCCGCATGGACAAATTTGTGGTGGAGACAACACCAAAGCCAGAATCCAAGCCTAGAACCCCCTCTCCTTCCCCTTCTCTACCCTCATCCTGGAAATATTCACCCAACATCCGGGCTCCCCCTCCAATAGCTTACAACCCAATGCATTCCCCTTTCTATCCCCTGGCAGCCAGCAAATCTCAGGCTAGCAAAGCAGAGAGCAAAGTGAAAAAGGCACCTGGCCAGAAATCAGGGATCAAGGTCATTGATTTAATGCGCCACCAGCCCTATCAATTAAAGTCAGCCATGTTCTGTTTTGGGGAAACCCCAAGCTCCAGCATTCAGGATTCTCCTGGACAGCCAGCCCCGCAGGCTAGGTCATCCTTCACAGCAGCCAAGCAGATCCCCGTGAAAACAGCCAAGACCCAGGAGATTCGTCGCTTCTCCACTCCAGCTCCCATGCCAGCCTCAAGCAGCCTGGCACCCACTGTGCTTGCGCCCCGCTCGGCCACCACATTGGATGAGCCAGTGTGGAGAACAGAAATGGCCTCTTCTGCCCCCGCTACACCAGCGCCCTTCCAGGTGGAGCTCAGCCAGTCTCCTAAGCCATACCAGAGCTTCCCAGAGCCTGGTCAGGCAGGCCAGGGGCCTTCCCCAAACCCAGCCTCGGCCTCTCGGTTTCAGGTAGCCAGGCCCAAATTCTCAGCAGCGAGAACGGGGATGCAGGCCAATGTGTGGAGGCCGAGCTTTGGCCACCACTGAGGCAGGAACCCCTCCCATCCCATCTGTGGCCCCGCAGAGATAGTGCTCGTTTTGTCTTTCATGTCAGCTCAGTACATTGAGATGAGTGACACAAAATGAAGAAAAGAGAGAAAAAAAAAATTACTCCCCTTCTGCACCACCCTCTCCCCCAGCCTCCCCTTGGTCTCAGATGGGCAGCTTCATGGCAAGGCTTACTAGCTGTGGCTACAGCAGGAGGAAGAATGTGGAGAGAGGACCCAAGTATGGTACAGAGAGACTGGGAACTTGCATGCAGCAGCAAAACCCACCTCTGGAGGGGGTGAATGGCAGGGGTTGTCTCACATAAGGACATGTGAGATGTCCTCGGTAGTGGTTCTCCTTTCCCAAGGGCTTTGGAGTCATCCCTGAATGGAGGGAGACTCGGGCGGCAAGAGCTTTCCAGGAAGAAAAGGTCAGAGGTGGGATTACAGTACAGAAGCCCTAGCTTCCCCATTAGACTGCTTTTCTATGAGCCTGTCAGTCTGTACACATGCACACACATGCACACAGCAACACTTAGCAGGGAGTGAAAGTAGAAGTGGGGCTTTGCCTTGGATGCTTCTCCCAGACTCCCTTCTGGAGGGGCATGGGAAAGGAGGTGAGAGAGCAGAGTGAGCAGGGGTGTTTGCACATGCACACGTGGGCAGTGTGCCCTGCACAGGTGGGTGGCCACGTGTGCCCATTCCTCCAGTCACCAGGGCTGGGAGTAAAAAGGAGAGTCATCCTAGCCGGTGCTAAACATGGCTATTAAGTCTGGGAGCAGTTTGCGGAAGAGGGACGTTGAATGGACTTGGTGGGGCTATCACAAGCTGGAGGAACTGCAGAAGGAAGTATCAATTTTTGAGGATACACAAAGTCAAAGCTAAGCTCAGGCAGTGGCTGGTTGGTGCAAGGAAGGCCCTGCAGCATTAGTCCCACTGGAACAGGATACAGATGCTGTAAGTACAAAGGAGGATTGCGTGGGAGAAGGTACAGTTGGCTTTAAAAGGAGGCAGGATTGAATATGCATTTGCACATCATCTTTTTGTTTAGTTTAGGACAGAAGTGTGGCTAGATTGGAAATGGGTCATGATATAAAACTTGCTGAAAACTGTGATGAGCTGGAAAACAGAATCCCTTTACAGATGCTCTCAGTATAGAAATGGAGGACAGGAAAACAGAAAGTCACAAGTAGAATTTCATACTAAATGATTTAAGTATCCTTGGAGTCTATTTGATAAGAACTGAAGTGCTCTGAGAGTCCCGGAGGACCTGCACTTACATACAGAGCTCAGTTTGCTGGCAATGCTGGGGAAACAGGACTGGTTATTCCTTGAATGTCCCAGGCTAGTCTCAGACTTAATCCCTACACTAAAGGCATACAAGAAGAAAGCATTCCCTTTCCCAAGGAAGAATTCAGGATATTAGTAAGGACTGTGCATGTGTGTGTGCATGTCATCCGTGTTCTGGTTTGCACAGACCCCTGCCATTTGCTTTCCACCTGTGCTCCCCCTTTTGCAGCAGCCACTTTTGCAGTGTGATCCCACAAGTACACCAAGAAAGCATTGCTTCTGAATGACTGGCTCCCAACACAGCAGATGCCCCAGCTATAAGGAAGGGGCTTGCCACCTCTTCCTGGGCAGGGGTTGCCCAGCCTTTTCCTAAACCCTCAGGAATGAGTACTGGAGGTAGGATGAGGGTCTCATAGCCCTGCTTGAGACATGTCTCCATCTCATGAGATTTGCTCTTCTCCTTCAAGCAGAAGGCGTTCTCTGACTGGACTGAGCACCAACTTTGGATGTACAAAACTGTACATTCTGGGAAGAAAAAAATGTGTGCAAATGGGACTGATGCCACATCTATAAGCAGTGCAGCTAGTGTGATTTCACAGTAAGTCCAAGCCAACCTTCCTTTGCGCAGCTGGAGCTTATGATGTGTAGCCCTTTTCACAAAAGCTGGAGGCTCTACTTTTCCTTGGAGGTTCTAAAGTGCTTCTCTGTGAGCACCTGGACATTTTGCATGTGTGCTCTCCCACGAAGAAAAAGAGGGCTGGAGAACCTAGCTAGCAGCTGGAGTCCTGGACAAGCTTGGGAGGGAGAGAATGAGGGAAAAGGAAAAGTAATACACAATCCTGCCTTTGAATCCTTCACACTCTGGCTGGGCTTGTTCTGCAGGCCTGTGTTTGCAGTGCACATTCCTGGGGGCCCTGAAACATAGGATGAGCATGCTGAGGAGGGAGGAGGACAGCACTTACACCTCACTTGGCAGACTATCAGCCATAGGAGAGGATGGAGAGAAAACCTTTGGGAATGCCTTGAGTTAATGAGCAAAGGGGTGGCTGAGCTAGGAGAGGTGCTGCACCTGGTTGTATGACATAGGAGCAGCCAACTTGAACTGATGGTGATTGTAACTGAGGTGATTTTATGTGTTCCTGGAGAGCCCCAGAAGGGATGTCTTAGGACAAGTGGTCACCATGAAGTTAATTCAGATCGCCAGAATCCATTTAGTTCTGGTGAAGGGGAGCAGCCATGCTACAAAACCTAACTTGGACAATTGCTTTCTCACTCATCCTATGCTGCATTGCATTGCCAGTGTTTCTGGAAAAAAATCTTGTGTGCTGTAGCAAGCTGAATCTCTGTGATTCTTCCCAAACATGGAAGGAGAAGTCTTCTGTTTTTCTAGGAAAGCTGTGGGAAGGAACTCAAGGACTAGGAGTGCTCCAAAAGCTTCGTCTCTAGTCTCCTTGTGGAGCGCTGTCTGTCACTGGCTAGTGGGTTTAGCCACTAGCCTTAGACAGGCAAGCTAGCCTAGGTTGAAAGCATTACTGAACTCAGGTGTAAAGCGGGGTTGTGTGGACCAGAGAAAGGGTGCTCAAGATAATTCTGCAGTGAAAAAATAACCTCAGAAAGTCTGAATCTTACTCCAGTGTCCCTTTCCCTCAGGCCCCTAAAGTTAAGTGCTCTCAGGGCCTGAGTGTCTTGGGAAATTCATTTTGCCACTGGAAAAAAAGAGAGGTCTGGCCTTAGCATGTAGGGGAGATTGCATGTGGTTAGTATTTCAGTGGTCCCACTCCAGATTTCTGGGAGACACTGATGCAAGCGAAGGAGTGATGGCCAAACACTGTTGAATGTTAGATGTCAGGACCCAAGTGAGTGGAATAACTGCATTTGGCCCATCATTTCTGATAATGTAATGGGCAAGAGATGAAAAAAGTTATGTCTGATTGGAGAATGAATATTAAACATCAGAGCAAGGAAAAGAACCAGGAGGCTGGGGATCCTGCATTTCACTTCTAACATCCTTGGTTCAAAGAAGCAAAGCCAAAGTAGTTTGATGGATCTCAGCCCCTCCCTATCTTTTCTGGATCCTATGCTGACACAGGACTTGATCTGCAGAAGCAGAGGGTGTTGCAGATGAGGCCTACAGTGCTTGTGGCGTATCCCAAATAAGGCCTGTGGCTGCAAGTAGCATGAGATGAGAAATAATACTCAGATGCATCTGCTAAGCTATAAGGAAGAAACCTACACTACTGCTGGCTTCAAGCAGCTCTGCTAGTGTCTGCTCATGAAAATATTGTGGCTGGCCTGTTAGAAAGGTCACAGGTGAGGTTACGAGGAATACTTTTGAACCATATAAGCTTGTCTTGAGCTTCTCCAAATTTCTAATTCCTCAGCTGTTGAACAAGCACAGACATAAACAGTTGTTTGACAAGTTTTAGGTCCCACCTGCTAAGTTATAAGTGGCAGTGGTAGGCCAAACCCCAGTGTCCCCTTGTTAAGCATTTGAAGATGTCTGCATGGGTTTTGATTTAAAACTGCCTACCATCCCCCCTCTCTAGCATGCCGCAGGTTACACATTGCAGCTATGGCAATTCTGGGAGTTTATCTTTGCTTCAGAAGTATCAGTCCTTTCCCTCTGAATATATGGGAACACTTGCCAGAGATAACCTCAAGATCCTGCAGCAGCTGAGAGGAAGGATCTTGGAAGAGACTGGTGTGATGAGGAGTCATTGATGCCAGACATGAGCACAGTGCAATCCAAGATTGTCCCTCAGAAAGAATACGCTCCCTTTCTGGTATAATATCCAGCATCCCCTACCAGACCCTCTTCCTAGAAGAAACTCATCAGTGTTCTGAAAATGGGAGCCCAGGAGCAGTGCTCTGTCTGGTGGAAGATGTGGCCCCAGAAGAAGGTGAGAAGTGGCATCTTTGTTTATGGAAATACTTTTTTTTTCCTTTTCTGTTTTGTGTCCCCACAAGGACTTGATTTTGCATCCTTTCTTCTTAGCACTATTGATGAGTAACAAGTGACCAAATTAGCATTGGCAGCC
>JANHGO010000012.1:29568774-29601083 GCA_024606505.1 Aquila spilogaster | reverse complement strand
TTTTTCTTTTTCTTTTTCTTTTTCTTTTTCTTTTTCTTTTTCTTTTTCTTTTTCTTTTTCTTTTTCTTTTTTTCTTTTTCTTTTTCTTTTTCTTTTTCCTTTTCTTATTTTCTTTTTCATTTTGTCCTTTCCTCTCCTCTCCTTTTCCTCTTCTTTCCTTTTCCTCTCCTCTCCTCACCTCTCCTCTCGTTTCCACACCTCTCTGTTCCCCATTCATTTGTCTGTTCTGCTTTCACTCTGCCTGTTTTTCTTCAGCAAGTCATCTCAGGAAGATTCTCTTTCTGTTTTCTTCTTAAACCATTGTGAGAGATTGTAGCTTGAATACCGTGATCATTTTTCTGTTGGGAGAACGACTGTAATTTGTTCTATGCTTTAGCCTTGATAAGAAGGAAAGTAGGGAGAAAAGGGAAGCAAGTCTCAGGTCCCAGAGGGCCTCAGTTTCCAGCTGCTTCAGAGCATAGAGTGGTTCAGACCAACATCCTAGGGAAGCTGCATGTAGATTTTAGTGCTGAGCCTGGCCCAAGAGTTGGTAGAGGTATAACCAAGACTATCCACAGTATTTGCTAGCCCACAATGTAGAGTTGAGCCCTTTCATGGTGCGCTGGGGCTCAGGCTCTCACTCTGAACTGGCTGTTAGCTCCTGATGCACAATATCCTCCTGTGAATCACTCGCACGGAGTTTACATAGTCTGAATGTGATTTAAATTCCGTAGCAATGCTCTTCCTCTTTGTAAGTGTAGAAGCAAAATACAAGACTGCTGAGGTGTAGTGACTGGATACTTGTAGAAAGAAAGAAATCTCTCTTCTTTCCTCCACTGAGAACCCCCAGCCTCCCCTGGCACAAGGGCAGATTTCTAAGAGGAGTGCACAGACCTTCAGGGATTGTAATTCGTTTCCATCATGGACAGCTGATCATTGAGGCAAGTCCACAACTGCCCTGAATGGCACTAAGTCTCCACAAAATCCTGGACACTGTTAGTCTTGGTTCAGCAAGGCAGAGTCAACACGTAAGGAAAGTTTTGCAGAGAGCCTTTACTCTCCAAGTGCAAGTGTAAATGATAAGCCATCTGTTTCTTCTAGTTGGCTTCTTCTAGTTTTCTGGCTGCAAAGGGGAGGAGTGGACTGAGCACCCAGCTAAGGTAATCTCAAACCACACAGGTGCCTTTGCTGAAGTCACAGGGCAGCAGCATGTGCTATGAATGGCTGCAAGTCTTGAGATCAGTCTTCCTTTGTCTTTACCTTAAGCTTCTGCAAGGATAACTGCTCTGCAAATTGACACTTTATTTTCAACATGGAGTATGAGAGGGAGGCTCTTTTTGCTGTGGTTACGCTAATGCAGTATAGAATCTACCATACCTGTAGCGCCTCGCCGAGTTTTGGGGAATATCTGCAGCCCTCGGGAAAACTTGTGTCCTTTCCAGCTAAACCTCCTCTCCCACTGCTGTCCCCCAATGCAAGTAGCTCTGCCACATTAGCTGGTCCCCATTGAATGAATGCTCTGAGATAAAACACTCAAATGTCAGGGCTGGATAAGGTGATGCAGTTTTTTGACAGAGACAGGCAGTGGATGGATTTCTCATCTGTACTACCATGCTGGGAAAAAAAAAGACAATGGGAGTGAGGAAAAGGATAAAATGAAAGAAACTGAAGGTTATCCAATGGCTTGGGTTTGTTCTACTTTTTTTTCTCTGCAAGGTTAGTGCTGATTTCTGTCACTTGAACGCTGATTATAGGGAAGTCCATGCTTTCCTTAGAGCAGCCAAGTTTGGTTTTCTGTTGAATCTTGCTCACATCCTGCTTTCCCTGCATACGGGGCAGAGAACACAGTGTTCCTCCCTGGGGCTTTGCTGTCCACTGGACTGGCAGAGCAGATGGAAAACGATTATCCTGCACTTTCATGCCAGTGTCCCAACAGGTGTCAGCTTTTCCAGGCAAGCCTGTGTAAGTAGATTCTTTCTGGGCTGGCTGATCGGTCATAGAGGTCTGGGATTCTTGCTCAGGAGCAAATGGTCTGCTTTCTTGCTGGGCTTGGGGCACAGGCAAGGGACTGCAACAAGGGTGAAAACATGCCTCCTGCTGCTGCAGGGCTGCTGCTGGAAGCAGTGAACAGCCCCCCACGCAGTGTTGATGCAAGAGACAGACTGGAACTGGCACTGCAGGATCCAGGCCCCGGTTGTTCCTTCTGAGCACCTAAAAACCATGACTCCTGTTGCACACACAGATAGGAGCTATCAGTACTGGTGGCTGCTTCCCAGACCCCTAGGGATCTGCTTGCTCCTAGGAATCTTCCATATGGTAGGAAGAAGGTCTGCATAACACAGGGCTCCACCTTCAGGGTGATAAGTAAATGGTCAAAATTCCCAGGATCAAGGACACATATTGCAAACACACTGTGAGATACAGCCAGGGACTCTTGTCCACATGCTGTAGAAATAGGAAGTCCCAGATCTGACCAGAAAACAGAAACCATCCATTGAAGCAAAGGCAGTTCTCTCCCTGCACCCATAGAAACTTCTTTGATAGTGTTTGCATGGAAAGAGGAAACTGACCTGGGTTTCTATCAGCAGTTCCTGTGATAGAAACCTTTGCTTATCAGCAAAGGCTGGAAAGAAAAGGTAGGGCAGATGGTGTCAGTATGTCTCCTTTTTTGAGCACTAGAATACCCATAGCCATATCACTGCCCATCTTTGCCCATCCAGCCTCTTGTGGAGCTCTGAGCTTGTCTTTCTGTCTCTTGCAGAGCTTCACCGCCACGAGAGCATCCAAGAGAAGAACGTGAAAGAAGCCAAAACCAAGTGCAGAACCATTGCATCCCTGTTGACAGACGCACCCAACCCCCACTCCAAGGGGGTGCTAATGTTCAAGAAGCGCAGACAGAGGGCTAAAAAGTATACATTGGTGAGCTTTGGGAGTGTCGACGAAGACCGTTCCTACGAGGAGGAAGACGGAATTTTTCCAACTAGTGAGTCTGAATTTGACGAGGAAGGTTTCTCTGATGCCCGAAGCTTAACAAATCACTCAGACTGGGACAACGCTTATCTGGATATTGAAAAGTTCAAGTCAGACTCCGAACAGAAAGAAGAGAAGCAAAAAGGTTTGAGTGAAGCCTCGGGTAAAGGAGCACGGTTATTTGAGCAGCAGAGGGAACGGGCAGGGAAGTACACAGTGGAAAAAGTCCCAGGACAGAGGAGCCCCCAGCTCACCCCAGCTGCCCAGCCACAGCCGGGCATGGTGAATGGAGATATGCCTATGCCACAGAAGACAGCCAGTGTGCCCCTCAGCATCCACCTGGAAGGTGTGCAAGTTCCCAGCAAGATGCCAGCCACTCAGGTCCTGGCTCCCCCCAGCCCCACTGTCTTCTCGCAACCCCCAGGCACACCTGACCCCTTCTCTTCAAGCACGAGTATGTTCAACAGATCTGCACGGCCCTTCACTCCTGGTTTTTCTGGCCAACGCCCAGCAACATCCTCAGTCATCTTCAGGCCATCTGCACCCAAAAAACCTAGTGAAAGCCTTGGTGGGCAAAGCACAGTGGTCTCCCCTCTCTCACCTCTGGCTCCAGGAATAACTGCCAGTGTCCCAGCATCAACACACCGTGGTCCAGTGAGCTCCTCCACATCTCTGTATATTCCTGCACCAGGCAGGCCAACGCCACCACTAGAATCACAGCCTAGAGCTGGAGGAAGCGCTCCAGAGACTAAGCCTTCTGCCAGCACTGCACGGACATCCACTGCCTCTATATTCCTGTCAACTCCCTCAAAGCCAGGAGGGGAGGTGGCCTCTGCAGCATCCCAGCCACGAGTCCCTGGAACAGCCTCTTCTTCCTTGTATATTAGCCCAGCACCAGCACAGCACATGGTAAGCACCTCCCCGCTGCCACTGCAGCCTTCTGCCAACTCAGCAGCAACACCACGGCCTCCTTCTGAGCCCTTAACCTCCAGGGAACAGAGGATTGCTGTTCCAGCTCCCCGCACAGGCATCCTGCAGGAGGCTCGCCGGCGGGGCAACAAGAAACCCATGTTCAGTAAGGTTGAGGAGAAGAAGCATTCACCCAACCCCGAGCTCCTGTCCCTGGTGCAGAACCTGGATGAGAAGCCGAAAGGTGACCACCCTGGGACAGGCTTTGAGTCTGGGCCTGAGGAGGATTTCCTTAGCCTGGGTGCTGAGGCCTGCAACTTCATGCAGTCCTCGGGCCGCAAGTTTAAGACCCCACCTCCAGTGGCTCCTAAGCCTCAGCAGCAAGATGCTGGACTGGTAAACGGGGCCCATGACATGCCTCAGCTTAAAGGCAAGGGGGCACAGCTCTTTGCCAAGCGCCAGAGCCGCATGGACAAGTTTGTGGTGGAGACAGCAACGAAGCCAGAGTCCAAGCCCAGGACCCCTTCACCTTCTCCCTCTCTGCCTTCATCCTGGAAATATTCACCCAATATCCGGGCTCCTCCTCCAATAGCTTACAACCCAATGCATTCCCCTTTCTATCCTCTGGCAGCCAGCAAGTCTCAGGCTAGTAAGGCAGAGAGCAAAGTGAAAAAGGCACCTGGCCAGAAATCAGGGAACAAGGCCATTGATTTCATGCGCCATCAGCCCTATCAATTAAAGTCAGCCATGTTCTGTTTTGAAGATCCCCCAAGCTCCAGCACACAGGAGTCTCCTGGTAAGCCAGGCCAGCAGGCCAGCTCGTCCTTCACTGCAGCCAAGCAGGTCCCTGTGAAAACAGCCAAGACACAGGAGATTCGTCGCTTCTCCACCCCTGCTCCCATGCCAGCTTCAAGCAGCTTGGCACCAACTGTGCTTGTGCCCCGCTCAGCCACCACATTGGATGAGCCAATGTGGAGAACAGAAATGGCTTCTTCTGCCCCTGCTACACCGGCACCCTTCCAGATGGAGCTCAGCCAGTCCCCTAAGCCATACCAGAGTTCCCCTGAGTTTGGTCAGGCAAGCCTGGGGCCCTCCCCAAACCCAGCTTCAGCCTCTCGGTTTCAGGTGGCCAGGCCCAAATTCTCAGCAGCCAGAACAGGAATGCAGGCCAACGTGTGGAGGCCAAGCTTTGGTCACCACTGAGGCAGGCATCATTCCCATCCCATCCATGGCCCTGCAGAGGTAGTGCTCGTTTTGTTTTTTGTGTCAGCTCAGTACACTGGGGTGGTGTGACACAAAATGAAGAAAAGAGAAAAAAAAGAATTACTCCCCTTCTGCACCACCCTCTCCCCCCACCTCTCTTTGATCTTGGATAGGCAGCTTCATGGCAAGGCTTATGGCTGTGGCTACAGATGGAGAAAGAATGTGCAGAGAGGGCATGCATGGTATTCAAGGACTGGGAACTCACATACAGCAGCAAAGCCCACCTCTGGTGAGGTGAATGGTAGGTGTTGTCTCACATGAGGATGTGAAGTGGTTTTCCTCTGAGGACTCTGGAGTCAGCTCTGAATGAAGGGGCCTTGAGGGGACAAAAACCTTGCTGGAAGAAAGGATTCCACTGCAGAAGTTCTAGCTGTCCCATAAGACTGCTTTTGTAAAAGCCTGTTCGTCTGTACACATGAGCTTGTGTGCACACATGCACACACACAGAACAGCAGTAAGTGGGAAGTGAAAGGAGAAGTGGGCTCTGCTCTGGACAATTCTGACAGATTCCCCTCCTGAGAGGCATGGGAAAGTAGTCAAGGGAGCAGAGCAGGAGTGGTTGTACACACACGTGGAAGCAGTGTGCACTGTGCAGGAGGATGATGATGTGTGCCCATTCCTCTAGTCACCAGGGCTGGAGTTGAAAGGGAGTCATCAGCTGTCAGGTCTGGGAGCAGTTTGCCAGTGGGGCATTGGATGAACTTGCTAGGCTACCACAAGCTGGAGGAATCACAGAAGGAAGTGTTAAATTTTGGAGGTACATAAATAGCAAAGTTAAGCTCAGGCTGTGGCTGGTAGGCTCCAAGTAAGCCCTGCAGTATTAGTCCCACTGGAACAGAATACAGATACTGTAGGTATAAAGAAGGGTTGTGTAGGAAAAGGTAAAGTTGCCTTTTAAAGGAGGCAGGATTGAATATGCATTTACACATCAGCTTTTTGCTTAGTTTAGGACAGAAGTATGGCTAGATTGGAAATGGTTCATTACATAAAACTTCCGGAAAACTCTGTTGAGCTGGAAAATATATCCTCTTTATAGACAGTCTCAGCAGGAGAGTGGGAGACAGAGAAATGGAGTCACAAATGGAATTTCATACTAAATGATTTAATTATCCGTAAGATTATTTGATAAAAACTGAAGTGCTTTGAGATTCCCAGAGGATCTGCATTCTTACACATGCATACGTGCTGTAACATGTAGCATACTATTTGCTGGCAGAACTGGGGAAATAGGACTGGTTATTCTTTGAATGCCTCAGAATAGACCTAATCCCTATATCAATAGCATTTAAGAAGAAAGCATTCCCTTTACTAAGGAAGAATTCAGGGTATCAGTAGGGTTTCTCTGCATGTGTGTGTGTGCATCTCATGTGCTCTGGTCTGTACATATCCCTGTCATTTGCTTTCCTGCCCTTTCTCCTCCTTCTGTAGCAGTTCCACACATTGGGCTGGAGAACTTCACTAGCAGCTCTAGTCCTGGACAAGTTTGAGAGGGAGAGAATGGGAGAAGAGTAAAAGAATACACAATCCTACTAGGTCTCTTTGAATCCTTCACAGTCTGGCTGGGCTTGCTCTACGGACCTGTGTTTGCAGCGTTCATTGCTGGGGGCTCTGGAATGTAGGAAAAGCATGCTGGAGAAGGAGGAGAACAACAATTACATATCTCTTGGCAAACTATCAGCTGTGAAAGAGGATGAAGAGAAAACCTTTGGGAATGTCCTGAGTTAATAAGAAAAGGGGTGCAACTGGTTGTATGACATGGGAGCAGCCGACCTCAAATGATGAGGTGATGCTATTTCTTCTTGGAAGGCCCCAGAAGGGAGGTCTTAGCACAAGTCTTCATTGCAGAGTTAATTCAGACCACCAGAATCCACTTCACTATGGTGAGGGAGAGCAGCCACACTACAAGACCTGACTTGCACGATTACTTTCTCACTCATCCTATGCTGCACTGCATTGCCATCATTTCAGGAAAAAAAATCCCAGGTGCTTAGCAAGCTAAATCTCTGTGATTCTTCCCAAAGAAAGAAGGAGTCTTCTATTTTTCTAGGAAAGCCATGGAGAGGAACTAAAGGACTGGTAGTGTTGCAAAAGCTTTGTCTGTAATCTTTTTGTAGAGCGCTGTCTGGCTGTCACTGGCTGGTAGTTTTAGCCACTAGCCTTAGACCAGCTTGCCCGGGCAGAAAGTTTCACTGAACTCAGGTGTAGAGAGGGGTTATGTGGACCAGAGAAAGGGTGCTCAGGATAATACTGCAGTGAAGAAATAATCTCAGAAAATCTGGATATTACTCCAGTGTTCCTGTCTCTCATGGACTTAAAGATCAAGAGCTTTCAGGGCCTGAGCATCTAGGGAACTTCATTTTGCCATTGAAAAAAATAAGAAAAAGAAAGAGAGAGAAGTCTGGCTTTAGCACATTTGTGAGATTGCATCTGGCCTGTGTCTGGGTGGCACTTCTTCAGATTTCAAGGATACACTGATGCAAGCCAATGAGTGATGGCCAAACACTATGGACTGTTGCATGACAGGATTTGAGTGGAATAACTGGATTTGGCCCATCACTTCTGATAAATAATGGACAGAAGATGAAAAATATTCAGGTCTGACTGGAGAACTGATATTAAACATCAGAGCAAGGAAAAGAATCAGGAGGCTGGAGATCTTGCATTTCATCTCTGCCATTCTTGGTTCAAAGCCAGGTTTGGAAGGAAAGCTGAAGTGGTTTGTTGGATCTCAGCTTCTCCTGGTCTTTTCTGGATCCTACACTGAGGACAGAGCAGGATCTGCAGAAGCAGAAGGTTCTGCAGATGAGGCCTACAGTGCTTGTGGAGTACCCCAAACAAGGCCTGTGGCTGCAAGTAGTGTGAGATGAGAACTAATACTGAGATGCATCTGCTAAGCTATAGGGAAGAAAGCTGCACACCTGCTGGCTTCAAGCAGCTCTGCTAGTGTCTGCTCATGAAACTAATGTGGCTGCCTGTTAGGTCACAGCTGAACCATACACAATTATCTTGAACCTCTCCAAATTTATAATTCCTCAGCTGTTAAACAAGCACAGATGTAAACAGTTGTTGGACAAGTTTTAGCTCCCACCTGCTAATTTATGAGCTGCAATGGTAGGCCGTACCCCAGTATCCCCTAGTTAAGCATCTGAAGACATCTATGTGTGCTCTGATTTATCATCCCTCCTCTCTAGTGTGCTGCTGTGGCAATTATGAGGGCTTATCTTGGCTTCAGAAGTGTCAGTCTCTTCCCTCTGAAAATATGGGAACACTTGCCAGGGATAACCTCAAGTTTCTGCAGCAGCTGAGATGAAGTATCTCAGAAGAGACTGATGTGACGAGGAGTCACTTATCACCAGACACAAGCACAGTGCCGCCCAGGATTGTTCCTCTGATTGAATTTGCTCCCTTTCTGCTATAATATCCAGCACACCCTACCAGGCCCTCTTCGTAGAGGGAACTCATCAGTGCTCTGAAAATGGGAGTTCCACAGCAGTGCTCTGTCTGGTGGCATATGTGACCCCAAAAGGTGAATAGATTTGGTGTCTCTGTTTTTAGAAATACATTTTCCTTTTCTGTTTTGTCTTTTTTTTTGCAATTTACAGTCACTTTCTATTTGTTTGTGCAGAAGAATAAACTTATGATATGCACTTCATGTGTGGCGTTTAGTCACCTTCTTTTCTTAGCACCCAGAAGGAAGTGCTGTGTACGTCACATGCGGTTAAGCGCTACCACAAATTTCTAAAGCCATGAGAATGTAAAGAGTCCAAAAAAGGATGGGAAGTCTTGGTAACAAAAACAGCTGGGCTTAAGTTGGCCTTAAAGCTTCTACACATTAAAAAAGCCCCATGCAAACAAAAAGTTAAGTGAGATGCAAACTTTTGTACTACAGGTTACAAAACACTCACTAATAGAAAAAGAAGAAATTTCATTATGGTTGGTGTCACAGCCTGATACTAAAATCAGCTCTCCCTGTACCTGTTAACTCTCAGTATAGCATTCATAGTCCTGCTCTGCTTTAGCCCAGTGATCTATGTCTACAACAGAACAAAATCCAGATAGGAATTCACAGAGGTGCCAGCTGTGAGCTGTTATAGCTCTGAGAGGAGGAGTCACTGTGAAATCTGGCCCTGTAATCTCCTGTTGTCCTAAACTGTGGAGCTGTTAGCAGTCCCATTCTAGCAAAAGATCAGTCCAAATCTGAACACTGCAAGGATGGGACACAACACCTGGCACAACCTAAATTGCATATAGGTGTCTCTCCCATACTCAGCCTGGATTCCTCTACTATCCTCTGCTTGTAAATATGGTATTAACAACAGTTTTTCAGCTCCAGTAAGTCTAAATACAAATCCACATTGTATAACCACTCAACTTATTAACTGAGAGATCAGAATATCCAATCAGTCAGAAAGCCAAGTATAACCTACTAAGGGTAGACTCCAGCTCTAACACTAACCCAATTCATGTTAAAGTCTATTCAATTTCTGGGTCCTGAGAATTTCATTGTCCTCACTTTAGGACAAGTATTAGCAGACCTTCTTTCCTAGATGTATGTCACTCACAAGTAGCAATTCCTGAGCACTGCAGGAGATGCTGGGGTCAGCTGTAGGATCAGACTGCAGACTGGGCTCTGGCATAGGTATCATTTTATGGATGTTTCTCAGATTAATTGCTTGCACAGTGGTCTGGAGGTGGATCTTGCAACCATCCGGCATATTTATGATTGATTTGTAGATAGGAAACACACATATGAGTAAAAAAGTCTGCTGATGCCAAACTGAGCTTCAAGTCCAACCAGAACTGCAGTTCCCAAAGAAATAAGTCCACAGATGCACAGACTACAGATTAGGACTGCATCTTGTTTTGCTTAATAAAGCTGACATAGTAGGATTATGAGATATTCCAGATGGTTCAACACATTGCAGGACAGTTACTGTGTTCAGGGCTCTGATTAAATTCCTTGTTAACCTCTACAAACTTCTCAAGTGAGAGTCATTTCTTCTCGCAGCAGGTCATGTCAGAAGGAGCCAGAAAAACAGACTTTCAAAGGTGGAGGGGGAGCCAGCTATGAGTTTACTGGCCCAAAGCAAAGCCAAAGGATTATTTAACAGCTATGCAGAAGGCTAGGGATGAACATGGACTTCAGTGTGCTACTCAGTATTTTAAAACCAGAAAGTAGTGAAGTGCTTAGTGGGGGTACATGCCTCCAAGTAATCATTCTAGATGGAAGGATAAGTGTCCAGCAAAGTGCACACCAGGCACATATGCAGAATATATGAAGAGTAAGGATATTTGCTGGCAGTACAGAACTATTGCTTCAATGGCCACTAGATGTTGCCACTGTTCTTCTATAAATTATCTGGAGTTTTGGCATTCACCTGATGTGGTGTTAAATCTGGAGGGTGTAAAATCTTAGGAAATCCTTCCCTCCTAATCTATCCTGTTTTGGCACTCACATATGGCATTTCTTAGTACCACATGCCAGAGGAGAAGACCAGCCTCATACCAGGGAGTTTTGGCAGTGGGAGGCCTGATGCAGCACGAAGGGCATTCCTGGGTTGCAGTATGTGGATCATGCAGGCAAACAGGCTGCCCAGCAAGGAGCGCCCCACAGCTACTCCAGCTACTCCAACACCCACTTCAGCATTGTGATCAAATCATACATGTTTCTGTCCCAGCCCTAAATCGAATCATGCATTAAGCCCACGTAGTGCCAGGAGAGAGGCTGGTGTTAATTATTTCTCCTATTATGTTGCTACAACAAAATACTGACAAGTGATGTCTGCATAAAATTGGAAGAGAGCAAGCATATATTAATAAATATATAAATATATAAATATTTTAAACTATCAAATAAAATAACATAAAAAGACAAAAAACACACTCCCCAAAAGCCAACCTGAGAGTTTTGCAACTTCTTCTAGAACTGATCAAATTACATTGAAATCTGCTGCTTATGAGTATTTTCAGGGTATGCTACTCGTGGGCTCCAGGGAGAAAAAAGAGCAAGGCCACTTTGTATCCCTGGAAAATTAAAACAGTGAAGGCTATTTGCCAGACAAAGTGAAGACTATTTGTCAGACAAACTCTGCTTGCCAGACTTTCACGCAGTCAAAATCTGCTCAGGAGATAGCCCTGCTGAGGACTTCTGTCTTGGCTCCTACTTATGTCCATCTAGCACTACCTAACAAGACAGATCTCATCTGCTGCTCTTGAAATGATTTCACAGACATCAACAATTAGAAGTTAGATCATTTGAAATTAGGCACATGGGAACTCAGAACAAAAATGAACGTTGAATATACTGGTCAGAGAAAGCAATGCTTTGTGCAGGCTGTTCCTGAGGCCATTTAAGTAAAAGGTATATTTGGAAAGAGGGAGGTGGCCACCATGACATACGGACAGTTCCTTGTATGATTAAAAACTCCTCCCTGAAGTGCTGCAGTGTCCTGGAGGCAGAAAACCTACTACCCTCTCTGACCTATGCGGAAACTCCATACTCAAGCAAGGACTGAATTCAGCCCCCAGATCTCAACACAATCCAGGAAGGGAAAAAAAAAATGATAACAAAACAGCACAAAGAAGCAAACAAAAACATAGATGAAAAAAAAAAACAGAAACAAACAAAAAGAGAGGCAAGAAACGCCCATGCAACTCATCAAGCAAGTCTTCTAGTGATTTAAAACTTTGAGCCTTGAGTGGAGCCTACACTACTTATCTACACTGTATTCATCCTATTACTGAAGGCAGGGATATCAGATTGAAATAATATCACCAATGGAAAAAGCCATTAAGCTGCTGAACCTGGCATCATGGCGGACAAGTGCAGTTTCTGCCAAGCCTACCAAAGACGCTTCTAGACTACTGAACTACATATTTCTATTTCCCAGGGAAACTGCATAGAGAGAAGAAAGGAACAGGATTTAGTTCTCAGCCTGGCAACTGAAAATGGAGACATATCATTTTATCTGAAGACAGAGTAGGAGGTGAGAACTTCAGTTAAAGATGTGCCTTGGTGGTTAAGTGTCAGACACAAGGCTGCTTTATCCAAACCAGCCTATAAATCCTGGTGCCATACTAACAGGATAAATCTTCTCTTACATTCTGTATTCTTTCAAGGCTCTGGCTTTGTGCAGTATGCTCCAGCTGCACTCTTAGGTCCCACATCTCATCCTATTTGCCTTGCCCCTAACCTCACTTGTCCCTTGCCTCTTGGGATGGAGATAGAGGAATCTGGTCACCTGGAGGTGTAATTTGTGCACGTGAAAGCACTGGAGATGATTGGAAAAATAATGCAGCAGCTATAAAATGGTCTGAAAACAGCTGCTGGAAGCAAGTGGAGATGAGACTGAGTTAACATCATCTCAGTGGCCGCAAGAAGGTGCCGTGTAGTAGTTGCTGCATTTCTCAGCTTTGTGCCCCATAGTATAAATCACATTCATTCTTAGTTGTTTATCAAAAGGAAATAGCCCCCCATGGGTCATTCTGGTGTATCTTCTGGTTTCAGTGAACAATGCAACACTTGTTTGGTCAGTGGGAAGCTTATATTGAAGTGTTACTGCAGATGTGAATAGAAAAGAATAAGTGCTGTGCTATAGGCACAATGTGAGATACACACATTGGTGAAATGGATGCAAGGAAAATGAGAAAAATCAGGCTAGGAGACTGCCAGATGTGCCCATAGGTCTCTACTTCCTAGTCACAGATAAAGGTTACAGCAGTCTTAATGCTTTGTGTTTTTCAACCCACTGATCACATAATTGGGAAGTTTTATACCCATTTGGTGCATGAAGAAACAGCTGTGTAAAGAAAAAGAGGAAGTGCCTGTACCCTGACAATATCAATTTTGCTTGCAATTCTGTGTGCTGAAGACTTTCTACTACAAACAACGCTATGTGTTGTTTTTTTTTCCCCACTAGATTCTAGCTTTATTTAGTGGACAGCTTGATTCTGATCTGATGTGAAGTGGAGGAGACATTTTCTGCAGGATTTCTGCTTTACATGGAATCTGACAGGTATGTATACCTTTGAGTAACCTAGTAGGACGAGGTACATTCTCTCCATCCTAGAAGCAGAACCCAAATGGGTATGGGGGAACAGGTAGAGTCACCTCAAAAGGAGCAAGCAGGAGCTAAAGAAGAGTGGTAATTTGCATGCATAGAGCTACACAACTTGCAGGCAACCAACCTTATTTCTGTCATGAATCAGGGAATGAGTTTTCTTGCAGTTTGATTCTTCTGGGTTTCCCACACACATTGCACAGCTACTTCCTAAGTCTCTCTAAGTAGCTTTCTAGACTTTGCACTACTTCTCACTTCATGCATATGATTATTTTACTTCTGTGCTTTCTGATGCATTATTCGAATGCCTGGCATTTTAGAAGTTATATATGAGAGCCTAGAGGAGGCTGAGTTTAAAGATGGAGAGAGGAGGGGACAGAAGAAGCATGTAAAGAAGAGCAAGACTCCCGAGTGTTTTTTTGAGGCCTTACTGAGAAACAGGATGTTAAGAAAGTAAAACTGAAATGCAATAGGAAGAAGGGAAGAAGAGGAATGGCCTATTAATTTGAACAGAATAGAAGGAGTGAGGCACGTATGGAGTGCCTGGTCTTCCTGAGTACTGAGGCAGGGACTGCAGGAGGCCCAAGGAGCAACCTTTTCCTTTCCCCTCTCCTCAGGGCTGGTGGCAGTGCTATCTGAGACTCTGCACTCTGAGCTGTCAGCTATTAATAACCGCATGATGCCTGTGCAAACAGACTTCAAGAGTCAAATTCACAGCACTCTGCATCAGCACTTTGTGCTGGGCAGAGCTTGCCTGCACCCAGGAGGCACCCTGGGTGAGTGGGGCTGCTGGACAAGCTTCCCCAGCAGTACCCACAGACAGGCTGGGAGGAAGCGGCCCACTGCTGAGCTGTGGGGCAGGTGCATGAGCTGGTCTGAGCGTGGCACTGCAAGCCTGAGGTGAGTTGACCTGGAAACAAAATAATTTACAGTAGGGACTGGAGAGGGTAACGGCTAGTTTGGTTTGCAGCAAAAACAATAAAATGACTGCTGCAAAGACTTGTGCAGGAAAAGACAGAACAATTGCTCAAGGGAGAAAAGAGTAATTGTGGCCCTGGTGTTATGTATGGGATAGCAGGGAGGATGGGAACTGAGGCTCCAGCAACATCCCATGGTGGGGTAGCAGGAAGAGCAGTAGTCACAGTGTGGATCTGGGCCCTGTCAATACTGAAGACTGCTGCCATTTTCCCTACGCTAAACTCATTCCATGTTGTAGGTTTTCCACTCCTCTGTCCTGTTGGATCAGTGGGGGACAGCAAAAAGGGACAAACTTGCCCTCACTGTTCCTTGGGAATGAATGTGCTGGAGGGGCACAATGTGCTAACCATGCCAGCCCTTCCTGTCTTGCCCCAAGGAGTCCACATTTGGGGCATGCAGATGATTTCTCTCTGTTTTGCCAGTCTTGTGACCCATTAGATGGGCCGTAACCTTCCAACCCCCTGACTCTTGGCAGTATTGCCCCTTTCCTGTCAAATAAGACCTCCTTCTTTTATATAGCCAAGCAGATGTCCGCCTGATTGAGGAGAATGTGCAGCGCGTGCTTTATGGCTGCACCTGCTCACATTTGCTTAGGGAATACGCCTGGGTGGGCTGTTCTACAATGTGAACTACACTGGCAGCATCTCAGTGAAAAGAAAATCTTGGAAATCAGAAAGGAAAACAAATAATCCAAGAGAGTATCTGGCAGTAGGATTGGAGCTGGCTTAATGGGTCTGGGCTGCTTTCAGCTGTTATTGCCACCTCATCACATGAAAATCATGTTGTAAAAGGAGCAATGGTGGAATAAAGCTGCAAAATACATGGAAGATAAAAAAGTCTTGAGCACAACAAGGGCAGTGCGCAAACTGCTGGAGCTGCTTGTTTGCTTGCTAGTTTATATATATAACTATATATATAAATAGTTATATAAATGTACCTCATAGTTCAGTGTCTTCAGTTCTGAAGTTTTAAGCAAGTAAAGTTGCAAGAACAGAGATTATCAGTTACTATATTCTGTTGCTGAAGCCAATAGATCTTTACTTGTTTATATTTCTGTGGTACTGTATTATATGAGGATCCGTCTCCCTATATGCTGTTGTTTGGGCACTAATGGCGCTAAAGTGGAGGCAAGACATTAGCCCTGCTTATGTTATATTATGTGTGATAACCCCCAAGGGAGACTGTAAGAAGCTGCCTTGAGTGGAATTACTGAGATTTCTCTGAGCTTTTCCTGACTTTAAAGTACAGATCTTTTATCCTACCTGGGGACAAAGATGGAAAATAGAGTACAAGAAGAAATTTCCCTGTTCCTCTCCTCCTTCCTCCAAAATGATAAGATCAATACATAAGATACAGGTGCAACTGACTTCAAACAACTTCGACAAACAAGTTTTGCTTTAATAGGTTTGCCTGTGCCTTCTTTCTCCATCCTTTCTGCAACAAATCAGAATTACATGGGGTTTTTTTGTTTGTTTGTTTTGCAGGACTTGTGGTATAGTGGGTTCTGAATATTCTAATCACAATAAAACTGTCAGAACATCCAAACCAAACTGGCACATTACTCAAAATGCCCCTAGATAACTCATGGACACACAGAATATATTTATCCAAAAACATATATAACCTCCAAATGATAACTGCATGGCATTATAGCATGTTATGACAGAGCAATTTTTCAAACTGATGCTTTGTTACTGCAGCACAACAAGGTAACAGAGTACCACTGTGGCACATCTGTGTGCTGGGAGACTGCCATGTTGCAACTGTAATGTCTATCTTGGATGGCAATTGTTGTGTGGTACTGTTGCAATGCTTCTGCTGTGACCTGCTGCTGTACTTTGTGTCCTAATACAATGTCTCCAAAGAATACCATGATATTCTGCTCCTTCACCTGTATGGGACAGAATAGAACCTGTGTGTGAAATGAAGACCATGTGTCTCTTAACTGTAGATGGCAACTAAAAGATAGGCAAGAGATACCTTTCCAGCGTTTCATTCTCCATTTCCTTGTGTATTTAGAGCAAAGCAGAGAACTCTTTGTGGGAATGCCCCTTGCAGGGACTCCTGCTCCTCTTAAAAGGAAAAAGCCCACTAAACTCATTGGGAAGCTGACACACGAAGGTAAGATACGCAAAACTGCACATATGAGAATTGTTTGGATCTCAACCTGAATTTCAGCTTTCAAAATTTCACACTCTACATGACTGAAATCCCCGGGCAAGATGCGCATTGAACGTACCAGGAGGCAGGGCCCCAGATATTACTAAAGCTGAGCCTTCAACCACAACACATTTTGTAACTTCCTATTAAACGCATTGTATACACAGTACCTATATGAACGGAAAGAAAATATTATCTTTTCTGGGCATTGATATTGCAGTACCTACTTACATTCCATGTTAATCTCTCTCTTAGAATCTTTGCCTCTAATTTCTTTTTCCTCTCTGTGAGAGAATTCCTTTGATTTCAGCACTTATTTGTGGAAAAAGACATTTTCTCTCAGTGGGGGTAACACAGCAGAAAGAATGCACCTTGGGACACTTTTCTTTATACAGAAAACATGTATTGAGTAGGGTGACATTTAATTGACTGTGATACCCTCATCATCTCTTTACCTTTAACACCATGGGGAATGCTTTCGGAGGTTTAGAAGAGTAGTAATTCAGTGCTGGCACTTTCTTCAGGTCCCTGAAAGGATTGTAGAAACTTCTGTATTAGGGGACATGTATTTATTTTTCTATTCTTCCCTAACCCTGTACTGAAGTAAACAGGCAAGTAAAAATCCAATTTCCAGTTAAAGGGCATTTCCTCCTGTTCTAGAAAACAGTCTCATATAGAACTGGCTTGCTAAAAAAAAAGAAAATTTCTCTAAAGAATGTCTATTAAAATGAGAATAGACTTATACCAGTTTTATCTCAGTTGAAGGATGAAGATTTATTCTCTGTTGTGAATGAGAAACTGAGGCAGATAAGTGGTTCAAACCTTGCTTAATAATAACAATAATAGAAATAGAAAAAAAAGCACAACATAAGTTGCTTTGTTCAGGATGGAGAACTATAACTGCATTTATGGAAGATTTTTACACTGAAAATGTTTGAATCCATTGCTTTGATAGAGAACTTGGATGAAATTACATGGAAAGAAACTTACTTAGCAATCAGCCTGTTAAGTCTTGAAGAGAAGTTCAACCACTTTGCCTTTTAAAAATTCCCCTTAAAACAAATGAATAAAAAGATACAATAACATCATTAAATCTTGCCATGGTTTCAATTTAATGTTTAAATGTAAGTGTGCCAGAGTTGTCTTTGTTCATTATTAGATAGCACTACATGAAATACTGACTGCCACTCATCTAACTCAAGAGTAAGGAGTACAGGGCAGAAACCGGACAAGCCAGAGGTGCCTTTTGAGGCAACACTAAAAAATCCTGCTGCACTGACTGAGGTGCTTCAGATGTGGGACACATGCATCCAGTTCTACCCTTATACCTTGCTATACCTTGATTGCAGTCCACTATATCTCAAATGTCATCAATGCAAAAAAAAAAAAAAAATCCTAAAAAAACTTAATTTAGAAGAGAATTGGGCTGCTTTGAAATCACTGCTGCCAGGAAGCAATGTACAAGAGACCTGGAGCAGAGCACTTCCTAAAATGTCCCATTTGTATGTTTTGTAGTCATGCCGCAAGAGGTGACCAAGCTGAACCTGGGGAAGAAGATCAGCATCCCCAAAGATGTGATGCTGGAAGAACTTTCTCTCCTCACTAACAAAGGATCCAAGATGTTCAAATTACGTCAGCTGAGGGTCGAGAAGTTCATTTATGAGAATAACCCTGATGCCTTCACCGACAATTCTGTGGTAGGTTGGAAATTGAAACTGCAAAGCTGCTCCATGCATCCAGGGGGAACAGGGAACAGAAGGTTCACAAGCTCTCTTCTTTCTGTCTCTATGTGTATGGGCAAAGAAGTGCAGAAAAAATCCCCAACAAATTAGATGAACACATATGTTTTAATTTCCTTTGGCAGCAGTTTTAGTTTCCTTTTGTGAATAGTTTGGTATCATGCAAACAGCAGCATGGGAAAACACAGTACTGAGTGATGAGGGAGGACTGTATGTTTATCAGGTATTCAGAACTGCACAGGCTGTTGTACCCATCCCCTTTTCTCTTTGCAAGATGGAAGTGATCCAGTCAAGTCTGACTTCAGCAACAGTGGGTGAGGTTATATTTTTAGGCTCAGATACAATTTTATTCCTCCTACTGGGCACAGTCCCCTTCTCATTTCTGCACAAAACTCCATAAATGAAAATTCAGATAGAAATTTCCAAGATCACACTGAAAATTATTCAGTTTATTTGCTGGAAGCTATGTCTGTTTTTTTTTCTAGTGTGTCTTCCTATCAGATACAAAACCTTTTTTTCCTCTTTCCCATGAGTTAGTTCTTTCATTTAATCTTTGAACTTCTTTCTTCAATTACTTGCCTGAAGTAAAGTCTTCTGAAGATACTGAATATTTTACTAGAGGAAACTCTCCTTTTACATAATGTTAGGAATTCAGTAAAACAAATAGAAAATATTTCATGTTCATACGCATTTTGATGCAGCATCTCATCTTCTGATGCTCTTTGAGCTTTATTTGGTGGTGCAAATCTGTTTTTGTGGCATCTGTTTTCCAGTCTTGGAAAACTTGAGCAAAGCAATGAAAGTCAAGCTGAATAAAACATTCTGCCAAAAAAAAACCCCAAAACCCTATTCTTTAGCTCTCTGATATTTTCAAAAGCAGCTCGTAAATCTTTGGTTTTGACTCCTAAAAATGACAATCTGGGAATCGGGATGTGGAAAGATGTCTGAAAAAAAAAAATCATTAAATTTGTACAAGTAGGTTGGATTACAGATCAGGAATGACAGAACAGAGATACAGCAAGAATATCTGGTGTTGCTGAACTGTGGCAGTTTCTTCACCTCTTTGTGCCTTAGGCAGTTGAATCAGCTCTCTTAGAAAGGATGTGAGAATGAACGGTGTGTTGAACTTTGGACTCTGCAGATGGAAATCCTACAGAAAAGCAAGCTGTTTTTATAAATACTCAGCAATCCCAGAGCTCCTAAAATGTACTGAGGGCCAAGTTCCTATGTCAGAACATGAGGATTGCTGCAATGAGGATGGCAGGAGGAGTGAGAAAATAAGGTGAGGGAATGAAAAGACTGAGGTCCAAATGTGCAAAAAATTTGAAGGTGTCACTTAGGGATCTCCAATCAGAGAAACACAATGTGAGTATACAACGTGAATTGTGACAAACTAGCTCAGAATTGGATACGCAAAAACAGATGCACTGAAGTGTTAACAGAGATACTGCGTCCCTCCAAGACTTAAATTACAAAGGCTGATGACAATCACTAATTTTCTGTTAGCTGTTTTTATTTTTTTCAATAAGTTTATTCATCCACATCTGACATTTATTCCATACCCTTTCTGTAGTGAACCTCTACTGTATTCTGCAAGAACATCCATACTCTCCTGCTCTTAAATTTGCTGTGGAGAAATGTATTTGGAAGTTAGACGACCCCAAAAAGGCTAGGATTTTCTTCATCACTCTGCTTTATGGGAACAATGATAGTGCTTCCAAAGAGCAGCTGGTACTCCGCTTTAAGATCCTCTATGATTTGCTTTCAGAGCTATCTTTTCTCTACGCTCATGGAGCAAGCAACAAATCTCTGTCGGTCAGTGCAGGAAGACTTCAGTCTGCTGTACCGCCCTTGCCTGAGGTCGTTTCAGTAGGACCACAAACATAACTGTTACCATTTGCTGGCTGCCCTGTGTGCTTTGTGCAAGGACTCTGCCAGACTGCATCCACTGCCTTTGTGGATAACTGTTCTAATCATCACAGCCAGCACTAATTAGCACCTCTGCTGGCAGCCAGAGCAGCAAGAACAAAACTTGAGTGATCTCAGCAACAGAGCCATCCCCTCAGAGGGTTGGTTGCTATCAGGCAGCTAGATAAAGGCAGCAGATCTGTGGCCTCGCTGTTATCTTCCAAACGATCAGGAAAATGCCTGACCTTTCCATCAAACCACTTTATCAAAAAAACCTTTTGGTTGCAATATTTGATTAGCAATCTGGTTCCTTCCTTTCTTGCTCCTGGCTCTGCTCAAAGGAGGATTAAAAAAAGGTTTAAATGAAAAGGAACAGTGAGAGAAAGATAATGGCAGAGCAGAGAATTCCTACTACTACTTCCAGTGACTTCCTCCACCCAGCTGATTTTCGTGTCCTTTTCTGCTCGTCCCAAAGAAGTTATTTTGTCTTCAAGGTTGTGAAGGCATTTAAAGCTGGTGGTGTGGGTTTTTTTTTTTTTGTTTTTATATCATGGATTTCTTAACAATCTTAGAAAGTTCTCAGGAAACACTTAGCAAAGCAGAGCTAGAAAGGGTTGGAATGGAGTACAGATGGTTTCTTTCCCTCCAGAAAAAAGATTAACAGCAAGGTAATGTAATATAAAAACAAGACAAAGGTTATTAAAAATAAATCCAAACCACATAAGGGGTTCCAGAACAGCCTGTGCTGTGGCCACAAACCTTCCACACAAGGCAAAAGATCTCAGCGGTCATGTCATTGATCCACCCTCCTGCTTCCATCCTCCACCTCCTTTTCCTCATCCACTCAAACAACCACACAGGGCAATCAGATCATCCTCCTTACTTTTAGCAGAGAAAACATATATATTGCATGTGCATTAATCTCAGATAGCCCATGTAAAAGAGAGCACGTCACTCTCCCTCTTGTCACCGCTACATGTCCATGCATCCAGCTAAAGGCAAGCTGTAGCTACTACCACAGTCAAAAGGATTGAACATTACCAACATGAGCACAAAGAAGTGCACTACCTACTGTGTAGCAATCTTCAATATTGTGCCTCTTCTCTTGAATATATACAGTATATAGGGATGTTCTTAGCAAAAACTGAGTTTGACACTTTTAGCACACTGATATCCTGACAAACAGGGAGAGCTCATGTCATGTTCTCCCTGTTTGGTACTATGCTGGAGATGTGGAGCTCTGCCTGGCTCTAGCAATTAAATCAGAAAGATTTCTTCTTCCTATCCCACTCTGTGCCACCCTGTTGAAGGAATTACGATTCATTCCATGTCTCAGAGAATATTATCAACCTCTTTGTGGAGCTGCAAGGTGCAGTTTGTTATTTACTAAAGACCACTGCAAAATTCTAGCTGTGTGCTCCATTGTCATAGCATCTGACAAATCACTACAGGAAGGAAATATTTCATTCATTATTTTAAAGGTGAAACTAAGACAGAGAGGGTCTCAGTCCTACATCTGGGTCTCTTAAATCACACTTTACTGTTCAGAATTAGAACAGCAGTTCACAGACCTTTTCTCCACTTCATAATGTTAATATATTTGTCCTCAAATACATCAACATCACGTGAAACTACATTTCTAAGCCCCACTCATTTTTACCCTAACTCTCCTCAAGGTCCCACCTCTGTTTTCAGAATCTTTGTGAAAGACCTTCTTCCTATCATTACATGGGAACTGTTTGGAAACAAAACCACGGTTATGCTTTTTGGATGTTGCTGTTATGATGTCTTTCTTCCAGTGAGACCTCTTAAAAACAGTCTTTCTGCAAGTCAAAATTTATGGTCTGATTTGGGCTACGTGCAGAAAACACGTCTTACAGAAAGACGTGATTTGTGCCTATTTTTTTTCTGTTTCAGCTTTACCTACTGCATCTTAAATTTGAACCATTAGATTGTGGAATAACCAATATCTGAATAGACAATCATCAGTAATAGTACATCAGAAAAAAAAATAATACCCACAAACATAAAAACCCACCTTGATGCACTCTCAGCACAGCCCATAAGTTACAGTAAAGGCCGTTCCCACATCTTGGCAATGCCTGTGTGAAGACAAGCTGAACATATGTGGGCAGGTAGTTTCTGCTGTACTTCGAGTCAGGAGGTCTCTTCAGATCACTTAAGATACCAAACGTGAAACAAAACATAAGAACTGAAAAAGGGTTAAAGAACTGGATTACTGTTTTTCTGCATGATGATGGGAGTTACCCTGTATTTCTTTTGCAGCTTAGCAAGAACCCAGTGAAGTAAGAAGTGACAGGTAGAAAATGGAAGTGATTATGTTACAATGCCAAAAATGGTGCATCACAGCAGACAAAAATACACTAACAGCCTGCCTCACAGATCTCACATGTGAAATGGCCAGACATTATATAATATTTGAAAGAAAGTATGAGGGTGGAGGAACAGAAGAGCTACCATGCAACTACTTGGCTTATGGCACAAGCATAAACTGTTGGCTCTGTTTGCTCTTTAATATGTGTACTTAGTGGAACACCAAAGAAGGTCACTGGAGGTAGGTTTTAAGTGAAAATATTAGGAAAAACGCTCTTCCTAGAAGTCTGTTCTGCTGGGAATATTAAACTCCTTGAGTAAATCTTATAGGATAAGCTGAGATATGAAAAACTCCCAGAGTATGACTTAAGTGGAATGAGCCAGCTGAGATATAACTTTTCTAATAAAAATGAGCCTTGCTGTGCTGGAACTGGATTGGTGCAGAAGACCTAAAGGGAAGACCTACAGGTCCCAGTTAAGCCCCATACTGTGTAAGAGAGAACACGAAGTCTGATGGCTTCTTGTTGAAGAAGTAACTGGCATGAAAAAAGCAGAAAGGCAAAGAGGAAGAGCCATTGTTTCTCCACAGCAGTTTGTTGGAGCACTGTGAGAAAAGTTTGGAAAGAAATACAGAAATTCACAAACTCAATTTATTTCATCCAAAAAGAAAATGTAGAAAGGATCATACAAAATATATAAATAAGATATTAAAAAAATCCTGTAGCATTAAATAAAAATTATCATAATTTAGATGAGCAAAATCAGACACTGAAGTGAAAAATTCTTTGTGTAAGGTTAAAAGCAAGTCAGAAATAGAGCTGGATGTGGAAAGCAGGAGCTGAACCAACTAAACTGCCTCTTGGGAGAGCATGGTTAAAAAATTAAAATAGCTGAAGATACTTTAACAGCTGAGTTTACTTTTTATATTCATCTTTTTAAAAAAGTGAATCACCAAATTAAGGACTGATGGACACCCCTTTACCTTATGTTTTGATAAAAACTTCGGGCAGTCTTATTCAGTGATCCCTACTCTCTTATTCAAGCGTCTAAATTTTAAATCAGTCATCCTACCATAAAGGAACATTTGAGTGGCTGCTGCTGAGAGGACATAGTCACAGTAACTTCAGAAGTGTTAGTAACCACATAGGCATCAAGTCTTTGGGAAGCTCTTTATCACTGAGGCGGAAATAGAAACACATATGGTGGCCTCAATCATTCTCTTTAGGGCACAGCAAGGAATTGACGGGAAGCACACGGTGTCTCCTCCTGGGGACTGCCTGCAGTGACGTCAGGGCATTGAGATACTTAGAGATCTCAGCTCCATTAGTTGGATTATCTTTCATCATCTATTTTTCATGAGACACACACAGCAGTCCTAGAGAATTCAGAATTAATTTGATCCAGGCACTCAGCCTGCAGAATTAGGATCCTGCTAGTGCTAAGGACCTCAAAGACATGAGCTCAAATTATTCAGGTGAGCCAGGGGACTGTGCATCACATGAAGTTTCCAGAACTGTTCTTTTCTTAGAGCAAATTTAGGGATGCCCAAGGACTGAGACTGTTTCCTGCCTCCAGCAACACCCAAACAGAGCTGATCATACCATAACACAGAGGGACTGTGTTATGTCCCCAGGGCCAAGAGAAGAGGGTTATCAGCCTTCTCAATTGACAGTTGAGCTTTTCTCCTGGGACTTCCACCAACAGGATGAGTGAACCCTGAGAGGTGACTTTTGTGATGTAAATATGCATCCTGAATATGCAAGTTGTTACCAATGGCACAAGCCATGCATTCCACCCAAGTGAAAGCCATATTTCACTCTGAACACCCTGACCAGAGACATGCTGCAAATGTCAGAGACAAAGCTCCACTTGCCAAGCTTTGACTGTGTCAAGGCTCTGCTCCTGAGCTCTTCTGTCTTGGAGTGAGTTTGTCTGAAGCCAGCAAGGTTCAAGATCTCAAAAAGACAGATTGCCTTTGCCTTCTGTTGTATAAAAAGAGGATTTTCCTGTAAATTTGTGTTAAGATAATCCACTGTGGTAGCCAAAAGTAAAGAAAACAATTTATTATAGTAGCTGAGTAAAGTTGGGCTATTACACAGAAAATGGATCTTTCCTATCTGAATGGCTATGTCTCCTGAACATAGGATGTTTTCCTAACGGGTCAGTGAAGAATCACAAACTAGGCTGAGACCAATCAAACTAATTTAATTTGCAGATAAGTAGGATTTAACTGTGGCTTTCCTGAGGCACTTTGTGTTTCAGAAAAACTTCACTCCTGTTTAGTGATAATACTGTAATTTACAATAACACGAGATGACAATGACGCCCCTTCCTGGTCATATGAAATACTGCCGTAGTGCACAAACTCAAATCAGCTCATTTCACTGTAGTTCAGGTTATCCTTATGCTCCTAATGCTTTGTGACCCTTTTTTTTTCCTCCTCTTTTCTCTCTTTTCTCTCTCTCTCTCTTTTTTTTTTTTCCCCCCAGGAGAATGGAAGTTAATGTAAGTTAGCACAAGAAAAGAAAAATAAGCATTTAATTCTGAGGAAGGGCATGCAGCATGGGTGAAACTTGAAGGAAAATCCTGCTTTGAAATTGCTGAGCACATCAGTTGAAGCATTGATCTTCCATATCTATCAAGCTTTTGAGAGTGACCTCATTCTGACCCCTACCCCTCAAAAAAAAACCTTGTTTCAGATTGCCTTTTTACAGTTACATAGCTCCCACGCATAATTGAACAGATTGCCCTGCTAGATCCTGTGTACAGCTTAAGCTTCATGCTCACAATCCTCTCCCTTCTCAGTGCTTCCTGACATTCAGGGGAACATTATCTCCTCTGTTCCTAAAAAGGGAATTCCCTACAGCTAGGAGAAGGGCGGACAGTCCCTCAAGGCCCTGGGGGCACCAACTCTGCCACTTCAGCTTGCAGCTGGCTCCCTGCCTGGGCTGCAGCCTGGTGACCTGCTGTGAAACCCTGGACACTGTTGCTGGAGACACACGGAGCAGAGGGTTAGATAATTCTTCTGCCTAGAGCCTTGTGAGGTTTTTACTTCTCATCTATTTTTAGCTGACCGAACAGCTGGCCTTGGAAGCCTGTTTACAGCCTGGAAAGCTGCTTTTAGCTAAACTGTACTAGGTGTAAGAGCCCTGAGAAAAACTTAACCCTTTGGGAGCTCTAAGATCGACACTCCTGCCTCCCAAGGACTGCCTGTGAGGAATTTACACAAGCAGAACTGCAGCATGAGGAGTGACAGATTCAATAACCTTCAGCTTTATTTCTGTTATATTTGCATACTTATAGCCTATCCCCTACTCCAACAGAAAAGACATAAACCAGGCTTCTAACTCTTTAGAGTAAATCTCAATGCATAAATACCTCTCCATGCAGACTTTCATATATATGGAAAACAGCCATACTGGCAGTTATCCATCAGGCTTTTATATTGTTGTAGGTATCCTGCTGCTGTTGTGCTTTCTAATGCTTAGCTCCCACATGAAACAATTTCTATTTCTTGGCAATTTTGCTTTCCCACAGCTTGAGCAGCATCTCTGTTTGGACTTTTACCTGCTCTGGCAAAAGCTGTTATTTCCTTCTCTTGTGTTTCAAACCGATCACTGCTGGAGACAGTACACAGAACCCTCTATTCCCACCTTGTTCGTATAAAATGACTATGAGATGCCCATTTAAAAGTGTCCTTCAGTTGCCCTTGTCGCTGTTTACTTCTAAATTGAATAAAGAGAATAACTCATACAAAGTTCTGCCATTGGTTTTGTCATCAGGACAAGGCTGGTTAGAACCCAGGGAGTCTGGGGTTCACATTCTGGGACCAAATACTGCAAAAGTGAGTGGACAATGTACTGTAACATGGAATCCTACTCTCTTTTCTCTTGCCCTAGGATCACTTTCAGAAGTTCATCCCACCAGGAGGGCATTATGGAGAAGATGCTGATGGTTATGGCCACGGGCGGATGGTAGGAGTGACAGCAGGGCATCATGGCTCCAGTAAGCAGCACTATTCCACTGTTCCTCCTAGGCCTGGAAGCAAAGGAGGTCCTGGGGACAGCGAAGGGGAGCATGCAGAAGAATCTGCTGGAAGTGCTGGAGAAGGAGGTCATGGTACTGAGAAAGGCAAGTATATCTCTGCAAAAGCAAGAAATAGATAAAGCTATCAGAGCTTGTGCCATTCTTACCCTTAGAGACAAACAAATGAATTTGACTAAAACCTGTGATCTTACAAACTAAGTTGCACAGCTAAGTTTAAAAAGTTGAACTGCCTTAACTTGACAGTTTTGATTGTTTCCATGTTGCTTGTTCATAAGCAAAAAGCAGAAATACCTGCCTTGATTGAACCAAAGAAATAATGGGAAAATCCTGAGTTCTTAAGGTTGGTAGAGCAGTACATCAGGAGAGCATAAGCTCACATCTTTCCTTTGAAGGGTTTCACACTGGACACTACTGGAGACAGTAGGAGTAGCTTTTTAGCTCAGTAGTCTGACCTCACACATCAGTCTTGAGTGTATCAATCCTAATTTCAAATTTAAGTTTCCGCCCGAATGAATAGTACATTTTGGATAATATTAAGAAAGAAATAGCAGTATTTCTAACTGTTATCTGCTGATTATCACTTAAAGCAATATCTTTATGAGGCAGAGGATCTTTCACTGAATCTAGTTCTGGTGTAATTTTATCTTCCACTGAGTTTGGCCAGAAGCCTCCAGAATCAAATCCCTTGCATGAAAATCAGCAGGTGAAGAAATTATTTTAACAGTTCCAATGGCATTTTAACAACAAAAACCAAATTTGCTTGGGATCTGTGAATAGGTGCTATAAGGGATCAACTGCTTTGAGTGACTTGTAAAATCCAAGGTTTTCCATTTACATTCTGGAAGAATGTCCCTTTTATATCAAAATTGGCTTTTATACTTCTGGGTATCCCTGTGAAAAAGAAATCTGTGAAATTAGGTAGCATTTTGCCTTTCCTAAGAATTTTCCTTGACGTAGTGGAAGAGATGAGAGGTTTGAGCAACCAGAGGGAACAATGAAAGTCTAGTTTCCAAATATACGCTTTAAAACAAGTTCATGGGTGAGTTGCTCTTAGACTGTGATACATCTGATTTTGTGGATAAGGATAGAAGTAGCCCATAGTTACAGAAATCTAACCATACATTCTAGGTGACTAAGCTTCAACGGCAAGATAGATGTTCAATAGCAGGAAAGGTGCAGTATTTGGAGCACTTGTCATCTAATTAGATGGTTTTACTTTCATCTGTTTACAGATGGAAAGTCAGGAGGCAAGAAAACTCTGTTTAAAACTTACATCTCCCCCTGGGAACGAGCAATGGGTATCAGTCCTGAGGACAAATGTCAGTTGACAATTGACTTACTGTCATACAGTCCCAAAGCTGATTTCCCCCACTACAAGTCTTTTAACAGGTAAGTCTTCTGGGATATAGAATTCCATTTACTTTGAGTGAAAAAAAACCACCACAATAGTTTTCAACAAAGCTCTCCTGCGTTGTGCAGTGTAAATTAGTATTAGTTGCGTGTCATTTTGCTTATTGCAGTCTCCTATGGGTGAAAAGTTTGGAAGCCTATAACGAGAAGGAAGATACATTAAGAACTAGAGATTTTAATTCAGCTTATGGACCTAGGTAGCAGGATAAAAGGACTTTAATCCTATTTCCATTTCTTTCTCCTCACATTTGGCATGCCACTGCTTATTACTGCTGCTATTTAAAGTTCAGGAGTTCAGGAAAAATACTCAATATCAGAAGCCATATACTTCAGATAAGAATCAGGATCTTCCTGCTGCTTCTGGTAAGAGTTGAAAGTTTAACAGGTATTTCTAGAACAGCAACAATCTTCTGTTAACCTCTCTATGTTTTGCACTTACTTTAGTAGCTTCAGATTATCAGTACCTAGGAAATACCAAATCCTAGTCCTTTCTGCAATAACACAGCCTTTGCCTCCAAAATGTAAGGGACATCACCAGGCGTGAAAGCTGTATGGTTTTACAGAGGGTTATGGAGCAGGGGTTAAAGAAGTGCACAAGAGCAGAGAGGATTTGTTTTCTGTTTTTTTTTGTGTGTGTGTGTGTGTGTGTTTTTTAATCATTTTTAGCACATAGACAATAGATATGTATGCTCTTGGGTTAGATTTGATAGACAGTTAACTGCAACAGTGATAAAATTTACTATCTCAATATATTTAATTATTTATATTCCAAATCCCATTGTTTACCTATGTTCTGTGCACTAAGTCCATTGTCTCTCCTCTGCCAGGACTGCCATGCCATATGGAGGTTATGAGAAAGCAGCCAAACGGATGACCTTCAAAGTGCCTCAGTTCGATATTTGCCCTTTGCTTCCAGAATCTATCGTGTTATATAATCAAAATTTCAGAAACAGACCCTCCTTCAACAGAACCCCAATACCTTGGATGCCTTCAGGAGAGTCCTCTGAGTACCATACTGACATCAACGTGCCAAGAAGTGGTGAAACAGAAGAGCTGTAAATCCCTACCCCCAAAGTCTTTCTTTTTTTCTTAGCCCTTTATATTTGCAAGTTGATAGTAAGGAGCTGAAAAGTGCAACTCTAGTCCTGTGAGTCCTTTCTTTTTTTTGCCCATAATCCCAACAAGCTCCTGGTGACTTCTAAACTTAATGTTGCTGTGGTGTTAATCCATATCAGAAACAGTTTGAGGGAAAGGAGTTTTTTATTCACCAGGGCATAAAAGGGCAAAATTAGGAATTTGTTTTCTGTTTAGCAATGCTAAATGCTGCCTATCTGCTTCATAATAAATTTGTCATATATTCACAAGTAATAAAACAACAAGATGAAATAAAAATAAATCTGCTTTTTTTCTTTAAAAATGCTGCTGAATCAATTTAAGGATTAGCAGTAACAAAAGATTCAGTGTCACAACAAGGCTGTCAGCATGGGAAGAAAGATCTGGGACAGTCATAAGATAGGCAGGTATACATCAAGGCAGGTAGGTATACATCAAGGTGAGTAGGATAAAGACCCTGAGACTGTGGTGAGGAATGATGTATTTGAGAGGAAGTCATACAAGTAACCATAACAGAATCAGAGATAAAATAGCAACTAAGTCTCTCAATGTAACAGACAGATTAAAGTTTTTCAGTGTCACCTGAAATTCCCCAGTTCTCCAAGTATAACATAAGCAATAGCTCAGTTTTCTTCACGTGTACAGAACAAGAAGGCAGTGGGCTGGAAAGGAACAGAGGCACTTCCAAGTGAGATTACTTGTCTGTAGTTACAGATCAAGCAACAAGAAGCCTTCATAACAACAGAAATACTTTGACACCACCACAGTGCAATACTTATTCAAATATGGTGCCTCAGAATCATTTCAATTTCTTGTAACAGTTGTATCAATGCAACATATACAGGAAGAAAGCCAGGCACTGTGAAAAACAAATGAAGAACATTGGTTGTCTTCATTAAATGCTTTGTTTCATGGATATTTGCACTTTGACACATGACACACAGACCACTTTCAACACTGCGTCCTGGCTCAGCCCACACAGAGACTGGTTTGCAGTTCTTTGTCCCACTGAACTCTTTGGATCGACATTTCCTCTTACAAACAGGGCTATTCAACTTATTCGCAAGCACAGTTTCCACTGAAGTTTCTCATTTAGGAGTTTTTCCTTCTGGATGAGAAATCCCTACTATAGTATATGTTTTTTTATTGTTTGTATAGCTACAAGGTTGGTTTTATTACTCTCCTCTAAAGGGCTACTGCCAGGGCTACTTAGAGACTTAAAAATTATGCTAACAACATCAAGCTGTAGAAGTGATGAATGACTAGTTTCCTAAACATTCTGCTGAAATTTATTATTTATCTTATTTAATGATTGAGATGTATTTAGAACTCAGTTTAGGGAATAAATTTAAAAACAATAAGGTCATATTTATGTCCTCTGAAGAAGATTATATCAAAAATGAAAAAGGCTGTCTTTTTTAACCTTATCTTGAATGAGTAAATAAAAAAAGCAGGGAAAGGCAAGAATTGTAGAAATAGCACAGTGCTGTCTGGTGGTGTATTTTCAAAGTTCCTTTGTACAAGTGGGCAACATCCACCAGTAGGTTAAGGGACTAGATACACTCCTGAAACTCTCTGGTTCATAACATACTGTTGGACAAGAATTTTTGTCTGTGTGCCTCATTATTCCAAGCCCTAAATGGGGATAAGAAGTTGCAGTGTGCCTGGAATTAGTATTGTATTATTACAAATTATCACCAACATTGCTATTATTACTGCAACTATTACTAATATTCATACTTGTAAGCTAAGAGGATCCTTCAGTTTTGGTAAATCTGCTTAATGAGGCATATAGCTCTTCTTTTGCCAGTACACTTTCAACCTCAAATCCTGTTAAGTGGGATTTATGTGCTTTTGCTTCTAGTACAAAATGGGAAATCTAACATTACATTTTGTAGAACAATTTAGACAACTACTATCTTGCTGTTTACATTGTTTAATATATATTCTACTTCAATCATAATCCAATCTAATGTTAAAAGTGAGAAGAATCAGTAATCCAAATTCTGTCTCAAAAATCATTGGCACAACTCTGTTAATTTCAATGAGGCTTGCAGCAAACGTAATCAGGGCAGAAGTTTGTCCAAAATATTCAAATACTTAAGAGAATGTTAGTAGCTGTTTCTGCTCTTTGTTTTCCTTGGGCTTTGATGCAGACTCAGGGGAATCACCTGTCAGATATTTATTTATATTAGGAATAATAGGATTTTCTAAGATTTAATTACACCGGATTCCCCCCACAAACTAGAAACTGCAAATGGAAACTCAGTCATCTGATTTTAAGCAGGATCATAGCAGTCACAGATAAAAAAAGACCTAACAAGTTATTGTGCCCATCCTCTTGTAAAGGCAGGATACAGTCCCCTTGGAGAGGATGTATTGGACATTAAACTTATATTTCATGGAACAGCAGCCAAAAAAGAATTTAACAGAGAGGGGCTGACCCATGAAAAGAAAGACTCGTTAAAATTTTGTGACATTCGCATTTTTAATTTAGAACAAAATGTTCTGGCATTTTTAGGTATTTACTGTATTATTTCTAGGAACATTATCTTCTGGTTTCCAAGCACTGAAATGCTTCCCTCATGTAGTGCAACTTGTATGACGAAGAATCCAAGCCATACTGAAAACATGTAAAAAAGAAGTTCTTACTTTTAATACAAGAGAAAGAAGTTTAACAAATCTCAATATTACCGTCCATGAATACATACATTCATGTGTTTTAAAATCCCGCCTGAAGTTACACCTGATGGTACAAACTGTGAGGCAGGTAGTGGCACAGTTGGCACGCTTTTCTGTGTTGTGCAGAAAATCTTCCATTTGACTGCAACATATTCCCTAATCAGAGGCCTTGCATCTCATCATAGACTGCCTTATATGAGCAGCTCATCATTAGTGGTGATGAGGATACAATTCATACAACTAACACCTGGGAATTAAATTTTATGTTGTTACTGACAGGGCATTTAGAGAAGATGGCTTTGTCATTAGGCTTAGTGACTCTCAGAAATAAAGTTTAGAACAGTTTCTAGCTAGTAGTAGAATATGGCTTCGTCTTGTCTGACTTTTTTCTTTATTCATACTGTGAACACACAAAATGTATTCATTTTACATTTAAGTACACACAAAATGTTACACATTCATTTTGCTTATATACAAAATGTACGCATACATTTTATATATTCACAGCTCTTCTACAACAGGTCTGGCATCAGACAGACAGAGCTCAAAAGCAATTGTTCTGTTATGGAGAAAACATGTATGTACACTGCCCTAGTCTCTGCACACAAAGTACTGTCTTATGGTGCAAAGCTTGAACATTCATTGCACCAAGGACTTTTTCTCCTACTTAGCTTGTCCTCACAAAAGTTTATGTTCTTTTCCACAGAAGACTGACTGCCACAGGTGTGACCATCTGGCAAACATCCCACATCCAAAG
>JANHGO010000012.1:29541027-29568674 GCA_024606505.1 Aquila spilogaster | reverse complement strand
TCAGTTTCAAAAATTAAATACTAACTTGCACAAGTTAGGTCAGCTTAGGTCTTACGAGTCATGCGGTACACATTTTGCCACTGTTTTCTGTAGGATTTCTGCTTTACATAGAAGCTGAAAGGTATGTGCATCTTTGAGTAATCCAGTAAAATGAGATATGTTCCCTTCATCCTAGAACCAGAACCCAACTGGGTATGGGGGGAAAAACAGGGAGAGTAGTCTCATAATGAACAGGAGCTAAAGGGGAGTCATTTGCATGTACAAAGCTGCACCAAATGCAGGCAATCAACCTTATTTCTGTCATGAATCAGGAAATTGGTTTCCTTGCTATTTGATTCTGCTGGGTTTCCCATTCCCATTACACAGCTACCTCCTAGAACTCTCTAAATAGTTTTCCAGACTTTGTGGTTTTCCTACTACTTCTTGCTTCATGCATACCATTATTTTTCTTCTGTGCTTTCTGATGTATTATTTGAATGCCTGGCATTTTAGGAATTATGTATGAGAGCCTAGAGGACACTGGGTTGAATGATGGAAGAGGAGGGGGCAGAAGGAGGGTGTAAAACAGGGCAAGATCCGAGAGAGCTTTTGAGGCATTACATCATGTATGTACATGTTCCTGAGAAACAGGATATTGAGACGGTTTTATGAATTGCATTAAAATGCAATAGGAGGAGGAAGGGGAACGGATGTTGATTTGAACAAAGAGGAGGAAGAAGTGAGGAACCTATGGAGTGCTAGGTTTTCCTGGAAACTGAGGCAGTTACTGCAGGAGGCCTGAGGAGCAACCTTTTCCTTTCCCCTCTCCTCGGGTCTGGTGGCAGTGCTATCTGAGACTCTGCCCTCTGGGCCGTTAGCTATTAATAACTGCAGGATGCCTGTGCGAGCAGCCTTCAGGAGTCAAATTCACAGCACTTCGCATCAGCAGTTTGTGCTGGGCACAGCTTGCCTGCGCCCAGGCATCCTGGGTGAGCGGGGCTACTGGACAAGCGTGCCCAGCAGCACCCAGAGACGGGCTGGAAGGAAGCAGCCCACTGCTGAGCTCTGGGGCAGGCGCGTGAGCTGGTCTGAGCCTGGCACTGCAAGCCTGAGGTGAGTTGACTGGGCAGCAAAATAGTTTAGAGCAGGTGCTGGAGAGGGTAAAGACTGGTTTGGTTTGCAGCAAAAACAACAAAATTACTTCTGCAAAGACCAATGCAGAAAAAGACAGAGGAATTGAACCAAGGGATACAGCGCAGGGGAGAAAAGGATAATTGTGGCTCTGGCTTTATGTATGGGATAGTTGGGAGGATGGGGGCTGAGGCTCCAGCAGCCTCACCGTGATGGGGTGGCTGAAAGAGCAGTAGTCCCAGTGTAGCTCTTGACCCTGTCCATACTGAAAGACTGCTGCCCCTTTCCTTACGCTAGACCAATTGCATGCAGCAGGTTTTCCACTCCCCAATCCTGCTGGATTAGTAAAGGAGGACAGCAGAATGGGGCGGATTTGCCCTCACTGCTCCTTGGGAATGGGTGTGCTAGAGGAGCACAGTTCCCCACCAGGGCCAGCCCTTTCTGTCTTGCCCCAGGGAGTCCACGTTTGGGGCATACAGATGATTTCCCTCTGTTTTGCCAGTCTTATGACCCATCAGATGGGCCATAACCTCCCACCCCCCCGCCTCCTGGCAGCATTGCCCCTTTCCTGTCAAGCAGGGCCTGCTTCTTTTATATAGCCAAGCAGATGTCTGGCTGCTCGAGGAGAATGTGCAGCGCGTGCTTTATGGCTGCACCTGCTCATGCGTGCTTTGGGAATACACCAGGATGGGCTCTTCTATGATGTGAACTACATAGGCAGCATCTCAGTAAAAAGGAAAGCTTGGGAATCTGAAAGAAAAACTAATCTGAGAGAGTATCTGCCAATGTGATTGGAGCTGGTTTGCTGTGGCTGGGCTTCTTTTAGCAGTTATCATCACCTCATCACATGAAAATCATGTTGCAAAAGGAGCAATGGTAGAATGAAACTGCAAAACACACAGGAGATAAAAATGTCTTGATCACAACAAGGGCAGCGTACAAACTCCTAGAGCCAGCTTGCTAGTTTTAAAATATAACTCATAGTTCAATGTCTTCAGTTCTGAAATTTTTAGCAACTAAAGTGCAAAGAATCACTAAGACAGAGATGGTTAGTTATTGCTATTGCTGAAGCCAATGGGTCTTTGCTCATTTTTTTTTTTTATTGTATTGTATTAGGTGAGAATCTGTCCCTCTGTATGCTGTTGTTTGGGCACGGACAGTATTGAAGTGAAGGCAAGACATTTGCCCTACTTGCATTATGTGTGATAAACCCCAAGGACTCTGAGAAGCTGCCTGAAGTGGAATTGCTGAGATTTCTCCTAATTTTCCCTGACTTTGCAGTACAGATCTCTCATCCTATCTGGGGACAGAGATGGGGAACACTGTACCAGAAGAAATCTCCCTCTTCTCCTCCTCCCCCCTCCAAAATGATATGCGATAAGATCAATACATAAGATACAGGTGCAAGTGACTTCAAATTGGGCGAAAAACTTTTCCTTTAACAAGTTTGCCTATGCCTTGTTCCTCCAGCCCTTCTGTAACAAAACAGTAGCAGTCATAAAAGACAGAATTACTTAGGGGTTTGGTTTGTTCCTTTTTTTTAACAGAACATGCAGTCTAGTGGTTTTCTTAATACCTATTCTAATTCTAATAGGACCAAATATCCGAACCAAACTTGCACATTATTCAAAAAGCTCCCAAATAACTCATGGACAGACACAAAATCTTTATACAAAAATACATATTACCATCTAATTATAACTGCATGGTATTATAATATGGTATGATAGAGCAAATTTTCAAACTGTCATTCTGTTACTGCAGCACAAGATGATAACAGAGTACCACTGTGGCACACGTGGGTGATGGGAGACTGCCATATTGCAATTAAAATGCCTATTTTGGACGACAATGCTATATGGCACCTTGGCAATGCTTCTGCTGTGATCTGCTGCCATATTTTGTGTCATAATGCTAAGTCTCCAGAGAACACCACAATGGTCTGATGATGATATTCTGTATGGGATGATAGCATTCACTAGCTCCTTCATGTGGAAGGGATAGAAAAGAACCTGTGTGTGACATGAAGGCTGTGTATCTCTTAACTGTAGATGGCAACTAAAAGAGAGGCAAGAAATACCTTTCTAGTGTTTCATTCTCCATTTCCTTGTGTGTTTAGAGCAAAGCAGACAACCCTTTGTGGGAATGCCCCTTGCAGGGACTCCTGCTCCTGTTAAAAGGAAAAAGTCCACTAAACTCATTGGGAAGCTGACACACGAAGGTAAGATATGCAAACCTGCACACGTGAGAATTGTTTGGATTTCAACCTGAATTTCAGCCTTTAAAATTTCATACCCTGTCTGACTGAACTCCCAGAGCAAGACATGCAGTGAACATACCAGGAGACAGACCCACAAATATTACTGAAACTCAGCCTTCAACCACATCACATTTTCTAATTTACTGTTCAAAAGCATTGCACACACACTCAGGCAAACCCATATCCTCCTGCAGCATTAATTTGGATGCACACCAATGTGAATGGAAAAAGAACATGATCTATTATGGGTATCAATATTGCAGTGCCTAGTTATATTCTATGTTTTTTCTCTCTCTTATAACCTTTGTCTCTAATTTGTTTTTCTTCTACATGAGAGAATTCCTTTGATTCCAGCACTCATTAGTTGAAAAAGTCAAAGTCTTTTAGAGGGGGTAATACAGCAGGAAGAATATAACTTGGGATACTTTCCTTTCCACAGAATACCTGTGTATTGGGTAGGGTGACTTTTAATTAACTGTGATATCCCTATCTTCTCTTTACCTTTGACAGCATGGGGAAGATTTTTAGAGGTTTTAAAAAGTAATAATTCAGTGCTGTCCCTTTCTTCAGCCCCCCAAAAGGGCTGTAGAAACTTCTTTGCTAGGGTACAGGTGTATATTTTTCTGTTTGTCCCTAATCCTTTATTCAAGTTAACAAATAAGTAAAAATCCAATTTGCAGTTAAAGGACATTTTGTCCTGTGCTATGAAAGAGTGCTATATAAAATTGGCTTGCTAAAAAAATAATAATTTCTTCAGAGATTGTCTAATAAAACAAATGGGCTTATACCAGTTTTATACCAGTTTAAGGATGGAGGTTCACTCTCTGTTGGAAATGAGATGTAGAGGTGGATAAGTGGTCTTAACCTTGCTTAATACAGAAAAAAGAAAGCCTAGGAAAAGTTGCTTGTTTCTGAATGAAAAGCTTTAACTGCATTTCTGCAAGATTTTTACACTGAAAATGTTTGAATTCCTTGTTTTGATGGAGAATTGGTGGTACCAAATTAAATGGAAAAGGACTTATTGAGTAACCAGCACATTAACACTTGAAGAGAACTTCAACTACTTTTTCCTTAAAAAATTCTCCTTAAAACAAACAAACAAAAAGATATAATAACCTTGAATCTTGCCATGGTTTCAGGATAATGTTTAAACCAAAGCATGCCAGAGTTGTCTTTATTTATTATATGTTGGCCCAATCCGAAGAGCTGACTGCCACTCATCTAATTCCAGAGGAGGGGAGGCAAGTGTAAAGCAGTAACCAGACAAGGCAGTGGTGCATTTTGAGGCAGTACTAAGGAATCCTGCTGCACTGCCTGAGGTGCTTCAGATGTGAGACACGTGCATCTAGCTCCACCTTTACGCAACTCTTCTCTGTGTAGATTTGCCTTGATTGCAATCCAGAGTAAATTTCACCCATCTATATCCAAAGTGTCATCAGTGTAAAAATTTGGTGCATAGGTTATTTCCTAACAACTTAATTTAGAAGAGAATTTGGCTGCTTTGAAGACACTACTGATGCTGGGAAGCAATGGCCAAGAGACTTGGACCAGAGCACTTCCTAAAGTGTCCCATTTTTTATGTTTTGTAGTCATGCCACAAGAGGTGTCCAAGCTGAACTTGGGAAAGAAGATCAGCATCCCCAGAGATGTGATGCTAGAAGAGCTTTCTCTCCTCACTAACAAAGGATCCAAGATGTTCAAATTACGTCAGCTGAGGGTGGAGAAGTTCATTTATGAAAATAACCCTGATGCCTTCACCGACAGTTCTGTGGTAGGTCGGAGATTAAAACTAAAAAGCTGCTCCATACACCCAGGGGAAACAGGAATGGAGTGTGCCCAAGCTCTCCTCTGTATGTGCATGGGCCAGGGGGTGGGGATCTACTAGCAAAGTAGTGCAGGAAAAAGACAAAATAATATAAAACCACAAGTTTTATTTCTTTTCGGCAGCAGCATTAGTTTCCTTTGGCAAATACTTGGTTTCACACATGCAGAGGCATGAGAAAATTCAGTACTGAGTGACGAGGGAGGACTGCATGTTTGGCACATGTTCAGAGCTGCGCAGGGTGGGACTAACTGTTTTTGTACCCATTCCATTTCTTCTCTGCAGGATGGAAATGATCCATCCAGGTCTGACTTCAGCTCCAGTAGGTGCAGTTCTATTTTTAGCCTAGGATACCCTTTTATGCTTCCTGCTGGGCAAAGTCCTCTGCTCATTTCTGCAGGAGGTTCCACAAATGAAAATTCAGACAGAAACCTCTAACCTGACACTGCAATATCTTCAATTCATTTGCTAGAAGCTACATTTGTTGTCTTCTAAAGTATTTTTCTATCAGATACGGTGTATAAATTCAGACATTCTTCTTCTTCTTCCCTTTCCCATGAGTTAGTACTGTTGTTTAATCTTTGAACTTCTCTCTACATTAGTTGCTGGTGTAAAGTCTTCTGAAGATACTTAAACTTTTACAAATTAAACTCTCCTTTCACATGATTGTCAGCAATACAGTAAAACAAATAGAAAATTTTTCAGGTTCATATGCATTTTGATGTAGAATCTTGTCTTCTGATGTTATTTAAAATTTATTTGGTGTCATTTTATCCCTTTACGGCATCTATTTTCCAGTCCAAGGAAACTCAAGCAAAATAATAAAAGTCAAGCTGAAGAAAATGTTCTGCCAAACAACAACATGCTATTTTTTACCCCTCTGATGTTTTTAAAAGCAGCAATAAGTAAATCTTTGTAGTTCACTTCTAAAAATGACAATTTGGGAAGCAGGATGTGGAAAGATGCCTGGGGGGGAAAAAAAAAGTCATTAAAATTACAACAGTAGGTCAGATTACAGATCAGGGATGACAGACTGGAGATATAGCAAGCATATCCGGTGTTAGACTTTGGGCAGTTTCTTCATCTCTTTGTGCTTTAGGTAGTTCATCTCTTCAGTGAGCTATCTCCTAGAAAGGATGTGAGAATGAATGGTGTGTTGAACTTTGGACTCTTCAGATGAAAATCTTAGAGAAATGCAAGCTGTTTTTATAAATACTCAGCAATCTCAGAGCTCCTAAAACATAGAGGGCCAAGTTCATATGTCAAAATCCGCTGCAGTGAGGAGGAGTGAGAAAATAATAAGGTGAGGGAATAAAAAAGCTGAAGTCCAAACTTATAAAATTTGAGGGTGTCACTTAAGTGTGTCCAATCAGAGAAATACAAAGCGAATGAGCTTTGACAAACTGACTCAAAACTGTACATGCAGAGAGTCCCTCCAGGACTGACATTACAAAGGCTGATGACAATCAATTCTTTTTTGTTAGCTGTTTTTCCTACTTTGTTTATTCATCCGTGCCCGACTTTCACACCATACCCTTTCTGTAGTGAATCTCTCCCTCTATTCTGTAAGAATACCCCTGCTGCCAAGCTCTTTGAACAAGACTGTAAGATACTGTGCTGTGGAGAAATGTACTTGGGGGTTAGACAAGACCCTAACAAGCCTAGGATTTTCTTTATGGCTTTGCTATATGAGAACAATGGAACAGTCTCCAAACAGCAGCTGATACTCTGCTTTAAAATCCTCCATGATTCACTTTCAAGGCTATCTTTTCTCCACATGCATGGTACAGATAACAAATCTCCACTGGTCAGTGCAGGAAGACTTAGGTCAGCCCTAGAGCCTTCACTTGGGGCCAGCTTAGCAGGATCACAAACGTAATTGTTACCATTTGCTGGCTGCCCTGTGCGCTCTGTGCAAGGACTCTGCCAGGCTGCATCCACTGCCTCTGGGGATAACTATTCTCATGAACACAGCCAGTATGAGTTAGCACCTTTGCTGGCAGTCAGAGCAGTGAGAAGAAAAGCTGAGCGATCACAGCAATTGAGCCATGCTCTCGGACAGCTGGTTGCTCTTGGGCAGGTAAAGGCAACAGATCTGTGGCCTCACTGTTATCTTCCAAACCATAAGGACAGTGCCTGACCTTAGCATCAAATAACTTTCATCAAAAAGCCCTTTTGATTGCAATATTTTATTAGCTTTCTGTTCCCTTCCTTTGTTGCTCCTGGCTCTTCTCAAAGGCAGATGCAGAAAAGAAGGCTTAAACAAAAGGGAACTGTGGGAAGAAGATAATGGCAGAGTAAAGAATTCCTACTGCTACTTCCAGTTATTTCCCCCTCCCAGTTAATTTCCACATCCTTTTCTCCCCATCCCAAAGAAGTCCTTGTGCCTTTAAGGCTGTGGGACAGTGGAGGGATTTAAAGCTGGTCGTGTTTTCTGCTTTTATATCACAGATTTCTTAACTATCAGAATATTCTCAGGACACGCTTAGCAAAGCAGGTCAAGAAAGTTCTGGGATGGAGTACAGATGGCTTCTTTCCCCCAAAAGTGTAACAGCAAGGTAATGTAATATAAAAACACACAAAGAGAAAGGTTATTAAAAATAAATCTAAACCATATAAGGGGTCCCAGAATAGCCTGTGCTGTAGCCATAAACCTTCCACACAAGGGAGAAGATCTCAGCAGTCACCTGTCATTGATCACCCTCCTGCTTCTCTCCTCCTCCTTCTGCAGCCAACCAACCACACTGGACAATCAGATCACTCTCCTTACTTTTGGAGGAGAAAACATATATATGGTGTGTGCGTGAATGTCAGATAGCTCCATGCAAAAGTGAAAACCTGCCACTCTATCACTGCTGCGGCTCCACCCATCCAATTAAAGGCAAACAGTAGCTAAACCCACAGTCAAAAGGACCGACCATTCCCAACATGAGCAAAATGAAATGCACTACCTACTGCATAGCTGTTTTCAATACTGTGACCCTCTTCTCTTGCAAATATGTAGTACAAGGGGATGTTTTTAGGGAGGGCTGAGTTTGACACTTCTAGCACACTGATACCCTGCCAAACAGGGAGGGTTCATGTGACATCCTCCTTGTTTGGTGCTGTGCTGGAGAAGCTGGGCTCTCCTGAGCCCTGTCTACTAAATCAGAAGAAGGATTTCTTCTCCTCACCCCAGGCTGTGCCGCCCTGTTGCAGGAACTGTGGTTTTCTCCATGTCTTAGAGGATATTATCAACCTCACTGTGGAGCTGCAAGATGCTATTCGCTACTGACTAAAGACCATGATGAAATCCTATCTATCTTGCTATGTGCTCTATTACTGTAGCATCTGACCAACTATAGCATAAAGGAAATTACTACATGTATTTTTTAACAGTGAAACTGAACCTTAGGGTAGATTAATGAATCACCTAAAGTCATAGAGAGGGTCTCAGTCTTATCTCGGGGTCTCCTAAATCCCACTTCACTGTTTAGCAGTTAATAGATCAGCAGTTCAGAGACCTTTTCTCCACTTCACAATGCTAAATTTGTTTGGCCTCAAACACATCAAGATCATGTGAAACTATGCTTCTTAGCCTTACAGCTCCAGTCATTATTGCCCTAAATTCTCTCAAGGTCCCCCGGCCACTTTGGGAACCTCTGCGTAAGACCTTCTTGCTATCATCAAGAGTAAACTGAAAACAAAACCATAGTTATGCTTTTTGGGTGTTGCTGTTACACTGTTTTTCTTCCAGTGAGGATCCTTAAAAATAGACTTTCTGCTAGTCAAATCCAGTGGCCTGATTTGGGTTACATGCAGGAGACAGTTTAGAGAAAGACTTGATTTGCCTCCCCCCGCCCTTTCTGCTTTACATACCAGATCTTAAATCAAAACCATTGGGAAGGTGGAATGACCAATATCTGAGTAGACAATTATCAGCAGTAGTACATAAAAAAACCAAAGACCCACAAACAAAAAAACCCCACCTTGATACTTTCTCAGACTCGCCCACAAGTTAAAATAAATGCCATTTCCACATCTTGGCAGTGTTTGTATGAAGACAAGCTGAATGTGTGTTGCCAAGTAATTTCTGCTGGTCTTCAGGTCAAGAGATTTCTTCGGATAAGCTAAGACATCAACTGTGAAACAAAACAGAAGAAGTGAAAAAGGGTTAAAGAACTGGATTACTGTTCTTCTGGATAACGGCAGGAGTTACCCTGTATTCCTTTTGCTGCTGAACAAGAACTCAGAGGAGTAAGCAGAGGTTGCAGCAAGAAAATGGAAGTGGTTATGTTACAACACCAAAAGTGGTGCTTCACAGCAGATGGAAGTACACAACCTACCTCAGAGATCTTACATGTTAAATAGCCAGACATGATACAGTGTGTGAAGGAAAGCATAAGGACGGAGGAACAGAGATATTATCATGCAGCTACTTGGTTTAATGCACAAGCGTGCACTGATGGCTCTGTTTCCCCCTTAATGTACTCAGAAGAATGCCAATCAAGATCACTGGAGGTAGCGTTTAGGGGAAAATGTTAGGAAAAGCATTCTTTCTAGGAAGTCTGTTCTGCAGGGAATATTAAACCTCTTGAACAAATGTTATAGGATAACCACGAGCTGAGATACGAGAGAGCCTCAGGTTATGACCTAAGTGGAGCAAGCCAGCTGAGATGTAACTTTTCCAACAAAATGAGCCTAGCTGTGCTGGAGTTGGATTGGTCCAGAAGACCTAGAGGTCCCAACTATACCCAAAGCTGTGTAAGAGTGAACATGAAGTCTGATGCCTTCTTACTCAAGAATTGAGTTGTGTGGAAACAGCAGAATGACAGAGAGGAAGAGCCTTTTTATTTTCCATAGCAGTTTGTTAGAGCACTGTGACAAAACTTTGGACCGAAATTCTGAAACTCAGTTTCTTTCATCCACAAAGAAAATGTGGCAAGGATGACATAAAATATACAAATAAGATATAAATAATTCAGGGTAGTATTAGATAAAAATTCCTATTATTTAGATGGGTAAATTCAGGCATAGAGGCAAAAAATAATTTGCCTAAGATTGAACAGCAAGTCAGAAGTAGACCTGAAAATAGAGAGCAGGAGCTCAACCCACTGAATGGTGCCTCTTTGGGGAGCATGTTTAAAAAAAAATTAGCTTATGATCCTTCAACAGCTGAGGTTACTTTTTATTTTCATCCTTTTTTTTAAAGTGAATCATAGGTTTAAGGCAGTGGAACTCCAAATTAAGGACCGAGGCACACACTTTGATAAAAACAGCAGGCATTCTATGAGACTCTCCAAGTGTCTGAATTTTAAATCTCCCATCCCACCGTTAAGGAGCATTTGAGTGGCTGCCACTGAGAGGACACAGTCACAGTAACTTCAGAAGTGTTAGTAACCACATAGGCATCAAACCTTTGGGAAGCTCTTTATCAGTGAGGTGGAAATAGAAACACATTTGGTGGCCTCAATCATTCTCTTCAAGGCACAGCAAGGAGCTGACGGGGAGCACACAGTGTCTCCTCCTGGGGACTGCCTGCAGTGACATCAGGGCGTTGAGATACTTAAGAGATCTCAGCTCCATTAGTTGGATCATCTTTCATTATCTATTTTTCATAAGACATGCAGTAGCCCTAGAGAATTCAGAATTCGTCCATCTAGGCACTCAGCCTGTGGGATCAGGCTCTTGCTAGCCCTAAGGACTTCAAAGACATGAGCCCAATTTGTTTAGCCAACCCAGGGGACTACACATCACATGAACTTGCCACAATTGTTCTCTTGTTAGAGTGGATTTAGGGACACCCAGGGACTGATAACATCCACTACCTCTAGCAACGCACCAACAGGGCAGACCCTACCACAGAGGAACTGCGTGATCTGCACCCAGAGCCAACAGGAGAAGGTTATCAGCCTTCTCGGTTGACACTGCTGGACTTCTCTCCTGGGGTTTCCACCAACAGGGTCAATCAACCGTAACTGAGAGGTCGGTTTTGTGATGCAGATATGCATATATGTAAAAGCTCCACATGCTTTAGCAATGGCCCAAGACATGCGTTCCCCTCAAGTGTAAGCTGTATTTCACTCCAAACATCCTGACCAGAGGCATGCTGTAAGTACTGGAGACAAAGCTCCACCTACCCAGCTTTGACTATGTGAGACTCCTGCTTGAAACTGCTGTTCCTGAACTCCGCTCTCTTGGAATGAGCTCATTTGAATCCACCGAGGTTCAAGATTTCAAAAAGATGAATTTGCCTTTGCCTCCTATTACTTTGAGCTAAGACAATCTCTTGTGGTGGCCAAAACTAAAGAAAATTACATTTTTATTCTAGCAGGTGAGTAGACTGGGGTATTGCATGGAGAATGGGTCTTTCCTACCTGAATGGAGATGTCTGCTGAACATAGGATGTTTTCCCAGTGGGTCCATGAAGAATCATGAACTAGCCTGAGACCAATCAAACTAATTTCATTTGCAGCTAAATAAGACTTAGGTGTGGCCTTGCTGAGGCAGACTTTTTGTTTCAGAGAAACTTCACTCCTGCTTGGTGATAATACTGCAACTTAAAATGACAGCAGATGACAATGATGCCCCTTCCTGGTCACATCAAATACTGCTATGCAAAAAACCAAACCAGCCTGTTTTACTCATGTTATGCTGATGTTTTGATGTAGAGTGCATGTAAGTAACCAGAGGAAAAGATAAATAAGCATTTAATTCTCAGGAAGAGCACACAGCATGGGTGAAACTTGAAGGAAAACAGATGCAAATCCTGCTTTGAAATTACTGAGCAAATCAGTAGAAGCACTAACCTTGCAGATATATTAACATTTTGAGAATAACCTCATTCTGACCCCTAGCCCTCAAAATACCCTTTTTTCAGTTTGCCTTTTTACAGTTACATAGCTCCCACGCATAATTGAACAGATTGCCCTGCTAGCTCCTGTGTACAGCTTAATGCTCACAATCCTCTCCCCTCTCAGTGCTTCCTGACATTCAGGGGAACATCATCTCCTCTGTTCCTAAAAAGGGAATTCCCTACAGCTAGGAGAAGGACAGACAGTCCCTAAAGGCCCTGGGGGCACCAGCTCTGCCACTTCAGCCTGCAGCTGGCTGCCTGCCTGGGTTGCAGCCTGGTGACCTGCTGTGAAACCCTGGACACTGTTGCTGGAGACACAGGGAGCGGAGGGTTAGATAATTCTGCCTTGAGCTTTGTGGGGTTTTCACTTCTCATCTATTTTTGGCTGACCGAACAGCTGGCCTTGGAAGCCTGTTTACAGCCTGGAAAGCTTCTTTTTGCTAAACTGTACTAGGTGTAAGAGCCCTGAGAAATCCTTAACCCTCTGAGAGCCAGCCCTGAGGTTGGCACTCTTGTCTCCCATTGACAGCCTGAGATGAATTTATGCAAACAGAATTGCACCATGAGGAACCACAGATTCATTCACTTTAGCTGTATTTGTTATATCTTTGTGCAGCTATAGCCAATCCCCTAGTCCAACAGTAAAGACCATATGTAATATATAACCCATGTTACTTGTAATACACAAGAGATACTTTTTTATATCTGATAGGATTCAAGCTTTGATCTCACTGATGACCAATACATAAAACATTTTTGCAAACATATCAGTTTCTGTTCCACACAAGTACTTATTAAAATTGCTGTGTGCAAAGGCAGGACCTTGTGCTAGCACCACAGGGTCTATAAATCCTGCATAGACAGTTTGCTCTTTCACTATGTACTGCAGGGATTGTGCCTTCTAACCTGGACTGGGGAGAGTGGATGGCCTGGAAAATAATGACCAACTTGATTTTATTGATGGATACAGCTTGCTTTCTTGCCTTGTTGCTGGTTAGATTTGGTTCGTTAATGCACGTATTGCGACAAACAAAACTCTTCCTTTTTGTCATTTTCCTCTTGTGGTTTCCAGGAAGTCTTTCATGTTTTCCCAGGCTGCTCTCTCTTCAGTCTTTCTCAACATGTAAATACCCCTCCCCATACAGACCTTTATATATATATATATATATATGAAAAAAGACATATGGGCAGTCATCTTCCAGGCTTTTATGTTGTCACAGTTACCCTGTTGTTCTGGTGCCCTTTAACACTTAGCTCCCACACTGTAATCGAGCTGACTTGGCTGGGCTACCTTAACCTCGACATGAAAACATTTCCTATTTCTTGTCCAGCTTGCTTTCCCGCAGGTTAGCCAATGCATCTCCTTCTGGACCTTTACCTGCTCTGGCAAAAGCTGCATTTCCTTCCCCTTCCTCCTGTATTTCATACTGATCACTGTTGCGGACAATACACAGATCCCTCTCTTCTCACCCTGATCATATAAAATGTCTAGGAGGCATCCATTAAAAGGTGTGCTACCATCGCCCTTGCTGCTGTTCTATAACTGCTCCTATACTGAATACAGAGAATAACTCACATGAAGTTCTGCTACTGGTTTTGTAACTCAGACACAGAACTGGTCAGATCATGGAGACTCAGGAGTTCACATTCTGGGACCCAACCCTGCAAATGTGAATGGACCGTGTCCAGTAACAGGGATTCCTACTCTTTTTTCTCCTGCCCTAGGATCACTTTCAGAAGTTCATCCCACCAGGAGGGCGTTACGGGGAAGATGCTCATGGCTATGCCCATGGGCGGATGGTAGGAGGAGTGACAGCGGGGCAGCATGGCTCCAGTAAGCAGCAGTATCCTGCTGTTCCTCCTAGGCCTGGAAGCAAAGGAGGCCCTGGGGACAGTGAAGGGGAGCGTGCAGGGGAATCGGCTGGAAGTGGTGGAGAAGGAGGCGATGGTACTGGGAAAGGCAAGTATCTCTCTGCAAGAATAAGAAATAGCTAAAGCTGTCAGAGCTCATGCCAACCTTACTCTTAGGGACAAGTAAATTAATTTACCAAAACCTGAATTCTTCCAAACTAAGTTCCATTGCAACGTCCAGAAAAGTTGAACTGCCTTTAGCTTGATAGTTTTGTTTGCATGCTTCTGTGTTGCTACATCATAGCAATGAAGCAGAAATACCTTCATTGGTTGGACCAAAGAAATGATGGGAAACTTAACTACTGGGCTCCTAAGGTTGATACAGCAGTATGCCAGTATGGCATACCCTTTCCATTCAAAGGTTTCACACTGACCACTACTGGAGACAGTATTAACTCTAGCTCAGTAGTCTAACCTGACACATCAGTCTCGAGTATATCGGCCCTGATTTCAAATCAAAGCTTCCATCTAAACAAACAGCACTTTTTGGATAATCTTCAGAAAGGAACAGCAATATTTCTAAATCTTATCTGGTAATCACCACCGGTCTACTGAAGCAGTATCTGTACAAGTAAAAGTACTTTTCATTGAATTTAGTCTTTGCTTAATTTTATCCTTTGTTTAGTCTGGCCAGAAACCTCTAGAACCAAATTCCTTGTATGAGAATCAGCAGGTGAAATTGTTATTTTAACAGTACCTATGGGATTTTACAATAAAAAGCAAATTTGCTTGGGAACCAGGAACCACTGTCATAAGTAACCAAATGAGTGACTTGTAAAATCCAAGGTTTTTCATTTACATTCTGGAATAATGCGCATTTTATATCAAAACCAGCTTTTACATTTCTGGGCATCCCTGTGAAAAAGAAATCTGTGTAGACTCTCAGTCTTCTTACAGGAGATTTTTCTCCATTGTTATCCTATTTCTGTGTGCAGGGAGAATAAGGATTAATATCATCCTATAGCTTTTACTGCAGAGCTGGATCCCAACTACTTTTATTTTTCAACCCTAACAATCAATTTACTTCTAAATTACTTAGTTTAAGTCCTTCACACAGAAAGAGGGGGGTAATGGTTTTTATCTTCTTTATGAAAATGAGATTCTTGTACATGTCTGCAATTCTCTGAAACCACGGAAGCCCAGGGTTTGGCAAGGTTTGAAGAAAATAAGCAAGACAAAGAAAGAAGGTGTGATAAAGAAGAAAGTTTCAGATGAGAGTAATAGGGTTCATTTACTTCATATGGACTTACATTTTCTACACAAACTGTGGCACCATGGAAGCACCAGTATGGCTAACTCCACCCATCTGCCTTAATGAAGCTAAGCAGAAGTCATTGCTCAGGATTTTTAAGGCTTATGAAGGATGAGAATCTTAGAAGTGTGCTACATATCAATACACAACCAATGGTCTTATTAGCAAGGTGGTACTATACACAACTGGAAGAAAAAAGAAAAGAAAAAAAAAGAAAAGAAAAGACACACTGAATGAAAACCCTTGTCTAAGCTCATTTGCTTAATGGTGCAGGCAGAAGCTAACCTAAAATTTCTGGCAATCAAGTATCTGACTTAACAGCAAAGTGCAGCTCTGTCATTGACAGGATTTTAACTTCCAGAGAGATACCCCGTCATATTTTCAAACTGCTTTTAGCCATCCTGAGGTGTTTGACCCAGACTTGGCTCTTAACATCCTGGTTCAGGAGGGGGAAAATATGAATGTCTGTTCATTGAAACACTAAGAAAATGCCAACTTACAAAAATACTGAGACAAGGGAGAGGGTCATTTTAGAACATTCAAGAATAGACTACTGAGGAAGATGTTAGTAAAGATGGTTGTGGGTTGCCAAGACGATGAAATACGATGGTTAAAGGTTTTCAGTCAGTTAGAGCCAGCTTCAAAGTTTGAGCCTAGTTTTGGAGTGTACAGTCTGGGATTTGTTTGTTGCATCTGATGATGACAGTGAGGTTTATATGGAGGGGTTATGTCTGCTATGATCAGACAGAGAAGAGAGAAGTAAATTATGAAATTAGATAGCATTTTGCCTTGTATAACACTTCCCCTGAGGTAGTGAAAGAGATGATGGGGTAAGGACATTTGTTCTTGGTGTAAGAGGTTTCTATCTGAGCGACCAGAGAGAAGAATGAAAAAAACTAGCTTTCAAATATATGCTCTAATGCAAATTCCTGGATGAGTGGCTCTTAGACTGTGATACACCTACTTTTGTGGATGAGGATGGAAGTCGCGTATGACAGTCTTATGTAAGATAAATCTAACTATAAAATCTCAGACTTGATCGAGGAATCTATTGAATCTGGAAACAAAGCTGGTGTCTCAACTTCAATAGCAGAATACAGAAATGCAATGTATTTAGAATAAGTGTCATCTAACGAGAGTGTTTTACCTTCCTCTGTTTACAGATGGAAAGTCAGGAGGCAAAAAAATCACTGTATTTAAAACTTACATCTCCCCCTGGGAACGAGCAATGGGTATCAGCCCTGAGGACAAAAGTCAGTTCACCATTGACTTACTGTCATATAGTCCCAAAGCTGATTTCCCCCATTACAAGTCTTTTAACCGGTAAGTCTTCTTGGATATTCAATTCAGTTTATTTAGCATGAGAAAATACAATAACCCTGGCCGTAGCCATCCTGTCTTGTGCAATGTAAGTAAGTTTTAGATGCATGTCATTTTCTTAGCACAGTCTCCTGTGTATGAAATGTTTGGAGGCCTACAAAGAGAAAATACATTAAGAGGTAGAGATTTTAATTCAGCTTATGGACAGAAAACCTATGCAGATGGATAAAAGGACTTTAATCCTATTTCCCTTTCTTTCTCACCCCATTTGACCAGGGAGATTTAGCTTGCCACTGTTTATTACTGCAGCCATTTAAAGTTCAAGAGTTCAGGAAAAATACTTACGATCAGAAGCTATATACCTAACAGTACTTCAGATAAGAATCAAGATCTTCCTGCTGCTTCTGAGAAGAACTGAAAGTTTTACAAATATTTCTAGGGCAGCAACAATTTCCTGTTAACCTCTGTATATAATTTTGCCACCCAATTCCATAGCCTCAGGACATCACTACCCAGGACAAACCCAAATCCCACTCATTTCTGCAGTAACCCAGTGTCTGCCTCCTACATGTACAGGGTACCAACAGGTGTGAAAGGTGTATGGTTTGATGGAGATTGATGCAACAGGAGTGAAGGAAGTGCACAGGAGCAGAGGGGTGTGGGGGGGTTGTTTTTAAATCTTTTTTAGTACATATGCAATGGATACATATATGTTCTTGGGAAGGATTTGTTGGCCAGTGAGCTGCAACAGTGGTAAAATTTACAGTCTTGGTAACTTTCATTATTTATTTTCTAAATCCCGTTGTTTACCTATGCTCGGTTTGCTAACTCCATGTATTCCCTTGTGCCAGGACTGCCATGCCTTACGGGGGTTATGAGAAAGCAGCCAAACGGATGACCTTCAAAGTGCCTCAGTTTGATATTTGCCCTTTGCTTCCAGAATCTCTCATGATATATAATCAAAATTTCAGCAACAGACCCTCCTTCAACAGAACCCCAATACCTTGGATGCCTTCAGGAGACTCCTCCGAGTACCATACTGAGGTCAATGTGCCAAGGAGTGGCGAAACAGAAGAGCTGTAAATCCCCACCGCCAAGGCCGCCTTTTTTTCTCAGCCCTTTCTATTTGCAAGTTGATAGTAAGGGCCTGAAAAATGCAACTCTAGTTCTGTAAGCCCTTCCTTTCTTTTGCCCTTAGCCCAGACAAGTTCCTAGCAGGTTCTAAACTTATCTTCATGGTGGTGTTAATACATATCAGAAACAGTTTCAGAGAAAGGAGCTTTTTATTCACCAGGGCATAAAAGGGCAAAACTAGGAAGTGTTTTTCTGTTTAGCAATGCTAAATGCTGCCTGTCTGCTCCACAATAAATCTGTTTGTCATGTATTAACAAGTAATAAAACACCAAGAAGAAAAAAAGCCTTTGTGTTTTCTCTTTAAAAAATGCTGCTGAATCAATTTGGGGATTAGCAATAACAAAAGTTTCAATCTCACAGCTAGACTGTTAGCATGGGAAGAAAGATTGGGGACTGATGGGGATGGTCATAAGATAGGTATACATCAAGGAAGCTTGGATAAATACTGCAAAACTGATGGTGAAGAATGATGACTTTGAGAGGAAATGATACAGGTAATCATAACAGGATCAGAGCTAAAATAGCAAGTCAGCCTGTCAGTGTAACAGACAGATGAAAGTATTTCACCGTCACCTAAGATTCCCCAATTCTCCAGAGTATAAAAGCAGTGATAGCTTAAGAAGTTGGGTTTTTTTCACACAGAGACCAAGAAGCCAATAGGTTGGGAAGGAACAGAGGAACACCCAAGTGAGATGACTTGCCCATAGCTACAAAGCAAGAAAGAAAAAGCTTTAATTGCAACAGAGATAATTTGACACCCGCCACAGTGCATTACTTATTCAAATACACAGCATCAAAGTCTATTCCATTTCTTCTAACAGTTCTAGCAATGCCACACATACAGGAAGAAGGACAGACACTGTGGAAAACCAATAAGGAACTTTATTTTTCTACATGAAATACCTTCTGTTTCATGAACATTTGCACTCTGACACATAACGTACAAGACTGCTGTTTCACTACCATACCCTAGCTCAGCCTGTATGGAGACTGGTTTAGAATTCTCTGTCCTGGTGCCATCTTTAGATCAACATTTCCTCTTATAAACAGGGCTAAACAGCTAGCTTACTGCGACAGCTTCCACTGAAGTACTTTTAACTCAGGAGTTTTTTCCTCCTTGTCTAGAAATCCCTGCAACCATATATTTGATTTTTATTCTGTTTGGATAGTTATGAAGTTGGCTTTATTACACTCCTCTAAAAGGCTACTGCGCAAGATCTGTTAAAAATTGTGCTAATAATAACAAGCTGCAGAAGTAATGAATGAGTAGCTTCCTAACCTTTCCACTGAAATGGCTAAACATTTATTATATGTCCTATTAAATGATTAAGAAGTATCCATAACTCAGTTCTGTGACTAAACTTAAAAACATTAAGGTGGTACTTTGATCTTTGGAAAAAATTTGAACAAAAATGAAAAAGGTTGTCTTTTTTGACATGTTCCTGCAAAGTATTTGAAGTTTGAGTCGAAAACAAATCCTCAGAAAAACTTGTTTATTTGGATAAAATGGATCCAGGAATTAGTTGAAAAGACATTTCCCACGTTGATTTCCTTTTTTAATGCTTACATAAATACATGCAGATTTCACTGGTGAAAGACAATTAAATGGGAAATTCTCACATTCTACTTAACTATTAGTTTATTCCGTATTAGATCTCTGTCTGGAGATAAGGTTGCTATGGGTTTTCCAACATTTTTAATCAATCTAGCTTTTTCAAATGCATTGTAATTAAGTGGAAGGGATTTCTTTTCCAGTTCAAAAAGTATTCTAACTATATTACAAGAATCTAGGCTACAAAGAGAATGTCAGAAGTTCACAAGGACAGACGAAATTTCAGAGAAAACTAGGTAACAATAAGGAAAATATTTCCCCACTAGATATGCCATTTATTGCCTCCCCTTTTCTGACCTGGATTTTAGACTCTTGTAATACAGGATTACATGATTTTTTAAAGTGAAATACATGATGCTTTCATGGTAAATATGTCAGGAGCAGCAGAAACAAGACAGTTTGGTACCTGGATGTCATGGTCTATTTTCAGTAGCAGGTGTTACAGATCACAGGCCAATTAGACATGTCAAGGTGCAAAGAGGGCTGGCTGCTCTGAGAAGGGGTGAGCCCCAGGCAAGCCCAGCACAGGCAGTGCCCTCACCAACCAGCACACAAGCCCACCACATCGGAGCATGGCAGGCAGAGCTGAGTGCTGGTGACAGGGTCCATCAGTCATCCCAGACATGGAGAGGGGATGAATCGGGCACAGGGGCTATCCAAGGAGTCTGGTCAGGAGCAAAAGGAGGCAGGGCTGGACACAAGCTACACTGTGAGTCCAAAGTCCACCTAGGAGACAGGCTAGCTCCAGCACAGGTCTCGGGTCCACCCAGGAGACAAGAATGCAGGCCAGCACCCCTACAACATAGCTGACACAAGGGGTCCAGGCCCAGGACTGAGCTTAAATGGGGTTTCTGGGCCGTAAGTGGGGTGAAGGTCCCAGGTGAGGCTGGACAGGGCACCTAAGGGCTGTTGGTGCATACAGGGCAATGATACCAAAATGACTGGGAATTCCAATATAATCACAACAATCATTTGAGTTCTACTGGAGCACAGAAAAAAAGGACTAAATAAAATAGGTCCTTAAATATGCAGGGAAATGTAAGAAATACTGTGCAGAAATAGCACAGTGCTCTCTGGTGGTGTAGTTTCAAAGTTCTTGCGTACAAGGAAGGCAGCATCATCCAGCAGGTAGGTCAAAGGACTGGGTATATACCCAAAGCTTCTCTCTGGTTCATAATGTACTGTTGGACAAGAGTTTTCACCTGTGCACTCCATTAGCCCAAACCCTAAGTGGGGATAAAAAGTTGCAATGTGCTTGGAATTAGTATTGTATCACTGCAAATTATTAATAATATTGCTATAATTCATACTTGTAAGCTAAGAGGATCCTTCAGTTTTGGTAATTTGCTTAATGAGGCATATAGCTCTTTTACCAGTACACTTTCAATCTCAAATCCCATCAAGCAGGATTTATGTGCTTTTGTTTCTAGTACAAAATAAGAAATACAACATTACATGTTGTAGAACAATTCAGACAACTGCTGTTTAAATAGCTTAAGACACATGCTAGTTTAGTCATTATTCAAAGTAACGTTAAAAGTGAGAAAAATCAGTAATCCAAATTCGTCTCAAATATAATTAATTTCAGTGAGGCTTGCAGCTACTGTAATCAGGGCAGAAGTTTGTCCAAAATGATCAAATATTTAAGAGGAAGTAAGTAACTGTTCCTGCTCTTTGTTTTCCTTGGGCTATGATGTAGACTCAGGGGAATCGCCTATGTCAGAGAATTATTTATACTGGGAATAAGAGGATTTTATAAGATTTAATTACAGTGGATTTCCCCCACATACTAGGAGCTACAGAATGGAAACTCAGTCATTTGCTTTTAAGCAGGATCATCGTAGTTAGATACAAAAAAGAAATAACAAACTATTGAGCCCATCCTCTTGTAAAGGCAGGCTACAGTTCCCTCATAGAGAATGTACTGGATATTAAGCTTATACCCCATTGAACAGCAGCCAAAAATCCATTTGATAAAGAGGGGCTGGCCCATGAAAAACAGATTGGATAGAATTTTGTGACATTCAGATCTTTCATTCAGAACAAAAAGTTCTTATATTTTTAGTTATTTACAGTGTTATTTTTAGGAATATTATTTTACAGTTTCCAAGCTCTGAAATGTTTCTCTCATGTAAGGCAACTTGTATGATAAAGAATCCAAGCCACACTGAAAATGCATTAAAAAATAGTGCCCACATTTTAATGTAAAAGAAAGGTGTTTAACAAAATCTCAGCAATACTATCCATAAATATGGATTCATATGTTTTAAAATCTTGCCTGAAGATGGCTGATGGCATAAATATTTGGCAGGTAGTAGCACAGTTGGTATGCTTCTCTGTGTTGCGCAAAAACTCTTCCAGTTGACTGCAATTTATTCCATAATCAAAGGGTTTGCATCTCATAATTGTCTCTCTCATGTGAGCAGCTTGCCATTAGTGATGAAGATATAATTCATACAACTAACATCTGGGAATTACATTTGATGTTGTTATTGACAGAGCATTTAGAGGAGATGGCTTTGTCATTAGGCTTAGTGACTCTCTGAAATAAAATTTGGAACAGTTTCAGGCTGTTAGGAGAATATGGGCTTTGTCTTGTTTGACTTGTTTTAAAAATCATCCCATGAATACATAAAATGTATTCCCTTCTCATATACAAGATGGCAGGCACCAGACAGCCAAGAGCCTGAACACGATCGTTCTGTTATGGGGCAAACAGGTCTGCATGTGGCTGTCCCTCCATGGGAAGCACTGACTTGTGGTGCAAGGCCTGAACATTCACTGCACTGAGGTTTTTTTCCTGCCTAGCTTGTCTGCAAGTATATGTTCTCTTCCACAGAAGACTGCCACAGGTGTGATCATCTGGCAAGTGCCCCACTTCCAAAGGACTGCTTCTTGGCACAACAAGCTGCTGTTAGCACTTCTCTGGCAACTTATGGAGTCCACTGCTGCCCATCTGCAGCACATATGCTAATTTCTCTTGAATGAGTATTAGAAAAGTTTGCAAGCCAGCCTGCTGGCTCACAGCACATTAATACATTTATATGCAATCTCATCTATGCCCAAATCCTCAAACTGCAGGTTACAAACTAGTTTAGACAAGTTGCCTATTCTGTCTTGGAGATGTGCCTGACCAGGACCACAGATAATCAAGCAGAATTTGCAGACACATGCAGAAGCAAGATTGCACGCATTTTGTGGAACCCTACAACTTTTGTGAATTGCCGAGTATGTGGGATTTGAGACACTATTAATCATATTCATGGCATCATACATCTACTAGTAAAAGTCTCTTCAGCTTATGTAATTAATTAGCAGTGCCTTTATGCTGTACCTCTTGCTCTCTATGTATTTAACACACAGTTAAGTGTCATCTCTCTGATGATCATCTTCTGCTTGCAGTACAGCTCACACAACGCTTTAATGAGTGCAAGTACTTGCTCAAATATGTATTGTGTTAATTAACACATGCAGTAAAGGGAAGAGAACTACATAAACCCCTCTGAAGCAATGCTCTTAAATGAAACCTAAAATCCAGTCAGCTTAATAAACAAATTCTCAAATATAAACTCTTCCTTTAATTTTCAATTATACTTTTTAGAAACATTATTTATATAAAAACTTTTAATGCACATTTTCCAACTTTTTTGAAGAAAACCTGCAGGCTCTTTTTTTTGTTTTGTTTTGATCTTTTGATTAACGATAAAAAAACACAAAATGTTTTGTGCAAAGAGTTTTAATGTTAAAAGTCTGTTTTTCATTTAAAGAAAATTCCATTTGATGTACTTTCAGGGAGAACTGACACAAAGAAATCTGCAGACAGGGACCACTTACCCTTTAAAAAATAGGAAGAAGTTATAGGTATAGCTCTAGCCAGAGTTATAATGAACATTTGCCTTTCAAAAATCCACAGTGAACAAATGAATGCATAAATAAGGTGAGATTAATTTATGGTTTTAAGTTCCCCTTCTAGTGCCAAACCAAAATAGTTATTCTTCTTTGTTCTTCTAACAAGGCTTACTGGGAACACTTATTTTTGGGAAATTTGGACAGGGAAGGCACAACCATACTACGAAAAGCTGACAAAGGTCTCAACTCTTCCCAGGCTCAGACATGAGCCAAGAGCAGCACCGCTGTTTTACTCCAGCTCCCTGCATTTGTAGCTGGGGAGAGAAGAAACTACAAGGAGGGCACTAACAGCAGTGAAAAAGGCTACCCACTACGCAGTGCTTTACTTGTGCTCCAAAACATCCCTCTACACAAAAGGGTAAATAAGGACGCTGCAGACTTCCCCTTCTTACTGGGGGAAGGTCCTGCCTTAAGCAACAATCTCATTATACATCATTCACTGCAGGGAAAACAAAGTGGCCCCTGGAAGGAGGAACAAACAAATGAGAAACTTTCTGCTGGCCAGCCTAAGGACAACCTATGGGCCTTATTGCACAGGACCTCCCCCGCTCACAGATGCTGTACAAATTCAATTACAGTGAAGAGTGCTTCAGTCAAACTCCACAGTGCCTGGCTCAGATGAGTAATTACTTCCATATTCTATTACAAAACCAGACATACTTCAATGGGACTGAAGCTAGCATGGATTCAGGGCTTCATTATATCTACTATCTCTAAATGTTTCTCTTAATTATCTTTGGTCCCTAAGAGAGGCTTGAGGCCTTCCTCATTTGCTCTCTCTCCCAGTACGATTGGCTTGATTCCCAAAGCAAAAGACTGAAATGGGATGGGAAGTCACAACAAGTAAACAAGCATTCTTTCAAATGCACAAACTTTTTCTGGTATTATTTTAGTGGTGTTAGAAATGCCATATTAACAGCAGCCGCACTAACAGTATTGCAGACACTGGTATATACAAACAGTATGCTTTAAGTGTTTGCTCTGAGCAGAACAAAAGATAGTCCCAGTCCTCCAGGCATCCTCTGTGCATCTGGTGTACTACTGATGGTACACCTGAATTATCAGAAGCTGGTAATTCTGGCATACAGAAATGCATCTTATAGATACAGAACATTATGCATCAACTCACTCACTTCTCATATGTAAAAATGGGGCTCAACAACAGAATAAAAAGAACTTCCTCCACAACTTACAAAGCTGGTGGCGCTCCTCTCAGGATTGTTACAAAGGACATCTCTCTCAGATGTCGGGAACACTGAAATACAAGGGCAGAAAAGAAAGTGTATTAGCCCTCGTGTCTTCATGTTTCAGTTTGAGTAATTAATTTCATTGTTTATCCTGTTTATCCAGGGTGGTAGCACTGAGATACCAACTGCTCATGGAAATGGCTGTCCCCCCAGTCATCTTCAGACTCTCTACATGCATGATCCTGAACCCATAGGAAAGGACCCATTAATTTCGGTGGGCTTTAAATGTGTATCTTGGTTATCACCAAAACCACCAGTTAGTATTATTGCCAGCACTCTGCACTGGTGACAGGAAAATCACATACTGCACATGTGCAGCTGATGCAATTCAGGGACTGAGCTTAATATTAATTTTACACATTGTCTAGTATTCAGAAAATCAAAATACAAATTTGTAAAAGATTTTATTAAAATTTTCCCATATCCTGAGATGGTCTAATTCATGCCTGAAGTACTTGGACAGATGATGTTGAACATATGATGTTATGGCTCTAATCTGTGAGGAAATCCAGCTCTTGCACTAATTACAAGTAAGCTTTTGCTAGGCATTATGTTGGAGGACTGTTACCTTTGGCTCCAGTCACATCCCACAGCCATCACAGCCCATACTGTGCAACTGTTCGAGATTATACACACTCTGCAAGCACACCTGTTTCTTTTCGGGCAAGAAAAAGCTATTTCTACCCAGGCAGCTTTATCGAGCAAGCTCTGCTGCATCAGCTTAAGGTGCTGAACCGCGGTTAAGCTGCTCCGGGCGCTGCGAGCAGCGAGCGCCCTGCCAGGCCGGCCCGGGCCCGCCCCGAGCGGCGCTTCAGCCGCCGCCGCGCCGGCCCTGCCAAGCCCGCTCCGGACGCGGCACCCACCGACCCCCGAGCGCTGGCACCTCCGCAGAGTAAGGCGGCTTACCGGGACTCAGCCAGCCCCCCCCCGCTCCCCTGAAATTATTCCTAGTTACGCCCTGGCTTCGGGCCGGGTGCGGCGACAGCTCTACGGGCTGCCTCCTTACGAGGGGGTTAGTCACAACACACCGGAGACCTCTCGCCCCTTCTGGGACGGGACACCGGGTTAGGCCCCCTGCCCTCCGAAGCGCCCCGAACCGGGGCAGGGCTGCCCTGGGCTGGGGGAAATCAGAAATGGCGGTGGAGAAAGCGGAGCAGACCGCGCTTCGCCGCGCTACCCTGGGCCGGACTGGGCTCCCTCGGCCCTCTCGCGAGAGGAAGCGCCGCCGGCGCGGCCCGCGGCTCTCGCGGGAAGATGGCGCCTCTCGCGAGAGGCGGCTGCCGCGGCTCCCCGTAGCTATAGCAGCGGGGGATGAGGGCGCCCGAGGGGAGGCGATGCTGCGCGCCGCGGCGGGACCCGACGCCGGCAGGTAGGGACTCACCGCCCCGGGGAGGGGCTGTGACCCGCCGCCGTCTCTTCTCCCGCTCCCCCCCGCTTCTGCGGGGTCCCGCTGCGACTGTCCGGAGCCGTCCTGACCCTCGCGGCAGCGGGGCCGTGGCTCCGGCGGCGGGACGGGAGCGGTCGCTCCTTTCAGCGGCGCGGGCGGGCTGGGCGAGGGGCCAGGGCAGTTTGTATCGCGGTGCTGGCAGCGGCCGGGTCCCTGCGGGGCGCGGCGGGAACCCCGGATCCACCGCTCTCGGGAATACTTGGGGTTTCTTTCCTCTTGTCCCGTCTCCTTGGGGGGGAGGGGAAATCCAAACAACACCCCCCACCCCCCCCCCCCCCAGCCGCTAACTGGTTACTTGTTCCATGTGCCTGGAGACCCACCAGTGACTCTCCCAGGTCTGTAAAGCCGTGCAGCCCCGTATGGCCGCACGGCCTGGCCTCGGCTGGTGGCAGGGCGGGCAGCCCACGCGTGGGTAGGCGGCGGTCAGCGGCGTTTCCGTGCTGCGGCGCAGCCGTGGCCCCCGGGGCCTGACCTCCGGCGCAGCTGTAAGTGAGGGGCCCCCCCGCCTGCCTGCAGCGGGTCGGCTTCAGAGGAGGGAAGGAGTAGCAGGTAGGAGAAAAAGAGGATACTGGAGGCTAAAAAGGTCTTTTATCAGCAGGGATCTTTGAAATTGACATCGCCGACATCGTATTATGTTGGTTAATAACTCAGATGTGATCAACTGCCATTAAAAGTTAATCTTGCGTAGAAGCCGGTGGTTAGAAGAAGCTGCTCAGTTATAGTATTGTATTTACTATGTTGGTCCAAGGTAGGCAAAAGCATGTGCTGCTTTTTTTTTTCCTTAAAAAAAAAAAAAGCAGAAGCTGTTTGCTTTTCCAGGATTTTATTTCGCTTGAAACCCTTCATTCAGTAGGAGGATTATGAGTGAGGATTCGTGAAGGATTACAGCCCTAAATAGAAACCGTAACAGTATACACCTTCTGCTTTTAAAAAGTTGCAGACACAATGGCTTTCTGGTCTTTCAGCTGGGTGAAGTTGTTGTGGGTATTGTAGTGGCTGATCGTGCATGTGAAAAGAATTCAAAGAGCTTTTCAGATTTCAGAACAAATTCTGAGTGTTATAATCATGGAAAAAATATGCATGTGAAATGGGAGGAAAAATAGTTGTGTAGTTTCCCATGCAGTTTGAAAGAAAGAAGTATGTACTGACAACAAGCCTCTCTAAGCTTGTGCTGCTCCTCAGACTTGAAAAAGAAAATCTACAACTGAAAGGTTTTGTGCTGCAATATACTTGACATTGAATAGCAATTTTGGAAAACAATAGCAACAATAGCAATTGCAACAATAGCAACACAGATAGTCTTGTGTTTGTTTCCAGAAGGAAAGAAAGTACTGCTGTGCTGAGAACTAAACTGGTGAGGTAATACATAACTTAAACATGACAGCTTTTAAAAATAATTGCCAAAAATGTATTATGGGCTAAAAAAATTTTGAATGAGTCTGTTAAAATCTGTTCTCATTTAGGAAGTGATAGAAATAATGATAATTTCATTAGACAGGATACGCTTTAAATTCTATTCCAGCACCTAATCAAGAGTATATCTAATCAAGCATGCTGCATATCATTGAGACTGAATTAAATAGCAGCCTTTTCTCCTTTTTTCTTTTCTTTTCTTCCCCTCTTTTTTTTTCTTTCCCCTCTTTTTTTTCTTTCCCCTCTTTTTTTTCTTTCCCCTCTTTTTTTTCTTTCCCCTCTTTTTTTCTTTCCCCTCTTTTTTTCTTTCCCCTCTTTTTTTTCTTTCCCCTCTTTTTTTTCTTTCCCCTCTTTTTTTTCTTTCCCCTCTTTTTT
>JANHGO010000012.1:29519497-29540810 GCA_024606505.1 Aquila spilogaster | reverse complement strand
ATTATAAAAACAGTCATATTATAATGGGCTTGAAGCTAGCATGGATTCAGGGCTTCATTATACCTACTCTCTCTAAATGTTTCTCTTAATTATCTCTGGTCCCCAGGAGAGGGCTGAAGCCTTCTTTATTTGCTCTCTCTCCCAATATGGTTGGCTTGATTCCCAAAGCAAAAGACTGAAATGGAGTAGGAAGTCACAATGAGTAAATAAGTATCCTTTCAAATGCACAAATGATTTTTGTATTACTTTAGTAGTGATAGAAATGTCATAGCAGCAGCAGCAGCAGCACAGTCTATTAATAATCACAGAAGAAAACAGTAGCTGAGCAGACACCTATACATACTGTCCTAGTATGCCATATTTGCCCTCGGCAGAACAAAAGGTAGTTCCAGTGTTCCAGGCATACCTTTCACATCTCTTATACTATTGAAGGTATGCCTGAATTATCAGGAGCTGGTAATCCTGGCATATAGACATACATACATCTTTTGGATAAAGAACACTGGCACCAACTCAATTCTTTTGTATTAAACAGGGCTCAAGAGCTGGTTAAAAAGAACTTCTTCCACTACTTACAGAACCTGTGGTATGCCTCCAGGGATTATTACAGTATCTCCGAGACCTTGGGAACTCTGAAATACAAGGGCACAAAGGAAAGCGTATTAGCCCTCATACCTTCATGTTACTGTCAGATAAATGAATTACACTGTTTATCCAGGTTGTTTAATACTAGCAGGGAGATATCAGCTGTGCAAGGTAAGGGTACTCCCCCCAGTCATCTTCAGTCTATCTTTATATGCGCAATCCCAAACTGATAGGAAAGCAGCTGTTTGCTCCAGAGAGCTTGCAATTTGTTTTCTGGGCATCACCAAAACTACTGCTACCTGAGAGTCAGTATTTCACCAGTACACTGCACTGGTAACAGGAAAACTACAAAGCGCGAAGTGCACCTAATGCAATTCAAGGAATGTGAACTTAATACTGATATTACACATTTAGAAACCCAAAACACAAATTTATTCAAGAAGCGATTCAAATTCTCACAGATCTAATTTATGCCTGCATTACCCAAATGGATGGTGTTGAACACGTGATGCTATGGCTCTAACCTGTGCAAGCCCAGCTCTGACATGCAAACTTCTGGTAGATATGACCGTGTTGGCCTGTTCCCTTTAGCTATCCCTCAGTGCTCATACCATACTTTGCAATCGTTAGGAATTACACACGCTCTGCAAGCACACTAAATTTGCCTCTGGCAAAAAGAAGACATTTATATCCAGGCAGCTCCATCCAGCAAGCTCTTCTGCACCAGCTTAGGGTGCTGATCCTACAATAAACTGCTTTGAAGAACAACAAGGCCAGGCCCGCACCTGCCCAGAGCACAGCCATCTCAGCTTCCAGGGGTTCAGCCACCCCATAGGCACATGGAATCACTGCTAGCTACAGTCTGGCTTCTGATCCTTGTGGGGACAGCTGTAGGGCTCCTTCCCAACGAGGGAGTTAGCTCCTGCTCTTTCTGAGGGGACGCTAGGTTGGGCCCCCGGGAAATGCGGCCAAGAGAGCAGGAGGCGCTGCCACGGGCTGAGGAAAATACAAACCGGCGGGGCCACAGTAGGGGCAAAGGCACAGACACGACTCTTTCTGCACTCTCGCGAGAGGACGTACTCCGCCGCCAGCGCGGCCCGGGGCTCTCGCGGGAAGATGGTGCTTCTCGCGAGAGGCGGCCGGCGCGGCTCCCCGTAGCTATAGCAGCAGGAGATGAGGGCAGCTTAGGGGAGGGTACGTTGCGCGTCGCGGTGGCACGCTGGCAGGTAGGGATTCACCGCCCCGGGGCGAGGCCGGGCTTGGGGCCCACTCCCCGCCCCTCTCGCCTCGGTATGACCCCGCTGCGTATGTGTGTAGCTGTGGCTGAGGAAGGGAGGGAGGGAGCGCTGCGTTGTCCCGGCCCATCCCGCCAGGAGCTGCGCGGGGACAGGAGGCCGAGGTGGGCTGGCTGAGGGGTTGAGGCGGCCAGGTGCCGCGGGTTCCTCGCTCGGAAATAGCTGCGTTCTGCTCCCTCAGAGATAAAAAGAAGCCCCGGTGAGGGGGCTGTTCGTGCGTGTGCCCGGAGTAGTAGCAGCGGGCGTCCCGGCTCTGTGCGGCGGTGCAGCCCCACAGGTGGCCTCGCGGCATGGGCAGCGGGAAGCGGCCGGCGGGGGCACGGCGTGTGGGCTGTGGGGGCTTCCATCGCAGGGAGCTTCTGAGCGAGCTGCCCTGGTGCTGCGCTGTAGCGGGTAATAACTTAATCATTGCCGGTGCAACTTCTCGGAAGTTGTTGGTGAGAAGAAGCTGCTTAGCCCCACTGTTGAATTTAGTCTGGCGAGGCTCAAGGAAAGCAAAAGCAAGCGCTTGTTTTTACTTTTAAAGCCAAAAGTTGTTTGTTCCTCCGGGATTTGATTCCATTTGAAGCCCTTTGTTGAGGAGGAGGATTATGTGTGGGGATTTCAAGGATTACGGCCCTAAAAATAAACCACACCGCGCTCACCTTCTGCTTTCAGAAAGTTGCAGACACAATGGCTTTCTGGTCTCAGCCGAGGGCAGTTACTCTAAGCGCTTTAGTGGCTGATTGTGCGTGTGAAAGGAATTCAAGGAGTGCGTGTGAAAGGAATTCAAGGAGCTCTTTAGGTTTCAGAACAAATTCTCATTGTTAAAATCATGACTAGATACATAGGTGAAATTTGGGAAAAACAATCGTAGAATCTCTTGTGAGATTTGAAAGAAAGAAGTATGCACTGAAAACAAACCTCTCTATGAGTTTGTGTTGTTCTTCAGACTTGAAAACCATTCCAGGACTGGAAGTTTTATTCTGCAGAACACACAAAGTTCAATAGAAGCTTTGGAAAACAGTAGCAATTAGATAGGCATGTGCATATTGATGTGCAAAGAACTGAACTGAAGAGGTAATATGTAACTTAAACATGACAGTTTTTAAAGATGATGACAAGAAATGTATTGGGGCTTAAAAAATGAAAGTCTTTGGAAATCAGTCCTCACTTAAGAAGAGATAGAAATAAAGGTAATTTCAGTGTACTGGGTACTCCTTATATTCTATTCCAGCACCTAGTCGAAGGTGTGTTTAAGCAAGCGTGCTGCATGTCATTCATACTGAGTTAGAGAAGAACCTTTTTTTCTCTCAGCTTGGCAATGCTTGTCAGGAAGCCTGTCCATCTGTGTTCTTGCAGTGGGGGATGGGAGAAGGGTGTGCTTGATTTCTCCAGTATAGATAAACTTGCAAGGAGAATCTGGAAACTGTGCTGCTGATGGCTGGAAAAGCATTTTAGTTCATCTCTTTCAGTCAGTGGAGGTAAAATTATGTCAGTTTTTCTCTGTGTTCTGAGTTAATAGTCTATTTTGGGACTGTCATCATGAGTTCATTAAAAAGGATAACGGGAACTTAAATCCTTCTTTATCCAGTCCTGATGATGTTATTAGGCATTAAATCTTCTGTGAATTTTTACAGAGAGTACATAGAAGAGAAAGTATTTGTATTTCTCAGTCTTTAGGGCTTCATAAAAAACAGTCCTGCCTAAAGATAAATACTAGTGGCAGAGCTCTTACGTATTACATAATTATAGGAGGTTCTATTTACAGTGATCACTATTGGGGCTCCATTGTATTTGAGAGCTATGTAAACATATTGATACAAAGAACAGTTGCTGCTGTCCAAAATGGCTTACAGTGCAACTGTGCAAAATGCAACAGGTGATACAAAATGTAAACTGAGTCAGGATGCTGCAGGGGGAAAAAAAAAAAAGAATAGCTGTGACTTTTTATTATTGTGTGCTTGACTTAGTGTTCAGATCCAATTAAAGTATGCAGTGTGAGAGATGTGCTTATTAATGTTTGTAGAACTTGTAAACCTTTTCGTTTTTTTCTCATGTAACTTTGTTTTAAATTCCTTACATGTCCTTCACTTTCATAACATGTTCTACTTGCATTCATTCAAATAATTTAATTTGTTCAATGAAATATTCTACTTCTTGCCTTTGTCCAAGCTTCACCTTTTATTTTATTTTTCTATCAACAGCAGCTGCAGTCACCATTCCAAAGTTAGTGTGTATTTCCATCACTGAAGGCCATTTCTTTGCACAGATGTGCAGTGCTTGATGGCAAGAGGAGCAGCAAGAAATCTTGCTGGTGACTTCTAAGGAATTTTAATCATCTTGCACAAATCTCTCTCTTTTCCTGCTAATTGCAAGTCAAATAATAGGCAGTCTTTAGTCTTTAAGATTTTGTCTTCATCTGTAGGCAACACCCTTTCCTCAGGCCTGCGCCTTCTGAAGCTACTAGGAGGAACATCTGGCTGCAGTCTTGATACTTCTCAGGTACTGTTAGACAATAGATAGGTCTCACTGTGTCTTCTGACAAGCAAGTTGAGCATGTGGTTTATCCCTTTCCCTTCTCTGTATTATATCACTTGATGCATAGTGTTTCCTGTTCTGTGACCTGGGAAAATTAAGTGATGTACATGAATTTCACCAGACTTTGTCTGCAAGACATGGGAAAAATGCTTTGCTGAAATAGGATATTGCTCGGTTGTGCAATTTTGATTCTGTAGCTGGATCAGTGATCCTTGTGGGTCCCTTCCAATGTGGGATGTTCTGTATATCACTCAGCTTGCTTAACTCAGGTGCAGTGGCTCAGTTGGAAAGTTAACCTGCTGAGGCTTTCCTGAAGTTAAGAGTAAATGTTCTGTTTCTGGAATTGCTGGAAAAGGTGGATAAATCTTCAGTATATTAGCAGTGGAGTAGTAGAGGAAAGGAAGTACCTGGTAAATGCACAGAGCACTTGCTCTTATTGTCGTCAAAATAGTAAGAGGCTTTGGAAGAAGCTAGATGTGATTTTAAGGCCTAAAGCCTTTTTTGTTCAAACTATAAAAGCATGTGAAAAGTTATGTGCTGTTATGGACTAATCTGTGATTTTAACATAAATTAAAAACATGACTTCTTTAGTATCATTCATGGTAGCTCGTAAATAAATTTCTGGATTAAAGCTGTGTGCAGGAAATGAATTCTGAAGTGTTGCTCCTACAAACATTTAAACATTTTGGCTACAAATGCATGGTAACAAAGTGGATGGTAACTTCAATGTTTCTCTGCCTATTTTCTGCAAAATCTTCAGACTTAGGAAGTACGTCTTTGAATGAGATACTGCATAAATTTTCTTTGAATGCTGTGAAATTTTAGTTTCAAAACCTCCATATTGGTGTGTCTTCTTACTTGCCTTCTTTAATTAAGGGAAAGCCCTGAATGCCTTCTAGTAGTCAAAAAGGTAATTATAATCGGGTATTTGAGAAGCAGAAATCATATTTACCTAAAGAACTAAGTGCTATGATATGGGTGGTGTAATTTTCACTGTTCCTCTGGTGCTTTCTGGCCTGGGGATGGGATCCAAGGAAAAAGAAGTTGCTTATCAGCCTGAGTTACTTTGCTGGAGTGAAATTGTTTGCAGGAGTGCAAACTGTAATGGTGAATTGTGAGCTTGATGGGAAGTGGGCAGAGCCTGACAGAACAATTTGCAAAGGCCAAAACTGTCAGATAGTAATAGCTTCCTTCATTACCAACCAGTTTAGATTTGAACTAGTGACCTAGGGGTGAAAAGCTCAGTATTCCATTACCCATCCTCTGATCTATCCATATGTTGTCTAGTTTAAAGTCCCTGTAGTCCTCTTAAACAGAACATGCGGTAAATATTGAGCATCATTTGCACTTGTAAATGCTGGAACACTGTCCATTCCATTTGTCTGCTGTGTATGTGAGGACACGGCAGTTAAATATAGCAACAATTTTTTACACTGCCTGGCTTTTTATGAGAAACCCTCATACAAACCCATCCATATGGCAAAATCCAGCATTATCTTAAAACCATTAACAAGGAACCTATCACTGCCATTAACAGAAAATGAAACCACAGAGCTAAGTAGCATACTGGGAGTTATTAATACCTCGGGCTGATCCTAAGAAAGTGAACTCAAATGAAATATCATTAGGAGCTGAGTCATCCCTTCTGTGTGTCATATCCAGGTTTGTATTTCTCTGTGGAGGACTTCTCAGAGTATCATTATTGTACATCAACTTCATTTGTTATTCACAGCGTATCTTCATGTGTTCAATGCTGTAACAAGTATAATGGGACATTATTTCTATTCCATAGATTTCATGAAATAAATTCAACAAAACGTTCTAAATAAGCAGTAGGAGAACATAATCAGTTTTTCCATTCACTCAGAGGTAAGAGGTTTCTAGGCAACTGACTTAACAGGAAGAGGTTAAGAAATGTAAATACTTATCCATGTTATTCTGAGTTTGTAAGGTTATTAAAACAAGTTACTGTTTGCAGGTCATAGTTCCTGTGAGCTGCAGAAAGAATAAAATTTACATTCCTATGTATTTTGTCTTTTTTTTTCCTTATCCCTTTTCCACCATAATGAGAGAAAGCACTGTGGACAGTCTGTGCTTATTGATCTGCTAACAAGTCAAAGTATGTAAGGGGTATTTTCCTATTTCTCCCTCACTAAAAGTGCAAGTCAGTTCTTCCTTTACCTGACCAGCAATTTTCATGTAGTCTGTTGGAACATAATGATTTTTGAGATATCTTCATTTTTATTTGAAAATGTTGGAAGCTGGACCAGGGATGGGAAAAAACTGATCTTGGTCAGATGCTTCTGTGGGCAATGTAAAATAGAATTTGTTGCCTTGTTTACTACTGAGATGAGGCTTATATGACCATGCTCTCTTGCAGATCTTTTGTCCCGTTTGTTTTCTCCCCCTTTTTTTGGATAGAATGCCGCAGTTTAGGGCAGCACCTTCTTTTTTTGCATGGCACTTCTGGTCTACTGAGCATGATTGGTATCTGTTCTATAATTCCTACCACTCCTTTACACTGTACTCATTTTCCAGGACTTCTGTCATTAAAAGCAAATGTCAAGTGTCTGATTCTTATTTTCTTTTCATTTTAATTGAAGGAATTGGATTTTTAAAATTTAGACCTTAGCTGTAGTTGTTTCCCTCTTCTGAACATGTCTCCAAGCGTGAAATGATACTGTTTTGTGTTGTGGGTAAGAGTTCACTGAATTGTGGTTGCCTTTGAAAGGACGTGAACCACGATGATCTTCTGCTTAATTATTTTGCAATATGCCCTGGCTTGTTATGTTCTGCTGGAATTCATTTGATGTGTAGATTTGATCAAGCTTGCAGTCCTTCAAATTTGAGGGCTAGAGTTACATTTCTTCTTTTGGAATTACTTTTCCTTGTCATCTCTAATAATCTGTTTTGTTGGTTTTTTTTGTATAAAACTCAGCTGCTTTCTTCTCCTGTTTCAGTAGAGACAGTGAATCTGTGTTTACTGTAGACATCTGTTTTTGAACTGTAATTAAGCTTATAAAATGGTATAAACTTTCTTGGCACAAAAGTAGTTTTTTTTATGAGTATATACATTGTAAATAAGCAGTAAGTAATTTCTTACTGCCAAAGGTTAATTATGCCAGTGGCAGAAGCAGATAGGATGATCTGTAATAAATAACAAATGATCACGAATTAGTGTCTTGTCTAGAATTGGTTTTTATGGTACGGTTTGGCTTACCCATGTTTATGTAGAACTGCATGTTGTGTACTATGTATGGGGAGCAATTTGCAGATAAGAAGCCTTTGGGTAAAAGGAAACTAATCTGTTTATTTTTAATCTGTATGAAACTTGGTTTGGCATTTTACTCTCTTAAGCAAATACCAACTATCTTATTAATTATAACAGCTGTAAAATGTAAGTGGGTATTTGTCGTAGATGATGTTTGGTGCATGTAATTCTTAGATGTTATACTTAAATGTGATTTATTACATTTTGACATTTGAAAGTAGTGAATGGGCTAAAAATATGAATGAGTGATTCAGATGTGGGAGACCGTTTGAAGAGGAGGATTCTTCTCTAAGTGTTTCCATGAAATGTTAAAATAAAGGTATTCTGGGAAACAGTTAATGAGAGAGGAGTGTCACAAAGCATAGGATAACAACATTCTTTCTAATCCTTCTACTGCTTTTCCCAGTGGAATGGATCCATAAACAACAGCTAATGCACAGTGGTATGTGACCCTTACTATGACATGGAAGCAGGTTAATGTCCTCACTAGCTCTGCAAATTATTCAAGAAAATAGGCCATGGAAGGGAAAGAAAACAATTGTTGATTATGTGTTCTTCCTGTTCTCTGAACGTTTTTCATTATGCTCTACCTGAGACATGCTAATAAATACACAGCAAATTTTTGCAAGACTTCTAATTAGAAAGTACAGTGTTTTCTGTGCTTTGTGTTCTCTGTTGTGGTATTATTATGAAACAATATGCAGTACTTACAAGAGACGATATATGAAGAGTTTGTGTACATTTGAAATATATTTAAAAAAAAAAAAGGAGATGCCAGCAGAAACTTTAGAATCCTTTTTATTATGGATGCTTTATAGACTTCAAATACAGATGTAATGATTATTTTTTTAAAGGGAGACGGGAAAGAATGTTGCAGTGTGAGCTTGGCAGTGCTGCAGGATGGATAGCAGATTTCACTGGAAGTGCTGTTTAGAAGGTCCTCCTAACTTGTTTCAGTTCTCTAGGCTAAACGATTTCCATTTATTTTTCAGGAAAATCTTTAAAATGCAGTTTTGGATGCTTCTCTTAAAAATGTGTCATTTTAGGAAAGACCAGGCACGTAGGGAATGTAATTTTCTTATTAGTAAAACAGTATTAATATCACTTTCTCCTTTTAGATAGCGGGGTTTCAGGATGGGGGATTTGATGTAGAAATGATCTTTTTTTTTGAGTAGAAATATATATTTTTCTTAAAGCAAATGTGTCTTTCTTTTTGGTAGATGCAGAAAGATGGTTTATTTCTGTAGTCTGTGCATTTACTGTTAACAATTATCAGATGTATTCAGTGATACAATTATCACGTAAATTAAGCTATTTGCCACTTGTCTTTTTCTTTTTTCATTTTTTGCTTGAAATCAGTTCTCCTCTGCCTGTTTGCTTGGTGTCACAGCTGCAGGCTAAGAAGATACCTGGGCAATTTCATTGCATTCAGTCCATGCTCAAGTAGGAACTGGCAGCGTTCACAGACAAAAAAGATGACGAAGCCCTATCATCTCGACCAGAGCTGAGAGCTTTTCTATGCTAAGGGTAAAGAGTGATGTTTTCAAGTTGAAGCTGCTTTACCTGACTGTGTGCTGGGAATGTCTCTAGGCAGGAGCAGCAGAACTGGCAGGATCTTTTCCAGGATTACTCTGCAAAGGTACATGTGAGGTTTTGGGGGTGAAAATGTGGAAAACAGCTGGCTCTTGTGGTGTCGTGCCCAATTGAGTTGCTTCACTCTGCTTCAACAAATACAGCCAAGCTTCAGTATCGGTTAGTTAAGAGCATCACTTACACGTTTATGTAACTCTTTTTTTCCTCTGATAAGGGAGTGTATGTATTGTTTGTATAGGAGCTAGGATTGATAAGTCTTTATCAATTAATTCTAACCTTTGAGATACTTTATCTCATGTATGTATAGTAAATAAAAAAGTTTATAAAATTGTTTGAACAGAACTTCAAAGCCTAAAATAGGATTTCTACTCAATCATAAAATTTCCAGACACCCTTGAATGTTTTTGTTATTTGTGTTTTCATAGCAGAAAACATGAAATATCTAAATGGTTTTACTTCAGATTTAGCTGTCCCTGGCTGTTTGGGAAACTGTTACGCTAGCAGTTGTGCTTTTTTTCTCCATGTCTCTACCCCTCCACTTTATTTCTATGGTATCTGTGAGAAAGCACAACATTATTACAGATTGTTCAGGGGTTTCCCTTTCTCTTCTTATTCCTGCTTGTCTGAAATTAATTTGAATAATGACCTGAATGCTAAATGCCAGGGCCCATATTGTTATGAGAAGATGTGAATTAGTTATTATATTGTAATTGCTTATAGTTGTGAATGGCTGTAACCAGTGTTCAAATATTTGCTTCAGTATAATGAATTTCAGTGTTTACTTCAATTTAACAATGGAAATACAGTTCTTGGTGAGCTCTGATCATTTTCAGAGTCATATCCTGGTATTCTAAATAAGGAATTCTCACTGCTATGTGATCTCTGCCTGTTGAGCTGATATGGGAGTGCCAGTAGGTCTCTGCTCTAAACAGAATATTAATGCAGTCATTTGTCAAGTAAAATCCTCACTTGGTTTGTGAAAATCGCTCATAAATAAGTAGCAGGAACTTATGTCATGAAGCATGTGAAATATTTTATGAATTTGTGGGCATAAATTAAACTACAAGAGGGTGCAGTTGGTTGTAAGAAACATTTTTCTCTTTGATAACAGTTGCATTTTAATGAGAGGTTGTACAGCCTCCATCTTTGGAGGATTTCAAGACTCAGTTGGATAGAACCCTGAGTAACTTGATCTGACCTAATGGTCATGCTCTGAGTATGACATCAGACTAGAGACTTTCTCTGAAGTCCTTTCTGGCTTCAGTTATTCCGTAGTTCTGGTTTACTTGTTCATCACATTCTTCTTCAGCATTCTTTATTTAACAGTATGAGCTGATCATGAGAAAGGCAAAGTTATAGAAATCAACACAATATCTTTATAGTATGATTACTATGGCTTTTATTAAGAGGTTAGTACCAGCTGAAAGATACAGTGGGAATTGGGAGGAAAGGAATCTTATTTCTAGTAATATTTTCTTGATGAAACTGGTCCAAGTTTTGTTTCAAATACCTGTTTTGCATTTCAGTGTTAGCTTTTGCTATTGGAGGGAGATCAGATTGTTGATTTTCATTTGTGCATTTCTAAGGACAGCTCTAGGTTCAGGGCCTGGCTTAGCAGAGCCTCTGGTGCTATGAGGTTTTGTTCTGCACAGCCACTATACTCCACCAAATTATATTGTACTGAGGTAGATGTTGGTAATGTTTTCTGCTGAGAATGTGGTAAGTGAGAGCCAGCTGCTTGTTTTGGACTGCATCTGGTGACAGTTGTAAAGTAGTTTAAGAAATAATTTGCCACACATTTCCCCCTCTCATTGATTGTGGATCTGTTATTCCTTCCCACATTGAAGACTGTGGTTAGGTAGGCAATAAATAAAATTTTGGTGTAGAAATGATTGCTTGAAATTTCTTACCCCTGTCCATTCATATTGTTTAGAGGTGTAGTTATACAGTTTTAATATTTATGCTGTCATCCTGTGTTCTAAGAAGCAACAACAAGGAACAAATAAACAAAGCAGTCTACTGAATATGAAGGTCAGTGTTGTAAAACTAAAGAGCAACAACCTGTAAAGAGCTTTTGGAAAAACTCTTGGTCTTCAGGAGGGTGATAAACCCTCTATCACTTTTAATGAAAGCCTGAAGACATGAAGACCATCTCTTAAACTGACCAGGTCTGTCTTTAATCCTTCATCTCATAAGCAGTTTATGGTCTCAGAAGGGGGAAAAAAAAATAAGTTTCACAGAAAGAGTCTGTTTACAACAGTAGCTGATAGGTAGTACTTTCTATTGCTATAAAGAGGAATTTTCTCTCCCCACACTTCCGAAAAGCTGCTTTTTGCTTTTTTTTCCAGTCAGTTTTGGAGAAGATTTTATGACTGATCTATGAAGACTTTCCCAAAAATAATGCCTCATATTTTATTATGTTGGCTCACGATGTCAGAGGCAGATGTTGGTGGGATGGCAGTAGAGGTTGAACCTTCCTGCCGATGTTCCATTCCATGTGACAGATGGCAGCAGAGGGGCACTCTGACACAATGGTGTCTGACATGGAAGTGCATATGAAGCAAAGGTGTGTAATGGAATTCCTCTGTGCAGAAATAACTGCACCCACTGGCATTCACTGTTGCTTACTGAATTTTGATGGAGACCAAACAGTGGCTGAGAGCACAGTGAGGCAGTGGGTGGTGCATTTCAGTAGTCATGACAGGAATAGTGGGATACTTCCACTTGTACGGATGTTTATGAGCGCAGTATGCTTGTGGCTGGTGAAAATGCATAGCTAATGGTGGTGACTATGTATTTGTTTGTATTTGTTGTAGTTTCCATGGAAATAAATAGGAGGCATTACTTTTGGAGGGACCTACATAGTAAAAGCATAATAATGTCAGTGGAGCACTATGCATACAAGTCTAGACAGGACTAATATTGCAACACTTGAATTCTGGCTTTTGAAACATGACATTTTACCTTTTTGTAGTAATAGGAACTTCCTGAAAAAGCTATTGGTCAAATAGTTATGTGCATCCATTTCTTTTCTCATGTCTTTGCTTTTCAAAGTAAAATCTAATTACTTGATAGATCCCGAAGTGTTCAGCGCCGTTTGCATGCTATAATCATCCAAATCACTTTGGAGACAGAAAACAATGTTCTTCTGCCTCAGCATCATTCACTTATGTCTTTTGATTTCTGAATTTGAAGGGAGAGAGAAAGCATATGCATCTGTTTGCTAGTCATCTGCATGTTTCTTGGAAAAAGCAGTGCCTTTCTCTAATCTTCTTCTGACTTATTGTCACAACTTGTTTATCTTTTAGCCCTGCTGGCAGATTGTTACATTTGAAATCATCGTTTTGAAAATTGGAAGTTGGAATGAGAAAACTATATCAGTGCCAAAAATCCATGTGACATTTTTATAAAGAAACACATCTCAATGGAGGAAATATCAGTGTCTTTCTGTAGTTTTAAGGCAAAATTGCTTTGGAAATTCTTGAGTCATTAGGGAATTTTTTCCTCTATTGCTGTAGATACTGGAGAAATTATATGGAATTTAGAGTAGAATGAAGTAGAGCAGCACTTGTGATCTTCTTAGTAGTATCTGTTCTGCATCCACAGCTGGAGTAAGCTCTCTCTTACAGGCAGAAATTCCTCTAGAGGGAATTTCTGTGACATCAGTAGCTGTTGCAGCCTTAAGCTACGACTCAAGATTGGAAATATGGACATCTTTATATCCGGAATCTGTTTTCTTGTGCTTTCTGACTTGTGAATTTCCCACTGAGTGAAGTAGTAGGAAAATGTGTTTGCTGGAACCTTCTGATTTCTAGATACAACCAGGGTGCCAGCACTGAAAGCTTTGTGTTCTAAAGGGTGAGGGTTTTGTCACTTGACTGCTTATTTAGCTGTTATGTTTTGGTCAGAAATATAACTCAGCCTAGTAGAAGAGCTGATCAGGTAGAATTGCTAGGCAAATTTACAGCGTGCATGTTTGAAATGGCATAGATTTTCAAGATGTACTACTAAAAAAGTGGTGATATTACGTAAGTAATTGGGAGATTAATTTTCTAAGCTTACATATTTTGACTTTATGCTGAGTCTGCCTCATTTATTAAGTATGGTGTTCTAGCTTGCTTACTTGGCTCTTTCGGATACATTGAAGTGGGGTAAAGAAAAATACAGAGAAAAATAGAAGTAATTGAGTGTGGTATTTTGGTTTCCAACATTTGTGAGCCTTTGCGCTGCATTTGCTCTTCATATTTGATTTTTCTGAACATCTCTGTGAAAAATGCAAGAGCTGCCACTATGAGTTAGGACAAGAATCTGCTTAGTCCATTCCCTTGTGCTGATAGTAGTCAGTGAAGGGGTTTCAGGCTGTCTTCCAGTTCACTCATTTTATGCTTCTGAAGCTCTGAACTTTCACCATCCCTTTTTTTTTTTCCCCACTGGTTGCTTCCCAGAATCACTTTGTTTTCAAGTTTTATGGAGTTCTGTTCTCCTCCTTGCCCTCAGTCTTATGGCAGAGTTGTAGACGGTCATTCTTTTAGGTTTGTACCTGTTACTACCAATGCCCATATATTTGAACCTGTCTCCTGTATTTGATCTTACCTGCCTTATTGTTTTAATGCATTGGTAGACTGGTAAGTGACAACAGCGAGAATGGTTATTCTCCACCATGGAGAATTGCTTACTTCAGGAAGGGCTTTTGGTTAGGGTTGCGTCACTCATACCGGTCAAGCACTGTGAACTGTGACCTAAAAAAAACACCTAGGGAAAGATTATAAAAATGGAGGCAAATCTAGAATGCCATCTCTTGTTAGCTGTGTGGTTTTTGTTTGTTTTTTATTATTTCCAGCTGGCAGTATAAGGATATCCCAAACTACTACCTGCATAATTATTTATTGCTTCTGGTGAGCCTGTCCTCCATTAACAAGCCTAATGTTTTTGGACTAAATTGTATTATGACTTAGACAACTTTCTGTGGTAGAGGATTTCACAATCTGTGATGTATTGTAATTTTTTTTTTTAATCTATACTTGTTTTTTAACTTCTGGCCTCACAATTTCTTTGCTTTCCGGATCACATTATTGTGAAATAACACAGAATCACTCATGATTTCGTAGACCTCCCTCGTAGACCCCCTGATTCTCAGTTATCTGTTCTTTTCATCTTTTCATGCTGTATGTTTTTCAGTTCTACCTTAGTATTTCTGGGTGAAAATGGCAAGAATTACATATATATATGAGAGTAGAGCTTTAGAAGGGTAATGGTGTTATACACGTACTACTTGTTAATTTTCTGTTCTCCACAAAGATCTCTCTGAGGTCTGGCTGTGGGATCATGTGACCTACATACAGTCTTTCATGCATACAAATTTTTAGCACAATTACCCGAAGTCTCTGACTGCAGCCTTGTTCTTTGTGGGGGATGTCAGCCGTTGTTGGGAGTGAATTTGTGTTTAATGATCCCACACAGCTTTTTAAGTTCCTTGTGGAAGGCATTTTAGTGAGGCAGCATGTTGTCAAAGTTCTTCTGTCTTTGCCCTGGCTCTAGATTAATTCTTGCTGTGCCCAATTAAGCACAGATAATGAACATCTGTGTCTTCAGAAGTAATAATGTTGGCAAAAGTTGTGTTTACTCACTAAAATATAAGCATATTTTTTAAAACTGATCTATGGAAATTAATTTTTTAAAGTGTAATCAGTTTAAACTTTGCATTTTCAGAGTAGCAAACTTAAAGCTGCAAAACTGTTGACTCATCTGAGGGAAAATAAATATAAGTGAGAGAAAGTTGTCAGATTCAGTTTACTTGGTGAATGCAGGCTGTTGCATAAGACAGAAATATGCTTTTTTTTCTTATTATTTCAGTAACCAGGTTTAGCTTATGTTCAAATAGTTAAGCATGGGTGGGTTGGCATTGTGAGGAAGATGACGGCACTTCAAATTTTAGAGGAATGGGCCACTACAACTGTAGTTTCCACTGTGTCTTTATTACATCACTTTCTATTCCAGCTTTCCTCATAAATTGTGTGTAGGTGTTATGCAGGTGTACATTTGTTGGGATGAGGATTGACTTCTTTTTATGGTACTGCTCCTTCACTGGGATGGATGTCCTGAAGCAAGGCTTTCTCTGGCAAGGAAGTAGCTGAGGATTTATTCATCATCTTTGCTATATAAGTAGGCAGTATTCACTTGCTGTTTGAGGTTTAAAATTAATTGAGATAAAGTCAGCTCTCAGTATGTTTTTTCACCTTTCGTTTTTCATGGGAATGCTGTGTTGTGCCTTTGACCCACAGATCTCAACAAATTTACTCTAACATGGGTATTACACAGGGAAGCAGAGTGGATGGACACAGAGGCTTGGCATGCTGGAAGATGTTAGCATTGAATCAGGAATAGAATTCTGGCTGTTTCAGTGCTGTCACATCACTGGATCGGTGAGAAGAGAAACCAGGCCTTGCACTGCCTTCCTTTTTACAGAAATAATTTACTTCTTCATGTGGGGAAGGTTTTTTTTTTTTCATTACACTGAGTTCTTATGAATTAACAGATAATCCTGCTAATGTCTCTTGTGAGGATATCTATATGCAAGAGAGAATTTGGATTTAATTCAGAAACTGACCTGTATATTTCAGTCTTTCTATGGACATAGGTTAATCAGCAGTAATTATTTGTAGTTATGAGTTCTGACTGTACAGACAGGGTGAAGCTGAGCTAAAACTGAGTGTAAGCAAACATAGTGAATATAGCTGAATGCAGATGGTAATTTGGACTGAATTCCGGTATGGTTGTGAATAAAGCACAAAAGCTAATCCTGCATTGGACTGGTGAACCTGATATAAAAGAGCTCTTAAATTTTTCCAAGCTTAAAGATCATGTTAGGAGCCTGCATCCATGTCTCTTATCATTATTTTCAATGGATGGATTTTCAATGAATGGAAATAGCTGTGACATAGGGAGCAGCAGTGGAAATCACATCTGCAAGCTGTGCCTCTTACCATGCTAAGTTTCCTGAACACATTAAGTTCTTGAACTCTTGGTTGGAATTTACTATATTAAGGAAGCTACAGTAATTGGTCTATTTCAATTAAAAGAAAATCAAACATGGTTGTTATTTAGTGTCGCTTTCAAAATGTATTGAATGCCAGCCCACTTTAAATTGGCTGATAAAGTGCGATCTAATAGTGATTGATGTTCAGTATTGCTAACAGGATCAATAAAAAGTACAGTTTCATTTGTAACATTCTTGATGGTTTCCAATATGTTCACCTTTTTTAAAATTGTGCCTAAAGCAAAAAGCAGACAAAAGCCCCAAATCCCACCAGTTGAGGCCTCAATATTTGTCCTTATAACTTCATCAGGCAAAATGTGGTAACGTGTAGATCAGTGACAGAATAGCTGCAGTATTGGTCGGTATCTTAAGTCAAGATAAATTACTCTGTTAGCATCATTCTTCTGTGAGAGACAAACCAAGTTATGTCTGGAATAGCATTTTTTTTTTCTTTAATGGCTTTTGTATTTGAACTATTACCTAGATTCAATCAGCTAATTTTTAAAAGTTAAATATTAATATATCATCTTAACTTACAGGTAATATTTCCATTTTTCAGTGTTAAACCAACCAGATTTTTCTCTGCTTTTTAGGAGGCATTAGCATAAAATTCTACAGTGTGTCTGACAAACAGTGGACAGTCTTAGGAGAACTATTTAATTTTTGAGATGATTTTGCATTCTAACCATTTTGTATTAATTTGCAACTGTATTACTCTGTCCTATTTTATTTATTTATTTTTTTGGTCTCTGCTGTTTATGTCAAGGTGGGATTTTTTTTTTTTTCCAGTAAAGGAAAGAATTAGAAGGCTGTGAGTATGCTTAGTGTACACAGAAGATAATGAACATTTTTCTGGTTTGTATAATCATTGTATATTTTTTGTGAAAAGAAAATAAACTGTTTGGGTTCATGATAAATACCCTTCAATAGACTTGAGTAAGCGTGGGTATTAGTCATCTGGCAAAAATCAGCAGAGCTGTGCTAGAGCTGCTGCTGTCTTTAAACTTTTGTCTTCCTGCTCTTTGTTGCTATTTTAAAATAATGAGATCAAACATTCAAATTGTAAGCTGCCACGTATGCATATTCTATAATGAAGCTGTATTATTATGTAGTTACATTTTGGGCGATGACAACAAGTAGCATTCCTAAATGCGATGGTGTAACAATGTAGGAATGTACAGAAGGCTCTCTGCTTTTGTGCACTGTGCAATCAGAATAAATACATTGCTAGAGCCAAAACATCTGCAGTATCATCAGTGTCAGGTTTTAATCTAGTTTGTATTTGTAGTCCCATCTTTAGTGTTTTGCTGTCTGAGTGCAGACTTTCTCTGTATGGCCTTTGAACTAGAAATAACCACCCAGACTGGAGGTGCCTGCTTTTTCCTTGCACCTTCCTGCGAGGCCTGCTTGGCCTGCAGGCTGCTCTGTGCTGCTGCCAGCATGGTTCTACCTGCCTGACTCTGGAGTGTGACTTTTTTTTTTGATAGGCAGCATGATTTCGTGAGATATACTTGATGGCATGTACTGTGAAAATGTCTTCAATACATTAGCAGGGGAGGGGTACAAGTGAACAGCAGTTAGCACAATAAGAAAACAGAAAGCAGAGAGGACATGTAAGGTGGGTAGCAAGTCTGAAGCTAGCATTTTGCGTATGTCATAGTGTGTGCGCAGGTTGTTTGTTAGGCTGTACCTGGTGAATTGCATCCTGTGACATATTTATTTAAAAAAAAATCACCACTAACAAAAACAAACAAAAACCCTCTCCACTCAGTTGACCAAAGCTCCCTCAGTACCTGTAGCTGTTATTCAAGATGGTGGAAGATGTGAAAATGGAAATTACAGGCAGGGAAGGAGGCAGAAAATTATATAGACTATTCCTTGTCTTCAGCATTTCTAGCAAATTATTATACAAAACTCATGTAAACAGTACAAGCCTCTGAAGGACAACAACAGGATGAGTTACAGTTGCCAGAAACTTAGGAGAAGTAAATCATTACATCAGTTGAATTTTCTTCTATAACTTGATAATAAGGCCCATGAATTGACAGGGAAATGTTAGAAAATGTTAGTTAGTGTTAGTATCCTAACGTTAGTGAGGTCTTTGACATTTTTTCATGCCATAATCTTATCAACAAGTGGAGAAATGTGTCCTGAAAGAAAGTACAGTAGAGTAGGAGTGAGATGTGTTGGATGACTGTGCCGAGTGGGTGGCTATTAATGATTGTCTGTCAGAATGAAATGCAGTATTGAATGGGGATCTAGCATGGTCTGCTGCATCTGTTCTTGTTCTGGTTCACTTCAGTGTTTTCATTAATGACCTTGGTGACAAAATAGAGAGTGTGCTTTCCGAATTGTTTCAGTAAAAAAATGCCATGCCCCCAAACTTGAGGGGAATACAGATATATAGGACATTAGTCCAAAATTATTTGGAGAAAATTGAGGAAAAGTAAGAAAGAGTAAATAGGTACTAAGCTGTAGCAGATATCTTGAAATACATGAATACAGAGCAGGCAGAAAGTAAATAGGGGACAATTCTCCAAAATTCCTACCATTACAGGAGGGGAAACATTGCATTAGGAGGGCTGAACATGAGTATAGCATGTAAAATGTAGAAAATTATCTTTCTATTACAGAGAAGACCTCAGTTGAAGTATTGCATCTAGTTTGGGCAACCTATTCAAGAAGATACAGCTCAGCTAACCAGAAGCAGAACCATCAAATTATTTGAGGTGTGGAGAATTGAGCTGAAAAAAATTGACTGAAATAATTTGAATGGGGGAAAAGGAGAGGTGTGCAAGCTCCAAGAGAAGAGCTGGTAAGTGTCCTTTTTTTTTAGTGTATATAGAAGGCTGAGGGAAGAAGTTGTGAAGTGCAAGGTCCTGAGAGGCAGGGCAAGACAAATGTGTCTAAACACTTCAAATTAGGTCCTAGACAAGGAGCAAAAGAAGCTGTTGCAAAAATAACTGTTGCTTCTCGCAAGACATTTTCTTTAGCTATGTTTTGAATAACAGTATTTTAAAACTGATCAATGCTAGCTATAGATATTTCTTGACTATTTTTCATGTTAGTGATTTTAAAAACTGAACATGTTGTAAACAGAGATGATTTACCTGAGACAGCACCCCTTAGGCACACCTATAATGAAGACAGCCTCCCTACTGCCAGTCCTTCTACTCTTTAAGTCTCCTCCTAACTCAGCAGCCTTTGCTTTGCTGTTGTTGGTGCCTCATTCCATAAGCTCTAGGTACACCACACAAGATTTTCAGCTTTCTCTTCCAACATTATGGTCTTGAGAAGCATAGTTAATAATAACTTTTATTTCTTTCTCATTTTCATAATGACTTCAGTTGTCAGTCCAGCACTTTGGGGATTCAACATATTATTATCATAAGAAAACAAGGAGTGTAATTGTTTTGTTTATAACATCGTTCCCAATTTCCATTGTGAATTTCTCCACTGAGAAATGATCGCAGCCTCAGTTACCTGAGGCTGTAATGTGTTGTTAGCGTACTTCAACTCTGTATTTGCATTATTATACCCTAGAACACACTTCTTTAATCATCACTGTTGGAAATTACCTTGCTTAGCAATTTTAGTCCCTATTTTCTCAAACAAAAATAAGTGATTGCATGAGTCAAAGCCAACAGCCTGTGTGCAGTGTAGCAAGCCAGACCTGAATTCTGTGCCTGAGAGTGGAATTTGTGTCAGCTTCAAGCAATTTTTAATGGGGCTTTTTGTTTAAGTAAATATGAAGTAAATTCCATCATTTCAGTGTTCCTTCTATTAATTTACTATGTGTTGCTTTCAGTTAATATTTTTTGCCATTTGTTTTTGTGTTATTACTTCATTGTCATTTTGAGATGTTTTTGTGTGGGAATGTGGAAGTTCTGACAGCCGGACAAGAGGTGATGAGCAGCCTTTAAATGCAAGGGAGGTGTCTGATGTGGAAACTTTGGGGGCCAAATGTCTTGTAACATCCTACAGAGTTTTTCCTTCTTTGTAAATCCTGCTTTTCAAGCTGAATGATTGTGTTTGTGTTATCTGCAAGGGAGGTTATAGCTAACATTGATTATTTAAATGTAGCTTTCTAGTTTCCCAACAAATACATGGGGAAGATCTCGCAGATCTGCTCTTGTTCAGACTCTGGTCATATTTAAATAGTGTTCCTTTTAACTGTGAAAGCCAGACGTTGTTACTCTTAAATTGAAAATTTAGAGCTAACTGTATGAATCTAGCAAGTGATGTAGATACTTGGAATATATATTATCCTTACTGCAACAGAATGCATGGTAACACTGTTTATTGCTGATGAATACCTGGTGATAAAATTGTCTTTCAAAGATGTGCCAAAAAATGCTATAGTCTCTGGGATTACTCCAATAGTACGCGCTAGTATTGGAAGGATGAGATGGCTTTGTAGGAGGAATGTATAATAGAGACATAACATAGTATAGAAAATAACAAGATGTTGCAGCCTCATGGACCAGCTCTAAGCAGTACTGATTCTTCCAGGTACAGATGGAAAAATCTAGACAAAATTTAGAGCAATTCGGGTGATCTGGGTGAGAAAGCTCAGGGCTTGGGACAACAGCAATGCTGCCAGACTGTGCCAGCCCCCAGGGTCAGGCACAGGGCAGCTTCTCCTGTGCCTGGCAGCCAGGAGCACTGCAGCAGAGGACTGCTGGCCATTGACTAGTCTTTTTAGTGCTGGGGAACTTTTTAGTGACAGGGAAAGATGATGCTGAGCTGTGCATGATGTGACCTAAGTAATGCTGTACAGCACCTTTGGTCTGAGCAGTAGGCAAGGGACTAAGAGAGGTTTGGAACAACAGTGAAGGGTTGGTGGTGTGGTACTCCAGGTGGGGCCTCATGGGGGCAGAGCAGAGGCAGGACAATCACCTCCCTCAAATTGCTGGCCGCCTCTCTTGATGCAGCCCAGGATGCAGTTGCTCTTCTGGGCCTCAAGAGCTCACTGCTGGCTCATGTCCAGCTTTTCATCCACCAGAGCCCCCC
>JANHGO010000012.1:29448594-29510008 GCA_024606505.1 Aquila spilogaster | reverse complement strand
CCGGGGATCAGGTGCGCGGCCGGAGCGGTGACGTCACCCGGACGGAGGTGGGGCTGAGGCTGCCGCTCCCGCGCTCCCCGCGCCGCGGGAAACGGCGGAGGCTGCGCACGTGTGCGCGGTGCGGTGCGGCCGGGCCCAGCCCAGCCCAGCCCGTGGGTGAGAGCGCGGGGCCGCGAGTGGGAGCTCCGGTGGGAGAGGGGATGGGCGGGGCGGCGGGAGGTGCCGGTGCGGCGGGAGATGCCGTTGCGGGGCGCGGCCCCAGGGGCGGTGAGCACAGCGGGACCGGGCGGCGCGGCTCTTTCGCCTTGCGGGGCGACGGCGGCGGCAGGTGGGAAGACCCGAGGGGTGCGGGAGCTGTAAGGGGTGGCAGCGGGGCAGGAGGGCTCCTCTTGTGGGTTCGCTGCAGCCTGTGCTGTTTCTTGTGAACGGGTTTCTGCGGCATAGCGGCGTTGTGCTTGCTACTGTATAAGCAAGGGAATGATTTTCTCCTTCGGAAAACTACCGTGACAGAACGTGCTTTGTGCACGGTGCCTATTTTTTTTTCTCTCTCTGTATACGTTTATGTATATATATATATACACCTATAGGCATTTTCTTTGTTCAGGCATATATAGCATTATAGATTTTGTTTGCATTTACCTGTTTAAACTGTTGCTGAGCTGGCTAAGCATATACCAGATACTGCCTTTATTGTTTCTGTTTTTCATGGAGACAATTATGCTGTGTACCTTCTGTCCTTGATAACGGTGTGATTTTGCATTTAACTTGTGGTAATTTGGTAAATGAAGATAGGGAAAATACAGGTGGCAGTAGTACCAGGAGGGCTGTAGGGTGGCTCACAGCTGCCTTACCCCTGGTGCCAGTGATGAGATTGTAGCCACCTCCAGGAAGCAGATGGTGGCTGTGCCCCTGGCAGTGAGGTGGCAGTGCCTGAGTATATAAAGAAGTGAACACCGCTGGATCTGCCTGCACTTGGGAGCTGCATTGGTGAAGTGAAGGCAGAGCACTGGCTGTGGCCTTTGTTATGGGTGGTGTTTTTTTTTTTCTTTTTCTGTAAGGGTAGAGAAGACATCAAAAATTGTTTTTAAATGTTCATTTAATCTTTGTGCTAAATAGACTTTCATACTGCAGTTCTCATTTCTGTTTTATTCTGTTCACTTTACACTAGATATGTTAAAATAGTCAGGACTACTGAAAGAAAAATTCCTACTCAAGGGAAATACTGTATGCAGATGAGGTTGTCAGAATGACTTCTCATTTTCTTTCATGGCATAAGTTACAAAGTGAATCAGGACTTCCTCAGTTTTGTCTGTTGGCTAGCATTCCTATACTAACAGTAGATTGGGACTTCTCCCGAAGCCTTAAATTGGAAAGGCACAAGTCAGTTTTCCATTTCTTACCTTATTGAGTTCATGCATTAGCTTCCAAAGCAGACTTAATTTCTAAGTCTATGGAGCTGGATTCTGGAGTAGCTCCTCTCGGAAATAAAAAGACTTCTGTGTATGGCCATATGTAATTGTTATGATGCCTGCCATTTTTAGTGTTGAAGGTACACCTAGGAATTCATCTCTTCTGCAGGTTTCTTTCATCTACTGCCTTGACAGTGTTTCAGTCTGATCAGTATGCAGCAGAAGTTGTTTTTGCTGTCTATATATAGATGCTGATGTTCATACTTGGTATTCTGTATTGCTCTTTGTAGCAGGCATCCTGCATGGATAGGTTAGCCTCACCCTGAGGTCTGCATTGTCCTGGGTGACTTGTCAGCAGTGGGCTTCTGTAAGGGACTAAAAATGTTAATTGAGCATGATTTAAGATGAGTGAAGTCTTTGTTTGGGTATAGTAGTGCATGCTTTTGTTTTGTGTGCTCCTCACATATGGGGGTAAGGAACCTCTGAGCGTTTGTCATAATGCTTTAGTGTTTAATTAATATAACTTTTTTAACCCTACTTATGTAGAGTACTGATGTGTCAGGAGCGGATTTGCAGTCTGAAAAGGAGATGCAGCTTTAGGATGCCAGACAAGGGTGAACAGATAAGTCCTCCAGGGCACATCAGGATTAAGCTGCAGAGTGAAATCTGCTCAATTACTTTTCTACCTGAAAATCTCCTTAACTAGGTGTGTTTTATCATTATAGCACGTATTATTGTGATGGATGTGGCTCTCTGTGGAATTTTGGTGAGCAGCTCATTGTTTCTTCTAGAGGGAGTCAGCTGTTTCTCATCCTCCCTGAAATTGTTGCTTTAAAGCTTGGTTGATATTTCACTATCTTAAGCTACTTTAGTTTCACTACCTGTGAAACAAGCTTGCCTGTATGAGGTTATATATGTAATTGGAAAAGCCACTGGGTTTTAGACATCTGCAGCAGCATTTGTAGGTGCGTTCAAATTAAAGGAATAGTGGCTGTTCTAGAACACAGAAAACACTTCAAGATGGAAAGAAAGATAATTTAAAAAATGCTGTTACTTCTCCTTATAATAGCTGTTTTTTTTGTTGTTGTTGTTTTTTTAAATAGAGGAATCATTTGAATGAATTGCAAATTTGGAATTGGTTTTAAAGTATTTATATATATTAAATCATGTAATATATACATATTCATTGATAAGGGTGATTCCTGGAATTGCCTGTGTCATTGACTTCTGTTTTCTGCCCATCAATATCGTGCTATGGATTTCGGTGCTCTTGGGAGTTCTGTGCTATACACCCTGACTGCATGTCAATCTGCCACGGTTCAACTGTAGGACAGATACTAAAAATAAGACACGGGAAAATAATTAGGACAGGAAATTTAAAATGATGCAAGATAAAATGTTATGAGTCTCCTTACCTTCTTCATAACCACAGTTTTGTGATTATTTTTTTGTTGCTAAATTGATACAGAAATAAATTAACAAAGCCTAGGAACTAAAATGTCAAAGAGGACAAGTTAATATGAGTAAGGAGAATTAGCTGGTGGTCTTAGTTTCATTTTTGGTGTCATACAGATGTAACTAAGTTTCCAAAGTGAATTTTCCACCTCCAACCTGTCATCTCCTTTTTTTTGTCAGATGAGAGCTTGAAAGCTTAAGTTGATGCAGGTGCAGAAGCAATCTTGCGTAATTGTCTTTCTTAAGACTTGTTCGCAAGCCTCAGTCAAGCAGCACACAGTTGCAAAGGTCTTGGTATATAAAGGATTATAGTTTGGGTGTCTTAGGTTTTTGTCACAAAATTATGTAATGATTGGGAAAAGTAGATATGGAGTGGTTGCTCCAGTTATACTGATCAGTGCCATGTATCTGTTTTATGTGAGGAAAATTACTTTCTGATTTCTGACTTAGTCAAACAGTAAGTGAATTCCTGAATATCTCAGGGTCATATTTTAAGCTGCAGTAGATTCCTTTTATGAGATTACAAGTATTATGCTATGTCTTGTAGGCCACAAATGAGAGGTTTTTATCTGTTTCACCTGTGCAGGCAACAGGAGACCTGTCTGTGGCTTTGGAATGGCCCAGAATCACACTTGTTTGAAGGATTTGTTTGTGTTTTGACCAAAAAAACAATAATGGTTTGGTTAACAGGCATCTGTAACTTAGCACATTGCTAGTAGTCAGGAAGGCCTTTTACCATCTCTTTTTTGATAGGATATTTATGAACTATTGCTTTGGCTCTGATTCATGTACTGAGGTGGAAATCACAAAACCCAGGGTGGATTTGTGCAGCTCCTGTGTTTTGCTACCACTTGGGATAAGCACACAGTAGAGTTGCTTTTCTTGTTGTGCCAACAAGAGTGTGGTTATCTGTGGTATTTGTAGGGTCCCTCTTTGATGGAGAGTGGGTTTGGTTGCTGCCAGTGTTTCTCTAAGCTTTGCACCCTGACTGTTGGTGGCCTCTCCCACCTCCCTGTGCTGCAGCTGCTGTGAAGCACTGCGAGTCACTGTTGAAAGGAAGGCTGGGATCAGTGAGCACCTCTCCACCTCCCAAGCACACACAAAAAAGAAGACAAGTGGTGAATTTTGACTGTATGCAAACTGTTCTTACATTTGAAATTCTAAATGGGTGAGATTCATTTATCAAACCATAAGCTTCCACCATGGAATCATGGTGATAGTCCGCTTGCTAGCCAGTGACTGGACTCTATATACTGAGGAATTCTTTCAGTTTGGTGCTCTCAGGAAGATTTTTAAAGCCAGATGAGATTTTGGTTTAGACTACAGGCTGTCGTTCCTCAAATGGTCTAACTGGCACTGCCACACTGAGGCATCCTGCACAAATACTGCTAGGGCTACACAGAGAGCACTGAACAGCAGATCTGAGGAAAATCTCCTCTGGGCTGTTTTGCTCCCACTGAATGCTTTCCCCGGCCTTGCTGGCTCTGGCCCTACTGGGCTGCCTGGCAGTGGGCTGTGCGATGACTGGGGTGGGCAGCTGGGAGCCTGAAGGAAAGTGGAGTGCGTCAATGGTACGGGTGTGTGTTAACCAGTCTTTGTAGAACACACAGCCTTGAAAACTGTTTCCCATTTCTTGTTCATAACTACCAAAGTAATTGTATGTTTGATTCCTTAGAAATACTGAGAAACAGTAAAAGAGCTTTTAGCTCATCTTGTAATTTACAAGTTACTTTAATAGCTCTAGGTAATTTGATTTTCCTAAACGAATTGCTCAGATGACAAGAAAGAAAGCAGGATGGGTTCTCATCAGTTTATCAGCAGCTGCATTGGCTTGCAGGCTGCATCTACCTGCATCTACCTGCAAGCTGTGTCTGACAGAGTAAATTGTGCCCTGCTTTTTCTTTTTCTTTTTTTTTCTCCAGACAGTTCTGAAGCAGTTGTCCTGCCATGTGGAGGAGGTCAGCTGAGTACAGCATATGTGTTTGCTTAATATTTTTTTAACACATTGCCCTAAATTTTGATAGACTGTTGTTAGTTTTTTGTTGCTGTTGTTGGCCTTTTTCCCTCCACTTGAAAACCCCAACAGAAGTGGGGAGCGATAGCTGTGCTCCTCGGCCAGCCCTCCTCTCACCCCTCCAAAAGGCATTTAAAAATGGTTGGTGGTCACTGCTGTGTGTCCTCAGAATTAACTACTTTGGCTTCAACATCTTTCAATGAAGGGGGATAATCAGGCTGATTAAAATTCCAGGAGATACGTGTTAGAAGTTAAAACAAACAAAACCCACTGGCTTGCTTACAACAAGGAAGCTAGGAAAGATTAACTGAGGGTTTCATTTACAGAGTGGTTATTCTGACCTGGTCTTTTCTAGAGTGCAGTGAGGTGCTAACCTACTGCAACTCTGCTGCGGCTGTGTTAAGAAATCCTTTAGGAAAGGGCTGGTGCTCCCCTTGCGCAGCTGGTGTCACACTGGGTTGCCCTGCGAGGTGGCTCACAGGGATGGATTGTGGCTCAGGGCTCGGTGCAGTGGGAACACAAGGCTGGGGAAAGCCAACAGGAGGACACAGTCTGGTGTTTCTAGTTGCGTGAGGCTGCACCTTCAGTCGGTGGTACTGATTGCCATACAGGCATCTGAATGCAGATTGAGGGGCAACTTTGCTGTTTAAGTAAGGAAATCTGACTTCAGGCCACTGCTTTCCAGGCTGGATTTTCTGAATTCTTAGTGAGCTAGATGATGAAAAAAGTGATCATTCCTTTGACAGAGTTGTTGGTTGGTTTGGTTTTTTTTTTTGCCAGTTTTTCTTTCCGTACCGGCTCTTTCATGGACTGCCCAGCATAAGTCTTAAGGGAGCAGAAGGGGCATGTGATGGGAACGGATCTGCCCTGGAAGCAGCTGTCAGGTTGCCACAGTTGTGTCATAAAACACACTGTAAGTTTTCTGTGCAAGGAATTAACACACAGTACTTTAACTTTGGTAGCAAAAATGGTAGTAGAAGCCGCCCCATCTGCTGTTACTCTGTTACTGTACCCCATGCAGTTTGCTAGCCTCGGTTGTGCCCAGTTAAAACTGCTTACTGTAGAGCTCCTCTGGATTATGAATAACTGAAGTTATGAAAACAGCCCCCTTTGTAGTTTTATTTTCTTTTTATTTTTAACCCAGATTGATCTCATGAAACAGTTTGTCATGTGGTCCTACACAGGCTGCCATCTGCAGAACAGAGCAATGCACGAGAACAGAAGTGAGCAAGCTGTGAAAGGAGGATGGGAACTAACTCAGTCAGAAACTACATCTTCAGTGTGGCATGGCATTCGCCCCAAATCATTTGTTCCTGGCAAATTTCTCCATGTAGATATACTAATGTTATTTAAATTACACTAAATGTGCTGACATTTAAAGCTCTATGAGGGGGATTGCTATGGTGGAAAACTATTCAGGAGTGAAGGGAACAGCTAGCATCATCTTTACTTGTAGGAAGCTGCATGATCTGTGATGGCAGAAGGAAGCTGAAATCATATGACTTCGCAGATGTCAAACTTTTCAGTATTAAGAGTGGTCTGCAGCTCTATCATCTGTACTTTGTTTCTTCATGTTATTTTTTTAAGCATATGCTTTTGTCACTTTCTTAGACAATATCTGTTTATCTTGGCAACTGTGAATGTGTTTTGTGGGCATACACACTGGTAGATAGGGTTGTCTGCAGATATGTTTGCTCCTCAGATTACTGGTCTTTAAAACAAAACAGAAGGAATGGAGAGAAAGATTCCATGTTTGTTTCTGTTACTTTATCTTGCCTGCTTTTCTTGCCTTGGTTTAGTCAGAGGCAACTGTGTGGATGACTGCGTAATTGCTAGCATTGCTATTAGCTCTTGTAGCCCTAAGGGCTGCAGTGCTTGACCAGAGATGTTTGGGACTTGCTTGTATTATCCTAATTTGGGTGAAATGATGATGTTAGAGGAGTGGAAACACTTTTTTTTCTCCTTCCCTTTTTATGCAGAAGTGTGGTAATTGCCGTAAATCCATTCTTAGTTTAGTGGCAGTGAGTCAGATGCTTAGCTGGTGTGTTTGGCAAAGCCCTTCTGTAAGCTCAGCAGGGCTCTTGTGTCTCAGCTCAGGACATGTTCCTTGGCTTCTGCTGGAGTGTGGAGCACTGCTTGCTGCCCCAGCTGTTTGCTCTTTGGTGACAGGGAGTAGAACCTCATTTTCTGCCTGGTGCAGCGGTACTGTTTCTAGCACAAAAATCCTTACCTCTCCTTTAATGCTGTGAGAGCTTTAAAGCTTTGGTTTTAGTTTAGTTTTAGAATTCAGAAGTTGCTTTAAAGGGAGCTTCTATTAATGCTTCTTTCGATCACTAAGTGTTGAGGAGCTGGGGATAGTTGAGGCAGATAACTGCTAGTGCCTGCTATCTGTGTGCTGTAGGATGGGGGGTAAAAGAAGGTGTTTGGAATAGCCACAATTTGATCTACAAGTTCTAGCTGTTACTTGAGTATGTTTGGTCACTTGAATTTTACTAAAAAGCTGAAGAGGGAGTTCTGAAATGATGGGAACTGAGGCTGAAGCAAATTTGTAAAGATTAGTACCACAAACCCCTCACTACTACTGATTTCAGTGCTCCTGAACAGGACTGTTGGCCCACTTCTCCTCAGCACAGAAATCAGCAGAGTCACATGGTTCCCTGTGTGCCTGAGGAGGAATAGGCAAATGCTTCCTCCGGTGGGATAACAAGGAGGAAAGGGAACATAGAGACCAGTGTTTTCTTGACAAGGATGCTTGCCAACTAGTGGTCATTGAGCCCTGGACGTAGTGCCACTTAAACAGATGGGCTTGCTAATTGTTGACTTGATGCTGGTGTTTGAAAAGACACCTGCAGGTCTAAGTAATGGTGCAGGATGCCTGGGAGAGTCTGTCGTTCTTCACATGTGATAAAAGTGAGGACTGGCATATTGCCCTTGCCTGGAAAAGGTCCACATTGATATTGTGAACTGCATTTTTAAGTGGTTTGGCAACCTTGAAACAAGCTGTTTGAGGAAAGAGTGCTGTGGGGTTAACATGCTGTTTTAACCATACGCAGCTGTAGAACAGATTTTGAGCTCAACATGATTAGTCAATATTGTACTGTGTTCTTGTTTTGTTGTTTTTTTTTCCCCACAATTCTGCTGCTGTTAGGACACTTCAAAAATTATTTGATATGAGGTTAACATATACATATCTAGAACTTGTGGGGAGAAGTACACCAAAACGTCACAAGGTAAAATATGACTTAAAGTATTGTGCTTGGATGTTTTTTTTTCCTTTCTTGCTCTAACTTCTGTTTCTGTCTGACCAAAACTAAATTATATTGGAAAGACATGATTAAAACTTGGCTCAGCCCCTTCTGTCCTGCAAGACTGGGTTGTTTGTAAGGCAGAACAATTTAATTGTATTCCAACTGCTTCCTTTTTACATTGTTTGTTTCAATGAGGTAAATGGTCCCAGTGGGGTTAGTATCTTCAGTACCTTGTATGGTCCAAAGCGTTATTATATTTCAATCTGATTGTTTGTTAGCATTATGTTGTGCTGGGACAGAAAGACAATGGGGTGCATTGTTTTTCATAACATAACCAAAGTTTTCTTTAAAGTTATTTTGGTCTTGGGTTTATACTGAAACTCTCCATGTCTGTGCTGTGAATGTGACCATGTTAGAAGAAATTGATACTGAATATGGATGGCACCAAGTGTCCCAGGAGCTATACTGTGAGAGTTTGAGAATAATTGTGTAGTAATGCTGCTTTAAAGCTTAAATAACTGAGCTTATGGCAGGCTCGGGGATTGGAAACTATTTTTCTAGACAAGCTTTTTTTTTCCCTCTTGATTGACATCACAGGCTTTGAGATACACAGGATGATTCCAGGAATTGTCCTACAATAATCATTCTTCGAAAAAGTGATTTTGTTTGTGTTGCAGCCACAGCACTCTAAACCAGGAGATCAAAACTGATGCAATCTTTAAGTCTTCTCTTTTGTTCTGTTCAGTGGTTACATGTCATTCCTGGATATCAACTTCTCCCATGAGACAACTTCCTTTGTGTTTAACTAAACAATCGGCAGGAACATCTCCAGTTTGCTTGTTACACTCTTGTGAGGTGAGCCCTGCCTTGCAATGTAAAAAGAAGTAGCTTGTTGCAGTCCGGCTTGCCTGCCTCCCCCAACTGTATCTCTTTTCCAAAAGGACTTAAAAACTTTCCTCTCTTTGGTTGCCCTTTCTCCCAGGTGAGTTGTTGGTAAGCAGGATCGGTCTGTCTGGTCTTATCTCTGTTGGCAGAGCTGCCTGCCTGGTAGGTGGCAGCGGGGGGCAGTGCTTCTCAGATCAGGCTTTCCTGTGTTAAGGGAGGCCCTTGGTTTTTGAACAGCTTCCTATTGTTTGCATCTGCAGGTTGTCCCCTCCCACACTCTTTCAGTTCTTCCTCCTCCCTTAAATAATTTTTCCATGCAATAGCGTTACTCAGAGCAGTTTCTCTAATAGAATGTCCTCTGAGAGTTTTTTCAGCCTGCCCTGATCTCCAGCTTTTGTTGCAATACGGATACCGAGTTTACGCAATAGAAACTGGCTCCTAAAGGTAGGTCCTAGTAATTTTGAAGTCAGTTGTTTAAATTCAGCGTTGCCACTGTTGTGACAGTTTTTTTTTTTAGTTAAATCTGAGTTCTCACAGGAATTCTGTATGTTGTACTGAAAGGCAGAAAATGTTACTTTTCAATATGTGTTGTTCTCATTTTCAAGTTGCAAAGAAATAGTGTTGCTTCAGTTTGTTCTTAATCTACTTCTGCATGTTTAGTTTCTTCTTTATAACAGTGTTTCATGTGTGTACGTGTTTTGTATACACTTTCTAAGCCACAAGCCTCCTTGTGTTGGTCTTACCAGAGTTGCGTCTGACTGCTGGTATCCATGAAGAATGCAGATGAAGCCAGTCAGAATCTCTTCTCTCCTTGATGTTTGTGTGACGACCGAAGGGGATATTGACAATTCATTTTCCATCCTTGTTATTTCATAGTATACTGTGTTAGAAGCTCTTAGGACTGCTTTTATTTTTTTTCATAATAGAGATGTAGTTTTGTTTCCTTCTACTTGTTATCTTGAATTCTCTTTGAAAGAAAATTGATAATGAAATAAGGTATTACATATATGTAGGGCTTTAAAAATTACTTATAACATGTTCACTTAAGAAAGGGCTTATTTTGGCTGGTTTCCTGGTTCCTTTGTAAAGTATTCTGTTTCCAAAATAAATAGTAATTATTATGTGGATTTTGGAAGGGTACCATAATGATTCTATAGCTCCCACTGCTGCAGTTTAGCATGAAGTATGTCTTTGTTTAAATCTGTACATTTGGAAACCGTTTTTGTGCATTTGGTGATAGTAAACAGAGGCTTGAATTCCGCAGAATGATAAATCCACTTCTAGAATCTGCCACCAGCAGAAAAAGAGAAAAACAGAAAAAAAATTCAACATATCATCTCCACTGCTCATCATTCTGTCTAATAAACGCATTCTGCTTGTTCACATGCTTTCCAGATTTTTTTGAAGGAATACCTTTTCTATAATCTGTGTGTTTTAGTATCTGACATGGGACATAGCTTTAGGTGGAACTTAACTGGGTGTGTGCAGCTGATGCAGAGCTGGGAGGAAGCCTATACTCCTGCCTTACTGTTTGTTTCTCCTGTCTCCAGCTCTGACTTCTTGATAAGTTAGTTCAGCTCACTAAACTAGCAGGAAATAAAGCAAGCCCTTCTCCTCCATTTTTCCCATCCCCCCACAAGTGCTAATTTTGTGAGCTGAATTTGCTCCTGTGAGCCAAAGGGCAGGGATGTTGACAGACTGCGTGAGAGCACTGGGATGGGGAGGAAAGTGCCCTCCTCGCTTTGGTGGCAGTTTGATTTCTGGTTCATTTGTCTATGTAAAATGTCACCCTCAGAAATCGCCTGTCCTCCCACTGATAGCAAGAACACTGTATCGTGACCTCTGTCTGGCTCATTGTACAGGAAGGCAGGCATGAACTTGTGCTTGATGCAAGGTCAGATTTTCATTGTCTGGTGATCTGCTGAATGTGGAATGCTCCTAAGAGGAGGACAGAGGAGTGGCCCAGCACATCTGATGATTTGCATGCTGAAACAAACATGTCGGGAAGCTGCTCGTATTCATCTGCTATTAGAAAGTTCAATGGGTCTTTCTTCCTAGCGTGTTGTATTTCATGGGAGTTCCAGAAGCCTTGGGAACCTGCTCTCTGCTAACTATGTTTTTTTTTCTTGGCCACAAAACAGAAAACTTTCAGTTCAGGAATCTCATGCTTTAACTCCAAAGCATTGTGGACTTAGTGTTTTATGCATTTCTTAATTGTAACATAGTTAATACCTACAGGCTCAAGTCACTGTTTCAGCATTTTGTGTGTCTTACAAAACGAAGCAAGCTGTTTAGAGAGTTCCCGGTGTAAGGCCAGAGAAACATGATAAACAGCTGGAGAAGAAAAGGAAACATACTGTGGTGGCTGTCAGGATGAACAATGGTTTTGGCACACCTGCTGCCTAACTGCTGAGCTTTTCTATGCTTGGCAGGAAAGGAATGATTTGGAGGATAGCATAATGATTTTGTAGATGTTTTTGGTATGTTTCCATCTTCTCCTAGGGAGAGATAATGGAAGCCCTTGCTTTAAAATATAATGTCTGCGGCAGGCTGTCATCATCAAACATGGGGGTAGGATTTACTACTGTGCTTAAAAATGGGAATGCCAAGGTTGTGCTAGACCTAAAGACCCTTAGATGTGAATGCAGGAGGAGTTGGGCACCACTCATAGAGTGACTTCATAGAGTCAGAGCAAATTATGCTCATGTTATGCTTCTGAGTAAATAGAAGCAAACTACTTTTATGCAAGAAAAACAGTAGATTTTTTTGAATAATCAGGGAGCAAAATGAAGGGAGCTGAAAGAAACGCATGTGTGGGAACGTGTTGGAGTATGGTATGATTTTCAGCTCTACCAAGAGCCAAGTGATGTTAATCAGTTGCTGTTACTCCTGGGAGTTGTCACAGATGTAAGCTCTGAGATTACTTCTTCCAAAGAGTTGTGTGTCACAGCTCTGCTGTTTCACGCATTTTCCAGTTTCATCTTTTCAGATTTTCATGTTTTGGATAGTAAGAATGTTTTGACTGATCCGTTAATGCATGTGTAATTTCACGTTTTTATTTAAATTTCAAATTTAAATCAGTTCTTTGTTCCAAAAGATTTGTATTTTGATTCCTGCCCTAACCAGTGAGTACCTGGTTCACCATAGTGTATTGGAATTGGGGAACTTGAGGGAACTGGGAAGAAAATGCAAAAGAATTTCCTCCAAGCCAGCAGAGAAAACATACCCAACATCACACATTTTTGGATCAAGCTCAGAATAGTTTAGCTTCAAATGGAGTGACTTCATCCTGATTGACCAGAAGTGTAAGATTTTTCCAGGTCAGCCACTTGGTTGCGTGTGCATGCACATGTGTGTATGATTTATTAATCAGAGGAAGGATGCATAGGCTCTTAATCTGGACAGTATTTTCTTATTTTTTCCTGTTTCCCTTACAGGTGTGCGTAGGGAAGAGGGTATGTTGTAATGCTAGTTAAGCAATGGATAATAAGAAGAATAATATTAAGTAACAGTGCGTCTGAACTCTTTCTTTTAGTATTGAAGGAGAATATAGTATTTGGGATTTCTTAACAAGGCAATTCTTGTGGTGTAATGCAGTGACTGAAAATATCAGGGTATGTTAATGCCTTGGTAGGGATAGCTGTTATGTTGCTTTTCCAGATGTCAGGTAATAGTTCTGTGAAGGCTGCTTATTCCAAGGGAGGGGGCTTTTAAACAGAACGAAATCTGTTTTTGCTTTTTTGCTGTCTTGCTGGTGTTCGGATCTGCATTTGTTTGTGTACTATGCTGCTAATCTTCTTCACGCCCTGTTCTGGCACGTGCAAGAGTTGCGTCCCTTCAGCAGCTTTCTGTGTTGCCAGTGTATTGTCTGGAGATTTCTGGGGAAAACAAGTTGCATTGTTCTGTATAAGAATGCTTGGAGACCTGGGACTGGAGCACATCAACCGCTCTTGTTCTGACAGGATTTAGCAGAAGGAGGTGTGGGCAGCGTGGGGCTGAGCTGTAAGGCAGAGTGCCTGGCTCTGGGAAGCAATGCTGTGGGGCTGTGGCACAGCCTGCCCGGGGGCTGTGGCAGGCTGCAGACTAAGGACTGCAGTGAGTTGCTGTAGCAGGAAATGGGGTCCTCCACTGGTTTGAGATGCCTGAGCCTTCTCCTGTGGGGAGTCTTAACATCAGAAAAGATAAATTTTAATTTACGTAAGAACTAGATATACATTTAGCAGTTTTTAAAAGTGAAAATTCCTGAGAACTAGGGAAGGCAAAACAGCTGTGCTTGTATGTAGCTTTCCTGTTGCCTGCTGTGACTCTGCTTCCCAGTCTGTCAGTCACTGAGGGACCTCACAAGTCTGTCAAAAATGTTGTGCTATGTCTGAGGCCAGCATGGGCTTCTCTCTGGCTTGTAGTACCTGCAGGCCCTGGAGCTATCTCCTTGGCACCTTCTGGGGGTGGGACAGGGCTATAACCATGCCCCTTAGGGTGCTGAATGGCACAGCCACACTCTTACAGGTTTTAGGGGATCTCAGGCATAGTTAGAAGCAAGAAAGTAAACACTTATGTAAGCAATGTCATCCCGAGACCAGCAGGATTCCCATCCCTTTCTGTGTGTGATGGAGCAGAAGAGCCCTTCAAGCTGCTGTCATGTCTTGCCCGAGCCCTTTCCCCGTATTGTCTCTGTTTCAGCCCCCAGCATCATTCCTTGGGGTGCTCTGGAGGAGCACAAGACACCAGTTTAGGCTGGGCGCTTCACTGTACAGGGGGAAAAAAAAGATGAACTCAGCACATAGTCCTAGAATGGTATGTTATGGATGCTTTCTAGATTTCTCATGTTCAGGGCTGTACTAAGCTAGAAACTATGTAATCCTCTGTGCATAACATGGCAGCATGGATAGCAGTTACTGGAATGTTATGGGGTTTCAGCCAGTTATGTGTTGTCTTTAGTTTCACAAGTGATTTCACCCATTGGTGTGCAATCAGTCTTGGGACATGACAGAAGTAACTACTCACTTTTCAGTAAAATTCAAACCCTCAGCAGTGTTCAAATAGCTGAACGCTACTGAAATAAACTAAATCTCTATAAGGTTAGCGTCCTTTTATTTAGAGCCCAGGCTGAAATCTTGTCTGAAGCTCAGCAAGGCTTTTGTTCCTTCTAGCTACTCTTTCAGTGTTGAAGTCAGAGGCTTAAAAACTTGTTGCCTGGATAGTGCTGTTGGGCCAGGCCTTGCTTTTTGGTATGGAAGGATGCAGATCTTTCTTTGCACTTGCACTTTTTCATTGTTCCAAAATAGCAACAATAAAAAAAATACTTAAGGGTGTTTTTCTTTCCATGTGTACCAGTTGGTTAAAAATATTTTAACTTCTTAGGACACCCACAAAATTCTGTTTTAATTTGATATTTCATGATCTTCTTTCAATTGCAAGGAAGGAACTTTATAAACTGTGTCTTCATGCTCTCTTCTGTTGGTGAGCAATCTATAGATAATGTGCAGAGATTACTTTGGTGGTATGTACCTCCTCTTGAGCACTTTCTATTTATTTTGAAGGAAGCTTCTGGTGCCACTCAGTAGTGTCATTTCATCACCAGGCAGAGCAAAAATAAATCAAAGCTTTTGACATCATTCTTCTTTTACTTATCCCAACACCCAACTAGTCTGTTCAGCTTGTGTTACAGCACATTTGCACAGCTTCTGCTTCTGTGACCTGTTAGGACAGAGACTGCTTGTACTTAACAAGAATCTTTTTCATGCTTTGTGGATCTCTTCAGGCCACAGTAGGACACAAAATAATCCCTTTTACATTTGGTGATTTCCCAATATTTCTCTGGTGAGGATGAAGTAACCTTTCCAAATGGGGATATTAACATCTTCATGAACCTGTATTTGATACAAAGTAATTGTATAATGGCTTTTGCATTTTATAGAATGAACTGCTGCTTTTTTTTTTTTTTCCAGCAAATGCCAAGATTTTAAGGCATTAAAGTCTGTAAGGAAAGAGTTGTGTGAGTTTATAAAACGAGCATGGAAGTAGTTGCCTAATAGTAGCATCTGTTAAGGCTAATGCAAATGATCTTTAAAAAATTGTCTTAAACTTGAATTCAGATTTTGTGTTGAAGGACATCAATTTTGTCCAAGTTTGTATCCAAATCTAACAGCTTCACCTTGCTTTCTGTCGTAACGTAAGATAAAGGAGTTGTATTTCTGAAAGCTTTCTTATGGGATACAATCTGCTTTGCTCGCTTAAAACCTCCGTCTGTGTGTACTGTGTGTTTTATGTAATGTTTTAGTTTCTCAAATGCATGTCTTACTAATATATACGAAAATCAAAGAAAATACTTTCTGCCTGTTTTTTTTTTTTTTCACACAGTGAAATAAGTTGAACTGGACTTGAAGGTGGTTTGGCTTTTTTTTCCTTGCTTTTTTACTACCACTTGAGAAGTTGATGTGAGGAATTTTTGTCTTCCTAAGTAATTATTATAGCACCTCTTGCAAAATGCTTGTAACAGCATAAACATATTTGTTTACAGGTATGGGTGGTATGGTCCAGTTTGTCCTCCTTTAGAATCATAGAACCCTTAGAGTTGAAAGGGACCTTGAAAGGCCATCTAGTCCAACTCCCCTGCAATGAACAGGGACATCCACAGCTCAATCATGTTGCCCAGGGCCTGATCCAGGCTTGCTTTGAAAGTCCCTAGGGATGGGGCATCCACCACATCTCAGGGCAACCTGTTCCATTGCCTCACTACCCTCACTGCAGAAGACTTTTTCCTTATATCTAAGCTAAATCTACCCTCTGAGCTTGGAACTGTTTAAGTTAGGAGGATGGTCATGCTTTAAATGTGTCATGATTTTGTTTGTAGATGAGAAGGTGTATTGTAGGAATGCTTAGATCTTTTATTGACCAGTTTATTTATTATCTTGTTATTTAAATTGACAGAATGTCAGAACTTAGGCAAAATAAATTGTCTATTTGTAAGAGGTTTCTCAGTGAAAGTAGGATTTCTGGCACTGGAGGTAGTTGCACGTCCTGTTATACATGAGTTCCTTCTCTGTATTTGCAGGAATTGTGGCATGACTTTTTCTGCATTTGATATTTAGCCGTGAGCTCAGAGCTGTTGTGCATCCATGTGTTATTATTCTCTTCTTTGTGACAAACAGATCTGTGAAAAGTGTGTGTTTACTTTATGGGGCTGCAACTGCAGAGGGGCACAGTACTGGGTGTGATCTTGGGATGCAGCAACCTTTGGAAGAGGCTTAGGCAGTGTATTGTAAATGCTGTGTTTGCCAGAGGGAGACCGGAGCCCTCTGTAGAAGTTCTTAATGTGAAGTTTTAGGGCTTGATTATGTCTCTGCCTCCTGTTTAAGAAAGGGGGGACAAGTCACCAGCTTGCAAAAAGTATCTTTTCCTCTGTAATTTCCGTTACATCCATCAATCAGATGTTTTCTTCTGCTAGTTTTGTAACAAACAGTGAATCACGTCTTCTAGTTTTATAGAAAACAATGAATCAGCCTTTGATTTCTACTCCCCCTCCTTGGCTGTTGCAGACTGTTCGTAAGATACAGAAGGATATAAGGGTGTGTTTTCCCCCAGTCTGTTTAACTCTTCCCATGTGCTGTTGGCCACTGTTGAGAGACAGGGTGTTTGGATTCAGTAAGCTGTTTCTTACGTTAGGTTCAGATGTTTTTCCTACCCAAGTTCTGAAAGCTTCAGTGGATTTTGCAGAAAATGTATCTGTATGCAAAGCAAAATCAAGCAAAAATGTGCTTCTCTATTCTTGTTAGTTATGCTTACTTCTCAAAACTAACAAATAATGATCTTAAAACCAAGTTAAGACTGTTAAGTGCTTATGCGTGCATGTGCATACTCGTGATTCTGCTGAAGTGTTATTTATAGCTATACAGCACAGATGACTGCTTAAAAAAAGAGGGAAAAGCAGCATGTTGTGGGTGCTGGGTGCATTATTTTTTATTTCTATGTAGAAATACTAATCCATATAATGCTCTGCAGTACAGGAGCACTCCTTGTCAATTTTAGCAAGGCAAGAAAAAAGATTTAGATGCTTAGGTTTAGACAAGTTGAACTGCTGTTCTTTCTTTCTTCACTCCACTCATGGTTTGTCTTCATCAGTTCCTCTTCACTGCTTTGGTTCAGCACCTTGGTAAGGTACTAGTCTGGCAAGAAAGAGAATGTGAGAAGTCATCCTCGTTTAAGTGGTGACATTGGAATAGATAAAACAAATTAGTGAATTAATAGGTTCAGAATAAGCTGTGGGTGTTATTGTAATACCCCAAACTATCCTGAGGTTTAGGAAATTACTCCCTGCTTTTTCCTAATGCCTTTAGGTGCTATCAGGTCTGCTATCTGGAGAAGAACAGTGCATTGTGGTGTTTAACTTTGAGGTTCTTAATGCATCACCAGAAAGGCTGTTTTCCTCTCAAGGGCTGTCCATCTGTCTGGTTGAAGCCTACTGCTGCTGTCATCATGTTGCTGTCTTTCCTTTGATATTCAAGTGTTAGTGTTGCTGAAGTTTTTCTTTTTGCTTATTTTTCTACAAAATAAATTTCTTGCTTATCTATGTTTTTTTGTTCTGTGTGGATGTTTGTGTATTTGGATGTTCAGTTGTTACAAATGTTAGGAAATTGAAATACAATGACACAGGTTAGTGAAGTAGAGGGATTTGTGGTGCTGTAATGTGAACAGCATGTGAATTGGGATTGGTAGCTGCTGCCTTTTGCTTTAAGGATGATGAGCGTGAAGACTGACAGGAGAATTCGTAGTTACTGCACAGTAGTTGCTATAGAAGAGGTTGAATTTTTCACGATGTTTTTGGGATGCTGTTAAACAGGAAAAGTCTGCAAGGTCAGGAAAAGAATGGCAGCAGGGATTTAAGATTTAAAGTTGCCAGTCATAAAGCATTGTATTGCTGAATACTACTGAATGCTATTGAAAGCTTCTGGGCACTCTTTAGTCATTGTTAGGCTAGAATTTGCATGCCAAAGTAGAAAAAAATTGTTTTCTTGGGTCATTGGTGTTACTGGAAAAGGAATGAGATTATTTTCTTGTGAATAAAGGTGCCACAGGAAAAAGAGCCTTGAAATCTTGTTGCTCTGGCTGGTGACTGTAAAATCCAGAATTTTGCAAGGAAAATGTTTATACTTGGAGATGAAATCAAGTGCTGAATTTGTCTTGGAGTTTCCTGTGGAAAGCCTGGGTAAGTGAAGTCTGGGGAAGGAAATAACTGGTGTTGGAGGGTGTCTCAGCATTCGCTAAGGTAAAACTGACTCTTCCATTTCACCGTGTGGTTAACAACTGTTATATGCCTGTTGGTCATGATTTTCTACACTACACAGGGTTGAATGGTGATGTTTTACTGCTTTTGAGCTCTTGCCTAACTTCTGAATTGCGCTTATCCTAACTCCAGGAATTCCATATGGAGTTGGATGAAGAGATGGTTTCCTCTTCCCCTTCGGAAACATCCAGCACCGAGCCTAATGCAGGTAACCTTTGGAGAGTAGACTTGCACTTCACATAGAAGGTGATACAAACCTTCAGGAGATGTGCTTCAGAAATCCTCTTCTGCACAGCTGTGTTGATGCGTGTGTGGTTTTATTACCATACAGTGATCTTAAAGAGCTGGGCAACTTTGGAGGGAAGATCCGAAGGAGTGTAAATTATTCCACCGTCTTACTTAAAAATTCTTCGAGTTGACTTTTGTCTAGTCAACTTTTCTGAACTATGTCTGTTCCTTCCCACCTCAGAGTTGGAGGAAAGCTATTGAGGTAACGGCTTCTTCGGGCTGTGTGGCAGCAAGGGGACAAGGTGCTTCCAAAGGGGCTGGCACCACCCTGGGCGCTGGCTGCCACTGGTCCTGCAAACTCCATAGCCAGTGCGCATGCTGGGAGTACCGTGATACATGAGATCACTGTTATTAATACAGTGTTTTCGATATGAGTAAAGGTTTTATCTGGGGAGTGAAGTGTGTTTTGGCAATAAGCCCATACAAAGCAAATAGCATGGCCTTTGCGTCTCTAGTTATGACCTCATATCTCATTGTTTGTCTTCCAACAGAAGCCTTGTATTGTTCAGTTATTTCACATAGTGCTCTTAGAATCTGCAGTTCCTAACAAGGGAGATGCTTTCCTCCCATAACTTGTCGATCATCTTGCAGGTTGAGGTGCATTTGATCAGGAAAGGCTGTAATGCTAGTTTTAGATATTCACAGCTGTGGATTTATTTATTTGTATTGTAACCCATGTTTTAATAGTCACCATGTTATGTTAGGGCTCTTTATGGGATGGTTTTTAACAACTCTTTTCCAGTTATTGAGATCCAGCTGGATACTTTGGGTCCACTTAACTGAAAATCTGGACCTGGCTACCCTATTTTTCCCTGTTTGTAGCTAAATGGGATAGGTTACTCTTTTTCTCTGTTATGAACAGAAGTCTGTCTGTAGGTTTGAACAGAAGACAGATTTCATCGGCCTGATGTACTGCTTTGGGACAGGGCTGTGGAGGTGACAGCTGAGCATCTGTGACCCCGCAGAAGCACCTGCAGGCAGGTAGGGACAAGCTGAAGAGGGCTACCTTTGAACTAGGACAGGAGAGGGTTGCTGGCCCTCTGCCATCCATGAACTGTTCTCGGTTCAAAGCCTGTGGCTTTCTGCCACTTTTTTTTTTTTTTTTTTACAGAGAGAGATGCTCTTAGGAAAGATTTGGCTGACTGTCAAGCTTAAAATCAAATGGTTCAGATTAGATTAGTGTTTGTGGCATTTCATTTGATTGTTTTAAGACAGAGACCATTATAATTTGATGAAATACTTGCAAGCACTGCTGCTTGCAGTAAGGAGTGAACTGCCTTCATGCAGCATAAAACTGTTTCACCTTGGCAGCCTGCAGTCTCACTTTTGGGTGTTTGTGCAGAACATGTTTCCATACCTGTTGCTGGCCTGAGCTGCTGACAGGAACATCAAATAGGTTTGTTTTTCTTTTTTTCCATTTATCTACTGGTCTGAGAAGTCAGTACAAGCATATACTCTTGCTTCATTTAAAAAGTGTTTTCTCTCTGAAAGCTGTAGAATCAGTAGGCTGATTGCTAGCTGCGAATGCCAACCTCTTGACTTCAAGGAGTGACACTCCCCAGAAGCTTTGTCCCCTTCAGTGTCTTGCCCACAGATCACCTCTCCTAACTTCCTGCATACTCTGGGTGTTTTTTTCTAATGTTGTTCCGGGGAGCTAGCGGATACTCAGAGCTTTGTCATACTTTTACAGTGCTTTGTAGGTAGGAATTGTGTAATGGCAGAATGAAAGATAAGCAAGACCAGTATGAGGATGTCACGGGAACCTGCTGTGCTGTCAGTTCCCTGCTCCACCCAATAGGCAGAAGTAGCAGAAAGCCTTGTAATTAAGTTATTCCTTTAAGCAGAAGGCTGAAAAGTGGGTGTAAGCTTCAACAGCAAAAGCATCACAGACTTTTTCATCTTTATCCTGGCACAGCAATCAAGACTGAGGAAAATGCATACATAAAGCAAAGACTTTTCTTATCCCGTGTGTACTGTTAAAGTTCTTGTGGATAGAAATGGATGGAAATTAGTGTATCTTGTAGTAGTGAGTCTATCTTCTAGGTGTGCAAAGAAAAATCTGCCTGATATTTCCAGCCAGCTGTGAATCTAAGAGATGAGATATGCTCTAGAGGACATAATCTTCTGTTTGGTGCTGAGGCAGCTGATGTCTGTCGAGGATATTTACCTTTAAGACTGCTGCACTGTTCAGTCTTTGCTTCAACCAGCCTTATGGCTATTAGGTAATAAAAGCTTTTTCTGTCCCTCTATTTTATCTCCTCCAAGATTGAGCTTAAACTGAGATGCAAAGCTGGATATTTTTTGAGGTCTGAATTGTAAATGATGGTCTTAATATTGATGAGATCTGCAGTTAAATGTGATTTCATCAATGCAGAAATCAACCAAGACTTACATAATTTCAATTACATGGAGAAAATGTTAACAAGCTTCTGGCTGTGGGAACTCTCCCTTGGACTGACAGCAGCCATGGGATCTGGGCAGGTGGCCCTGCTGGAAGGCAGATACACGAAAAAGGCATTGTTCTGAACCTAGTCTCTCTCTTTTGTAACAAAAATGGGGGTTTCCATTTCTCACCTGGTTGGGCTTTCGGAAATGGTTTTGTATGAGAAAGTGGAATTTACTCTCGGCATCAGTAATCGGTTAACAACCACTGCTTTGGAGCATGTGGAGGATGAGGAGCACATTCTTTTCTAAAAGCACTCACTGAAGCATTTACTTTGTTTTGTGCGTTTCTTCAGATATATAAAATTCATTAAAAATAATTTGTGGACCGCTGCTCTTATTTAAGTGTGGTAAATACTTCATCGGTGCTTTCAGCTGTACCTGGAGCTAAATGGAAGCACCTCTCTTCCTTAATTAGGCTGTTTTATTTCAGCCTTGTCCCTAAAATGACACATCAAGAAGCTGCCCACAATGTGTGGAGAGACATGAGACTCAAATAAGAGAGGATCATGACAGTTTTTCCCCTTAAAGCAAAGTGTAATAGTGGGACCTCACCAGAGAAGGAAGGATGCAGCTGGAGAAGTTGTGTTGGTGTAATTTATTTAGTAAGTGAATGTGAGAATGTACCGAAACCTGAACTCCTGTGTGTGGCATGTGTCTGTGAGAGCACCATGCCCTGGTGTCCCAGGGGTGGACTGTCAGGTCTCTTCAGGCCAGAAGCAGGTGCTGAGTCATGGGCACCACTGGGGGTGTGCTGTCAGGGATGCAGGGCTGGGGGTGCTCTGCTCCAGTCTGTGGGCCTGGGCTGGGAGCCCTCTCTTCCTAAGGAAGATACTCACAACAGCAGGGAAGCTAGCTGAATTTGAGGGAAGATCTGGCATGTTTAATTTCCATTTTGAAGTTATATGTTCTTAATTTGTTCTATATTATAATATTTTTATTATGTCAGGGCAACTTTTTTAGGGATCTAGTTAGCTTTATTTAATCAGATGGGCTAGATCAATTTTGTACCTTGTTCCAATGAATAGTGTTCTTAAGACAATAAACAAGACTGAAGTTCGTAGAAGTTTCTTAGGCTATGTGCCTTAGATCATTGTATCCCTAAGATAATGTTAGGAGTAATGAACCAAGAACAGCACTTATGCTTGCATCTGGCACTCCTCCTCATATTTCTGTAATAGTAGAACTCAGCAGTGAGAATCATATCTGTTCTGGAAGAGCAGCGTTCTCAGGTCTGATAATGCCATTCTCTTTTACTTCAGCCTGTGTATCCTGGGTTCATGCCAAGTTGACACTTGGACATACAGGAGCTACAGGTTTTGAACATCGTTTTTTGTTTGTTTATTTTTGCAGTACAAGGGTTATATGGAGCTGCAGTTGTTGTGACCTAACATTAAAATGCTACAGAAGTCTGGGAAGTTCCATCAGCAGTTCAATTACAGGAGTTTTCTATGTCTTATTTTAAAAAAAAGCACTTGGTGTCTATGGATTCTTAATAGGGTAACAGTCTTGAAGTCTAAGAAATTTATTTAATCAGAAATAATACGTGAAAATATTTTCTTCTCAGTTATGCTGTGCTCTGAAGCACATACACACTTCATGAAAATGTTACAGTGGTTACCTTTCAGAAAACAATTTTTTTTTCTTCTCAGTTATGGTTGGGGTCTATGATGCTCACATGCAATGCCTGGGAGCAACAGTGTATTGGTAGAGCACCTCCGCCTCTGCCCTTACAAACGCTGCTGCTTTAGGTGGCTTTTTTTTTTTTTTTGGAATTGTATGTTGTGCCTTTAAAATGGGAGTTAGCTTCTTTCTGGTGGTAGCTGCACCAGCTGTGAAAGCAAAGCAGAGTATTTTAATAGTTGCTTTTTCTCCATATTCTCCATACATTCTTTTTTCCTGCTTGTGTTTTGTTATCCTTTTTGTGATTCTTATAGTAGAACAGAGGCATAGTGAGTCTGTAAGTAGTCTGTATGACTATTGTCTCACATACACTTCAGATGAATTAGGATTCCATTTTGTAGCTGTTGTATAATGTTGGCAAGTTTTAGTGTTTGGTAAAGTGTGAAGCTGCCATTTATCTCCGGAGATCTGTTTTTGTCATAACTGGGTGGTTACGGATTATAGCTTCTTGTTCTCTTAACTCTGCAGTGGCCATCTAGCTAAAGGAACAGGTTAAATTTATTTCTGGGAACCTAGGAAAGGAAGTTCTTTCTGTACAAATGCAAAAAGTTTGTGTGGTCCCTTGTGAGAGCCCTGCTGTCGCAGCACTCTCCTAGTGATGATAGATGAAATAAAGCCTCTCGTCTATTTCTGGTCCCAAGACGATGAAAATCCATAGGAAAAAAAAGTGTTCACCTTGTAATAACTGAGATATCTTGGCTTGGAGTTTTACAGCCCTTTTTGAGAGCAGAATCTTGTCTTGGATTTGAAATCCACTGAGTGTTTACTCCTTGCTGCTCACACCTGTCCATCTGGCACATGCTTTGGATTGTATTTCCCATTGGCGCTGTGAAAAGAAGTGCGTGGCTTGGAGACTTTCTGTGAGTCAGTGCAGGGTCTGCTGCCTCAGCTCGTTCCTCGTGGTATCCTGCTCTGATCTTTTGCTGCTGCACCTACTGCAAGAAACAGTGGTTTACAGGGAACCTTGCAATGCAGCCTGAAACTTACTTACCTCACGCAGTTTGTTTGGCTTGTGATTCATTTACGGGATTGAGCAAAGAAAAGGGGATTGATGCTGAAAATGCTTTGAAATGAGTCCTGTATATGTTCAGTGCTCAGGAATGTTGTGTGACTGGCGTGATAATGGCCTGTGTCTGCAGGCTTGCAAGCACGTCTGAGCCTTTTGCATGGCATACTGGCAACCATGAAGAATATTCATCTCTATGTAGATGTTTGCCTGCCTTACAGCAACACGGAGACATCATTAGTATTTGTAAAATGAGATTAATGAAAGCACAAACAAAAGGTTACTAGAAGGGAATGGATTGGACTACTTTAACACATTTTTGGATGTTGAGGAAATTCTTTGTTTTGACAGAAGATGAAAACATTGTAATTGTGGGGAAGGTAAAAAAAAAAAAAATGTACCTCCACAGATATCCAGGTTATCTTCATCTTCGTAAGGAGTTACTCTGAGTTATTTTGCTGGTGCTTGAATTCTGCCTGTACCTGTTTTGTAGTGACACTGTAGTGCAATTACTACTTCAGAACACATGGAATAGACTTGTTTTGTTCATACTGGTCCTAATAGTCATACCCAATTTTTATCCTGTTAGAAAAGTGGGATAATCCTAGATCTTGTTGGTGATATACCAGGAGAATGCTATACAATTCTAATGGTCTTGCAAGAAAAAAAAATATTTTATCATAAATTCTTGTAGTTCCTGTTTCTAGGAATTCCTTAAAACAAACGCTTCTTTTGTTGTGTGTTTTTTTTAAATTATTTTTTTATATTTCCTGAAAGTTGAGGGCTAAAAGTTTATTGATTCTTCTCATTTCTTCAGAAGCATTGCTCTTTCTTGGAAGAGCCATATTCTATTAATGTCAATTGTATAGATAAACACTGTCTCTGATTAAGAAAATGTGGAGAGTGTTCTGTTTGAAGACAGTTCTGTCTTCTGAGTTGGTGGGGAGCTGTGTGTCTTCCTCATCTCATAATTTGAGGATCAGTTCAAAATCCCAATTCTAGCATAGGCAGTTTATTGACATTCATAATGTCATCCCACTACTTTATGAACTGCTAAGAGATCTTTAAGAAGTTTGACACTTAAGCTTTGCAAAAGATATGCGTGAAAACTGGCATGGAATTCTTGGAAATGCTGTCTTTTAATTCTTTTTTAAAATCTAATGTCCTTCTTAACTCTTCCACCATACCACCCTCCTTGCTCTAATGTTCTTTTCTTAGAATTGTGTTCTCCTTGTTATTTTGTTTTTTTTTTGGGTGGAGGAAGGTTTGTTGTTTTTTTTTTTTCATTGTCTCAGAAGATTCTGTGTATTGTGGGAGGTGAGGCAACGCTGGTCTTGGCAGAGCACCACAAAGCCAAGAGAGTAATTAAATGACGCAAGCCTTTGATTATTTTTCTCTCTCAAGCTCTCTGGCACGGCTGGGCATTCCAATTGCAAAAGGAGGATCAGGAGGAGAAACTTCTACAGATTGCATGCAGAATTAGAGGAACTGTATCAGAGACTCCTTGCTACTCTCAAGCTCTTTGCTCTCAAGTTCTGAAGTTGCTGCATTTTTTCCTGTGAGGATAATGCTTCTTTCGTCACCCAAGACAAAAGTAACTGAAACGGAGCTGCAAAGGTTTCATTTTGGTTTTGGTTTCTCTGCTTTCTCGGTAATTGGATTTCTCCCATCTTCTATGGGAGGATTATAAAAGAATTAGTGAAGCTGTTTTTCTGGGGAGGTGGTGGGGGGAAGGTAGCTGTTGGTTTTTCTTCTCTCATTTCTGGGACTTTCTTAATCTGCCATTTGTTCCCTGAAGCCACTGCCCACTTAGAAAAAGGAGCAACAGCACAACAGATGTACTTGCAAGACCCATGGATTCCTTCCCTTTCGCAAACTTTGTGGCTGCTTGTAAAGGAGGTTTTTGCATACATAAGCATCAAATGAATATTATCCTGGGCTCGGTTTAAAAGAAACAAACTACTGCTGTCCTGAAGAAAGGATAAATTCAATTTAAATTATAACGTGCAGAAGGTTGGATGTTGTTTCAGTTTTAAATTTTGGTGAAAGAAAGGAAACATCTGATCAAGTAAAATACTCTGCCAGCCAAACCCTGCGTGTTCTACAGCTAAAATTGGAAGATGTCTTGGAAAAGAAGTTACTTTTCTGTGGGTCGAGGGAATGTCCAGGGGATGTTTACTCCACGAAATACAACTTCGATAGCACCCAGTAAAGGTCTCAGCAATGAACCGGGGCAGAACAGTTGCTTCCTGAATAGCGCTTTACAGGTAAGAACACCATGTAAACTGTTTCTGTCACCTCTTTGTGTCAATTGCAATACCTTCTTAGGCTACAGTATGCAGCAAATGCAGTCAGACTTGGCATCATGGTTGTTTGTAAGCCTAGATAAAACTAAGTTGGGAAATGCATGTTTGTTGCATTATAGAAAAGCTTTTGTAAGTTTCAGTTTTTCTTGGTGCATTGTCACTTGAATCCTTTCTGTCTGTGTAAACTGGTAAGCTGTCAACCAAAGATAAAAATGCGTAGAAAACTTAATGCAACATTCTACTTATTTAAATTATGTCTACTCCTTTAAGTAAATTAATTATTTTTGATGATCCAATCCAGGTCAAGGGTTGATAGCATCTGTAGAAAATGCTTTTTATGCAGTCCAGTTTTCTTTTCTACTGCTGATTTGCAGTTTAGATGCTGGAGTACTTACCTTTGATCTAGAAGAAACAATTCTCCTGTGTCAAAATGCAGTAGGGTGGCTGCTTTACTTGTATTGTCACTGTTTGCATATTCGGGGCATCTGTTTGAGTTTCAGTCCTCAATCTCATTCCTGTCATGTGATTTGTCTGGGTAGCACAGTCTGTGTTGCTGCAGCTTTTTTTCATGGGCATAATTAGTTTCTTGGCTAGCTTCAGGCTTCAAGATACCCTGGTGATGCAAGTAATACAAATGGAAACTTTAGTGACCCTCCATAGTCTTAGTGTGCCAGGAAGTACAGGACTAGGTATGAAGGTAACTAGTTCAAGAAAAGCACAGTTTTCTGTGATGTGTTAACTGCTTTTGTTAAGCTGTACGGTGTAATCACTGGCTGCTTCCTAATTCCAAATTACTAAGCAGAGCCCAATGCCAGCTGTGTGTTGTGCAGGAAGGTAGAAGCGTGCGACCTGGCCTTCGGTGTGCTTCAGAAATAGTTTTCTTCTGATGCTCAAGAGAGAGAATACCAGAAATACTTATCTATGCTTCTGTTTTTTTGTCTTAATTTTTTGATATTCACTATTAGTCTGAGAGACTCTTGGATGTTTGTTGTTCTTTACTTTTAAGTATTTCTATAAACATTCAAGATAAGCTCCAAAGGCAATTACAGTGACAAACTGGACTAGTTCCTAAATGTATTTTTCTTCTTTTTGTGAAGTCTGCAGTAGCTGTTCAGGAATGTTGTATGTAATCAGATGCTTCAAAGACTTACATTGCCTTCCAGGCTCTTAAGTGCAGGGAGAGTTTGAGTAAAAACATAACCCTAACAATTCTGAGGGTTTGGGAAACTTTACGGATCAAATATGCCCTAAAAGCATTGTTTTTTTAATTCAGTTTTAGGTAGCATTTAGATGTTGCGATCTTGTTAACGAATTGTTACAGCTGCTCTACATTTCTTGAAAACAATACAATTTTTTTTTTCAGAATGCTGTTTTTCTAGTTGGTTTTTCAGAACAAATTAATTGCTTAGATGTTTGGTCCCTCTGTTGGTGCTAACAAAGTGTTCAGTCAGTCACATGCCAGCATGAACCATTGCGTTCTGCCTGGAGCCTGGCACAGTGCAATTCAGGTCAAGGCTGCTCTCAGTGCGGGCTTCTGCCTCCTGACTGAGGGCAGGGCTGGCAGGAAAGTCCACTTACTGCTCGCTGAAGCAGCCAGCAACAAGCATGAGGAGCTGCCTGTGGAACATCTTGGGTCAGTGTTGGCACTGTTGTGCAGATGAGAATTTATATGGTTGTCCAGGTTTGGTAGTAGAACTTAACCCAAAGCTTGGTGCTGTTCCAGCCAAGTTGGCCTTGTGCTGTTGCTAACATGATGCATAAAACCCTGTTCTTGTATGCTCTGATCATCACCTCAATAACCTGTCCTGAAAGAAAAGTATAACCGTCCACACTAGTTAGGATTAGAAATCTTATGGTCATCACAGTGTGTAAAAGCACTTCCTAATGACAGGATTTGAGCATAGGAGATTTTTGCAATTTGTTGTTTTGACATTCAGGAGCTTGTTAATACAGACGCTGCTGGTGCTCCATTTCTGACGCTTGCCCTTTCTGCTCAGGGCGTTAAGGCTGAAGGGAAGGAGAAACAGGATGCAAGGTGCTGACCTGGGCATCTCGAGGTCATTCCAGCTCTGTGCAGCTTCACAGTATGGTACTGCTGCACAGCCAAAGCAATGTGGTTTTGGTCTAAAGCATGTGAAAAGGATTTGAGAGAAGCATCCTGCTGTAATTTTACTTATATGTAAGTGCTACAGTTCTTGAGGAAGAAAGATGAAAATGTCAACTTGCAGTTAGCTAAAAGACGCTCTGTTAAAAGTGATGTTCATTGGCATTAATGTACTTTTACAATTTAGTGTGTGCAATTTTAGTCAAAGGTTTACGCATTTTTTCTAGATTCATCAGCTGTGTTCCTCTTTGTGTTTCAGGTTCTTTGGCACCTTGACATTTTTCGCCGCAGTTTCCGACAAATCACAACGCACAAATGTATGGGAGATTCTTGCATCTTCTGTGCTCTCAAGGTAAAGATTGTAAAATAATTTTTTAAAGTAACAGAAATATCTCCAGTATTTTTATGTCTAATTAAACTTGCATCTGAAAATCGGTGAGAGCAAAGGTAAATCTGATTCGGTGCAGCATGCAGCTATCATAGTGCTGTTTTATTAAATACGTTCAGCAAATGCAATGTGGAAAATGCTGTAGGTAAACTGCAGATCGGACTCTGTTATCAGTGGAGTATACAGATCATTGCAAGCCTCCATGTTTGAAATATCACTTCAGACAGTAAAGCACTGTTATCCTTTTTTATTTTCCTAAATTGTCATTTGGCTTATAAATATTTTATCGTATATGGGTAGTATGTTCTTCAGAATTCACCCTTCCTTCAGAGCTGCTTTATATGTCAGCAAAAAAGGCCTTTCTGTTCAAAACTGTTGATTATGTAAGGCTAAAAAGGTATTTTCTACTGTAAATATTGATGTCTACATTAAATGGCTCAGTTCTTTTTGGTCTCTGATTTAGAAAACATCAATTCTGTTTTTAGATGAAGATAAAATATCTACCTTAGATGCTGTCTGGGCAGTAAGATCTAGATGCTAGTTGTTGTTTGAACTACTGTTACGTACTTGAGTAAACTGCACAATCCTACATCTGTTTGTATTTACCCATTACTTTCTATTGCTTCTGTTTTGAATTTTGTGTGTTTGTGTGTGTTTGCGTCCTCCTTTTTAAATTCTGCTGTAAACCCATTGCTGCCTCTGTAGCCTGGTGGGAGAAACTGTCATAAGCAAAACACAATGAAAACATCAGCTTTAATGTTTCCTGAGCAGTTATTTTTCTTTGTGAAATGACTAAGTGATTTTCTTTGATCATAAATGGGTTGTAAAATCTTAGTAAATATTTAAATTTGTTGTGGGAGAATTTATTGTAATATGAATTCTGTGTGCAGTGATGAAAAGGAGAGGTAGCATGTCTTATGGCAAAATTGAGTGTGCAAGGTTTGAACTGAGATCATCTGAAGTTCACAGGCAGTATTTATGGTATAATAGCAGTCTTGCTACTGGTGAGTGATTTTTAGAGATACTCTGGTCAAGATAGCCTCAAAATGAGCTATCTAGGGAGCTTTTAGGATATTCTGGAGGGATTTTCCATTGCAAAAGAGCAGTGAAGAGGAAACTCTTAAGGCATGAAAGAATCTGTATCAACACACATTGAAATGATGAGGGGAATATTTACAGCTGTATCTTCAGAAGAGGATATTACAGTACGTTAGGAGAAGGATAACACATCCATAGTGAGAAATACAGCTATGCTAGTAAAGAAAAGATGGAATATTGAGTATATCCCTTTCCCTATAAAGAAATGGCAAAACTTAGTCTTGACTTGGTTTGAGTTCATGAAATTCAGTGGGATAAATGACTCAAAGCTAATTCCCTCAAGTATTGCCAAGTGAATGCTGGCTTTCTTTGGTAAGTAAGGGCAGAACAGGATTTGGGAAATGATCATGAATAAAAGTTTTTGTTGTTCTTGTGTTTAACAAAGCAGCAAGATATTGCAGGGAGATACCAGGAGTTCAGGTTCTGCCATTTGGCTGAAAGTATAGTGGACTCTGAGGCAGATATGCTTTGTTTTAATATAAAGATAATAGCTGAAGTCTTGTTCAGGATGAGAGAAATGAGAAAGAGGGGGGGAAAAATGGCACTTTGTGAAAGAGGAGGAGCTGTTACAGAATGGTGAACAGAGCTCTGGAACAAGCTACACAGAGAGGTTGTAGAGTCTCCTCTGGGGTTATTCAAAGCTCACATGGACACTTTCATGTGTAACCTACACTATGGAGCCTGCTTTAGCAGGGGGGTTGGACTTGATCTCTAGAGTTCCCTTCCAACCCCTATGATTCTGTGAACTGTGGACAAAGATGCATCTGGAATAGCAGTACCAGTGCTAGAGGAGGAAAGCACTACAGTAAGACTGGTGGCAGAGTCTCTGGAATATATGCATTAAAAAGCAGACATTGGGTCAAATAGTGTTTAGTTTTGTTGATATGATTCTTGCTTTTGATGTCTTGCTGAAGCGTGCATTGTGCCATTATAAGCTTCTAAGTGTTAGAGTGGTTGAATTCACTAATTGTGTGCCTGCAGCCATGTACTTATTTTTAAATTATACAGCCTTACAAAAACTTGCTGTTCTCTCTTCTTGCTTGCAGGTATCTTCCAGGATTTTTGTTTGCTTCCTTTCTGTAGTTCTTAACAATGCCATGTTCAGCCATAAGGTGTTACAACCTTAAGTTTCCAGCATTGCGCCGAATCCTGAAAGTTCTTTTGCACACTTTAGAATACTTGAATCTGATTGTGTGCAGAATTTCAGTAGCTCACAAAATTCAATATACGATAAAAAATACTGAAGAAATGCATAAACAAGTAAAGAATTATCTGGAAAATTATTTCTGAATGTGGGCAGTAACTAGTACTCGACAAAGTAAATAAATATATTCCAACTGGCATTAATCGAACCAAATTGTTAATGTTTTCTGTAGCCACAGTCTGTTCCATATGGGAAATATCAGTGTTTTACCCAAGTCTGTTCTACAACCTTCAGAAAGCTTATATACATTTATTGTAAAACTGTACAAGAGAAAAAAAATGTAGAACTCTGCTTATTAAAAGTCAGAGCTGCTTTACTCCTGCTTTCTTTATGTTTGCTAACTTGAAAGTATCTCACAATTTTGTTATTCTCTGAATGATGTCATGACAAGTTTCCACTTTTGTTAAATGGTGTAAAGTGTTGATGTTCATACATAAATACTTCAAAGGTTTCCCTGATTTTCATGGTATTACCGATTCAAATATTATACAGATATGTGATGTAAGTCAAACTGGGGATGTACACCTCCCCCCCACCCCCAAACCAATCAAAAAAGACCCTCACAGACATCAGAAACATAGGTTATCTTGCATGCAACTGGAGAAGCAGGGCTCCTACATGAACAGAGTATGTGTGAGGGATAATCTCATACTGCGGAGATGATTGCATTCATCTTCATGAACTCTTTAAGCAAGGTAGTACGAAGGAGGGGAAAGAAAAAAAAAAAAAGCTGTTTTAAAGTATTTGCTTGTTCTCTGCTGCCCTCTGGATCACTGGTTCTCAAACTGTTGGTTTTTTTTCCTGAAGGAGTTGGGGCTGTCTGGCACATGATATGTGTAAACTCATATATGACAAATGCGATAATGTGCTTAATATGCACTTATTACTGCAGGCATCACCAAGAGTGATTTGTGTCCCAGTGCAGCCAGATCATCCCTTTCCATCGTTGCTCATCTTTTTCCCTGCTCTGGTCTTCTTGTCTGCACTGGAAGCCTGTAACTGTTGTCCTGCCAGGGTATTGCCAACTTAGCCTGTAGGTCTTTGACTTCCTTTTTCTCTTGAATCTTGCCTTAGGCTTTGCTAAGATGAGGGAGAAGATATGGCTGGATCCAGTGGGAAACCAAGAATTTGGAGCTCTATACCATGCGAAAATCTCCTATTAGGGTCTGGGGAGAGGTAATTAGCTTTGCATGCTGCCAGGTGGACCTGCCCGAGATTCTGCCCAGACTGACTGAGGATGGGGCAGGATGTATTTGCTTTTCTCCAAAGCATGCCGGCATGTTCTGCTTCCAGCCTAGCCTGGGAAAGGGGCAGTACCTGGGAGAGAGAGTCTCCATCCCACCCCTTCTCTCCAGCTTGCCTTTGCAGGGTACTTGCTGTGTTGGGCAGAGAGGGTTCACACTCTTTCCCAAATTTGAGCAGTTGCTTTAAGGGGAGCATTGTCTTCCGGTTGACTCTAGAGGAAGATAATCTCCACTAGGCTAAATTTAGCCTTTGAATAACACCAAAGTAGTTATTTTTTCACATATGCTTGGCTTGCTGCAACTGTTTGTAGGGATTCTGATGTCATGCACAGTATTTACTGTAAATGCTCAGCTAGCTCCATAAATAATATTTAAAATTTAAAATTTTATTTATAAAAAGAACAATCACCGGACCGTGATGTGTCATATCGGATATCAAATCACATCTTAGTTTTGTGCTACTCTGGAGATATCCATTGCATAAATTCTTAAAGTGGAGTAGTTTTAAAACTTGCTAAGCTACCTGGCTATGTTTGTGAATTCATTACAGATGTAAGGTCTTTGTCCGTTTTGAAGGAGTGTTGCATCAGGAGCTGTAAAAAGACAGGGAAGAGCTGCAAACTCTGTACTGGACTCCCAAGCACTGTTCCTTAAGATTTTGTAGCATTATAAAATGTTTCTTTAGGTACAGTAGGTGTCTTTCCCACTGTGTCATTTGCCTACTGTAACACTGGAACAGCTTTTTGGTTTATCATTAATGTTCAAGACTACTTTATTCTGTTATGTTTTCTTTTTTCTAGAGTATGACTTTGCTTTGGTGTGTGTTTATCACAGCTGGAAGGGGGCAGGAAGGGGGAAATCCGTCTACTGTGCTGAGCATGCCACAGAGAGTTTGTTCTCTTTCCAGGGATTGTACTGGGAGCTCTGTAGTGCCAGGATATAGGACAGGGTGTTTTTTGTAGTTTGCAAAGAAGAATACTCTATTGATTGATAAATTCCTACAGGGCTGTTCTTTTTTGTGATTTTGTCATGTGCAACAAAGGCAGGAAGAATGTGAATTTTCTGTGCAGATTGTTTTCTAAGGTGAAAACTGAGAACAATAGGATATTAGAATGCTTAAAGAAATAGAATGACAATAATTCATGGTTCTGATGAGGGACCTGTTTGAAATGTAGGGATTTCTTATGGAACGTTCATAACGTGGTTGAGACATTAAGTGAAAAGTTGATTGCAAAGAGTCAGAGTGCAATGTATTAAATATATATAAATACTTTTGTTGTCTTTTTTTTTCAATTGACATTTGTAGTTAACTCCCAGACAAAAGTAGTTAGCAGCAAGAACAGTTCCCTGAGTTAATAAACAGGCAAATGAAGCTTCCAATTAACGATTGCCTTTGTACTTGATTTTCTTAGTAGCCAGGTGATGTATGACTTTATAATTCATATCGAGAGGTGACGTATTAATGTTTAGGATACAGCGTGGATGAGAATATAGATCAGACTGTAAAATAAAGGACTAGATGGAAGTCTAGGTTGTTTGTTGTCAGATGTGGAGGTTTAGAAAGTGATCCAAAGAGACATATATGGCCATTATTACTCGTGAAGGCAAATGTAACATGAGGAAATGAGAGAGAAATGTGAGCTAATGGAAATACAGTAGGGAGAAATATAGGAGATTGGATGGGAGAAGTGTGAATTTCACAGCCAGAATTTTTATTGAAATATGTTGGTGTACTGAGTGGAAGGCTGCATCAGGAGAGGAGAGTTTTTGCTAGAAGACAAACTTTAAACACAGGGAATAGTAAAGCATTTTGGAGGAACATGTTTTATTCTTTGAAAGAAATATCATGATGCTGGCTCTGCAGTGCTGTCTCCATTCAGAAGGAACTTCTGCACAGTGCTGGAGGAGAATAATTGATTCTCAGAAAGCTGCCAAGAACAGAATTCAAATTTATAGTGCATGGACTCTGGTCTGATTCAATAGTTATTGCCAGGTCTAGCTTTGTTCCATCAATCTGGCCAGATACACATTGCAGACATCAGTGTACCCCAGTAAGTGGAATACTTCTTTCCTAAGGAGACAGTGAATTGCAAGCACCATTAGAGATAATTTGGAGCAGATCTTTTAGAAGAGAGGAGGGGAATTCACAGTTATTTCAGCTTCACAGTCTTGAAAGTAAGAACTCTAAGACATCAATCCCAGAACTACCTCAAAGAATAGTGACTGTCTTATATTCTAACCAAATGAAGCACAAGTTGTTTTATGATAATGCATGTGAAATTTGGATATCTGAAGAAGAAAGCCAGGTTTTAGCTTAAGTAATTGTATAAGGGTTCTTTGTCTCAAACTGTAAGTTGTTCTCCTTTGAAGCTTCAGAAAGTTTGTACTGATTACCACACTTCCCAAGCTGGAGGAGATTATTCTGGGAGAGCACTGGCACAGCAAGCCCCTGTTCTGACAGATGTCAAAAGCTCAAACTTGTAGCAGAAATAACAAGAAAACTTCCAGTTAGAAAGTAAGAAAAAACCACTTGAATGGTAATAAACCAAGTAAAGCCTTGGAACAGGTTGCCAGGAGTGGTTAAGGAGTTTCCAGTTTTGGATGCCTCTGAGCAAGCTGGCATAAGACCCAACTATGTGAAGAATATGGCTGATTCTGACATAGTACTTGGACATGGACCAGATGCAGCTTGATTGGCTTCAGCAATTTATTTCTGTTGAGGATCATTTGTGCTTCCTAATTCTGTCTGTGCTATTCTTTCCAGACCTTTGAAGATTTGTAGAGAAGGAGACCGGGGAGAGAGAAAGAGATAGTTCTCTTTTTTGTAAATAGGGCTCAGGATGCAGCGTTACTAGGAAACATGCATCCTGTCCAAAAAATCCCATGCTCATAGTCTTCTGTATTGGCTACTTCCAACATTCCAAGAACAGATCATTAGTATAGAAATCCAAATACTGTTGTTAACTCAATATTAGGAATTGCTCACATTTTATGTTAAGCCTAGATTAATTTATATCTATGTACAAAAATATATTTTTTAGTTCTGCTACTTTGAGATACTAAAAAGTAGTAAAATAGGAAAGACTTCTCTCGTTCAAAGAGCTTTTAGTAGTGTATTTTCATATTGCGGCTTTTAAGGATACTCTCAGCTGTATTGGAATGTGGCCATTTTGGGACTACATCAGCACTGTGAATACACTAATGGAGTTTTCACTGTCAGGTGAAGAAGCTTTTGAAAGGGAACAGAATTTGAATGTTTCATGTATGAAGCTCTCATTAAGCTCCAGAAGCACTTGGAGAAATGGTGTCCTGAAAACTCCTGGAGCAGGACCAGCAGTGCTTTCCTGGTGTGCACCCAGCTGGCTTTCAGACCTGCATGGGGAACATATGTAAGTGACTAACAGGGTAACTCAAGAACAAGATCTGAAATTAAGGAGAGAGATCCAACTTAGATAACTTAAAACAATGAAACAGCAGGAGGTGCCACACCTGTCCATCTATGTTTGAGAGACAAGAAAGACCTGCTCTGAAGAAAAGGTGAGCAAAGAATGTGTCTTGAAAAATAAGGGGAAACTCTCCCCTATCTCCCTCTGAGCCCCCCAAAGCAGAAAGAAAACAGCAAAAAAATCTAAAAAATCCAGCAACAACACTGTGTTCAAAGTGCTTTTGACTCTCTTTAAGGTGTTTTATGGGGCTTCCTGCAAGACACACGTAGTGTGTTTCTAAGTACTTTAAGCTGCACTGAGCAGTGACACAATAAGATTTGATCTTTGTTAAGTCTGAGATGCTCAATTATTCATTGTTTTTAAGACATTTTTTTAAATCTTCATAATTTAAAGAAGACTACGCTGTTATGTTCTATGCCATTCCAAATGTTGAAAGGACATTCTTCTATGTAATATTGGGGTCTTCTGCTGCTTGATTTTACGTAGTAACATTCTTTGATATTCTTTAATGTTACTAGATTATTTCTGTTCTAAGGCTATGGTAACTGATTTAGTAATTCTTGGCTGTTGTGTTTAATCAAAGGTTTTTGTTTTTATTCTTTGCTTTTAATCACAAAGGCTGCAATTATTTTGTGATGCCAAAAAAAAATTAGAAATGGAGGGTCTTCTGGAAAACTCAAAAAGCTGCTTATAAACATCAGGATCACATTTTTGTTCCTGAGTCTTTATGTATTAACTATTATGGACATTACAGGTAAAAGCAAAGTATGCTATTTCCTGAAATGTGGTTGCTTGGTGGCTTCTGCTTTTAACTCCTTTTAATCCCTGCTGAAAGTGCACAGTCATTTCTGAGCTCTTAGGGGCAAACCATAACCTGTCCACCAGTTCCCCACCGCTCAGTTGCCTGCCAAGCCACTAGGCAAGTGCCTCAGTTTCCAGATCTAAAAGCAAGACCATGGACAACTGGAATGAACGTGTTTCTGAAGCACAGTCATGAGTACTTCCACGTGCCCTTAAATCCCTTAAAGGGAAGAGCTCAAATAAGGTGGAATTGTTTTTCACTGCTTTTGTTTTTTGGGGTCTGCTGAAATGAGGAAAATCTACTAATGCAACGAGAAACTTGCTGTGTTGTCAGTGTGACAGAAACTGGAATCAGGATTGTTAAGGAGAGACTTGGATATTCTTTCAATTTTCATATATGTGTATGTAAGGTAGCTGAGGAAAGGTATTGTCTGTAATTCGTGAGATGTGAGACTTCAACTGCCTCACAGCCTTCTCTTTTCTACAACTTTCCTCATTATTATCTGATATTCTAATAAATGTAGTATCAGAAGAGCTACTGTCTTCAGCATAGTGGGCCCTCATCCACCAATAAACACTGGAAACACTACCAAAATAAAAATATCAGTGAAGAGAGATATATGTTTTACATCTGTTCAGATAATCTGTCAACATTATAAATTCTACCATTTCCATAGCCAGGAATGAAGCAGATACTGAGATTTGTTTGTATGGTTGTGCAGTGACAGGAATGTTGTGCATTTTTTCAGCTTCCTCAAAGCAGCTGAGTTTAGCAGATATTCGAGTTTACCTGTTCATTTCCTGATAAGAAGCAAATAAGACCAGTTAAAGGAGAGAAAGATTTGGGTTACTTATTTCCAATGAATACTGATTCTAAGTATGCTGGAGAGAAGCTTTCAGTAATTAAGGGGAGAGGTAACACAGGAATGAATGCTCCTACAGGTTCTCATCACAGACTGGAAAGAAAACCAAACCAACAAACCACTTTGACTAGCTTTCTTGTTCTCTTTTATTTGTCTAGAAGGCAGAAAAGCCAAGCAGTTAACAACTGAAGATATTGCTTTAATTACAGTAAGAACAGGCTTTTTTTGTGATCTTTAAGAAAGTTGTATGGAAAGTTTTTGAGGCAAATAAAATTTTGAGATCAAAACTGATGAAGATACTCATTTGTCATAAAAATTAGGTAAGAGTAAGAATAGTTTGAAAGTAAGGGCTAGAATGTTTTACTTACTGAGGAGCTTGTATACAATATTATTCTGTTTTTTGTAGGAGGGCACAATGAAAATTAAATAACGATTCGGAAAACGTTTTGGAGATTATACACACACAATAAAAGTTGGGGCTTATTCAGTTGGGAATATGTGTTGAACTTTCATGCATATAACTCATGCTTTAGATGATAATGCTTCTTTATAGCACTACTTGTTGCAAGTCATTACCCAGAGGAGCTGAGATATACGGGTCTGAAAATAACAGGTGTCTGGAAGCAAGTTAGCAGCTGGCCATAGATAGGAGCTGCTGTTCTTGTAATGCATTTTCCTCTCCTTATGCTGACCCAGTCATCATCTGATTCTTACCTACTTAAGCTTTTTTAAAGTAAATAAATTCCTGAAAGATTGCGAACACCACATTGTGGGCTGAAAAGTTAGGAAAGCCTTGGCTGAAAGAGGAGAGAAAAAGACGTGCAAGAAGAATGCTTCTGAAGGGAAGTTAAAAAGTCAAGTTGGGAAAATACAAGTAAAAAGTGAAGAAGTTTTGGAGTCTATTGTATTTGTTTCAGGAATCATATTTGGAGGAAGATCTAAGGATGATTATCATGCAGGAAAGCTAGCCCTGGGCTCCCAACCCTCCCTTTTTTTGCCTCTATGTTCTTTGAAAGGAAAGGAAGGAAAGCATCAGGAATATAGATAACAGTTTCAAAGGAGAAACCCCTAGGATTTTATATTGTAGTCCTGTTACAGAACAAATATCTTTATCGCTTGATCAATGTGAATTAAAAGCTTCTTGTTCGTTTTCAGACAACTTGGTGGTTATGTGTTTGATAGTACAGTGATTAAACTTGCTGTTTGTTTTCTTACTAGGGTATCTTCAACCAATTTCAATGTAGCAGTGAGAAGGTGCTGCCTTCAGATGCCCTGCGCACAGCTCTTGCAAAGACATTTCAGGATGAGCAGCGGTTCCAGCTGGGCATCATGGATGACGCTGCTGAATGTTTTGTGAGTATGACTGAAAGATTATCTGAAGGCATAGGTACAAATTTCCCCACTATACAGTCAGCCCCCCACCCCAATTGCAATAGACCTTGAGTCCTCAAAAAAAACAGAAGTCCCCAAGCTTGAAGTGTCCAGTGGGGGGAACCAACATTTGTTTTAAGAATTATCACTAATGATTTTGAAACGGAAACATCAATGTTACATACTTAAATTTCAGTTTCACATATATACTGCTTGTAGTCTCAAGTATATGTTTGATAGGAATTGTTTTTATAATAAAAAATTCTCGCCGTGCTTTTCAAAATTCTGATATGGGGTATGATGCTAAAACCTCACAGACGTAATGTTCTCAATCAAAGAAAGCAGTCGAGTTTTCTCATCTGCAAACTCTTAGGGTTGGTCATTAGTGCAAAGGCTTGGTCAGCACCAGCAAAATTATCAGTTGGAGTTGTTTTTTTCTCTTCTTTTATAGCCTTTATATAGATAAAGATATTGGTGAAGATCCACCATTTACCTAGGCTACCCTACTTAGAGAGTGATGGTATAGAAAAGCAGTATAGTTTAATAGGCCTGCTCAAAATGGGAATAGATCTTAACAATAAAGCCTCAAAGTGAAATAAAAGAGCCTATGTAGGAGACTGTCAACACAGGTTTGTCAAACCTTTGTGTGCAGCTAAGCACACAAACAGAGGTCTGTACATAGTACAACATGGGAACTTCGAATTTAGTTTGCTTCTTGAGAGATCTAATCTAAATAGCCCACCTAATATTACAGGAGGAGTTACCACAGTCATGTTTTTAGGTTAATTGTACTGGCACAAAGGTTGTTAAAAGTGGTAGTTATGTTTTGAGGTTAAGCTTTAAGGCAGAGATAATTCCAAAGCTTTTCACTTAACCTTTTCTGCCGTAAAGGCAGAGATTTAATTTAAATGGCAAAAGAAGACCTTGTATTCTTAAGGGGAAATTGTACTAGGACAGACCTGTTTTGTCTAATAATTAATCTTGACCTGGTTATTGCAAACCTATATCAACCATCCATGCAACTCATGCTGGTGGTGAAAACTGCTGCTGGAAGAGAAGACAGAAGTCTGCTGTTGGTCCCAGTTAAATGTTGCTAGCAATGCGAGGAGAGGAAAATAAATCCTCAGAGCTTTAATACAGATGGTGTTGTCTAGAAAATTTTCAGTGCTTTTGTTTCGTGTGGAACTTAGTCTACCTCTCTTCATGTATTAGTTCACTCCCTTTCATGGAATGTAGATTATTTACTGTATTTTGAAACTCTTGGGTAGTATAGAAATTGTTTTGGGGTTACTTGGTGCTGATGAGGAGAACTTAGCAACCGATGTAAAATTGTGGACGTGTTGCGTCTGCTATGTTTGGTCAAATCCATTGACTTTTGACTATTGGGCCGAGTGATCAATGACAGAATCTTCAGCTGTACCAGTAAATAAAACAAATGGTTATTTGGTATAGCATTTCAAAATCAGATCTGCCATTTTCTTTTAAATTTGAAACTACTTGATGCTTTTTCACTCTTTCTTGTCTCTTGGACTAGGAAAACCTGTTAATGCGAATTCACTTCCACATTGCGGATGAGACAAAGGAAGATATTTGCACTGCACCACATTGTGTTTCACATCAGAAGTTTGCAATGACCTTGTTTGAACAGGTGAGATGATGATGCATGTTTTATAGAAGTTGCCTCTTCTCAGTTTTATGTTTTAATCTGAAGATATGCGTAGCCGTGGACCACAAAAAAAAATCTTGTCCATACATTGCTTTCTCTTTTTCTTTTCTCTTTAGTGTGTTTGTACCAGCTGTGGTGCCACCTCTGACCCATTACCTTTCATCCAAATGGTACATTACATCTCCACAACGTCACTTTGGTGAGTTCAATTTTTTTTTTACAGGGAAGAGGATTTCTCTTATTTATGCTAACGTTGACATTTGATCTTTACCTTCATAGCACTAATTGTCCAGAACATGATTTGTTCAGAGTTGGTGGAGCCTTTATAACTCCTACAAAGGGCATGAGGCTTTAGTGGAATGGAAGATAACAACTTAGGCATTGTTTAGTATCTCTTTTCTATTTAGTCTATGTTCCCTTTCAAACCAGACCTAACTTAAAGCTACATCAGGCTGCTCCGGGTTTTGTGCAGCTGGGTTTTGGAAAGGTTCAAGGACAGAAATTGCATTATCCCTCTGGGCCGCCTGTTTCAAAGCTGTACCCCACAGTGTGATATTTTTTTTTGTCCCCCCATATATCCAACTGTTTCCTGGCTCTCTGCAGGACTTATTTCAGTTGTACATGCATCTGTTGTACTGGGAAGTTGGTGGGGCTTTGTTAAAGTGTTCACAATGCTCTGGATATGTCCTCATGGTTACTGAATTGAATAGAAAGAAATGATTACTTCACTCAACTTGCATGATAAAGCCCAGTAATTTAGTTGGCATTCATCACCATGAGTGCACGGTGCAGACTTATGTTTGACTTTTCTATCAGCTTTCTGCAAAGTTGCTCCTTAGCCATTCAGTGCCCAGTCAACAGTGCTGCACTGATTGTGCTCTGTACCAGTTGCAAGATTTTGTGTTTTCTTATATTCAGTTTTATGAGGCTCCTGTCAGCCCATTCTTCTAACCAGTCAAGAGCTTTCTGGATAGCAGCATTCCCTTGCAGTTTTACTGCTCCATCCAGTTTGGTGTCATCTGTAAACTTGATAAGGGTGGGGCTGTGATTCATTATGCAAGTTGTTAATGAAAATGTTAAATAGTGTCAACATCAGAGGAGCACCGCTGGTAACTGACTGCTGATTCTGCTTTGATTCTCTGAGCCTGAAGTTCCAGGTAGGTTTTGGTCCACCTTGTATTCGCAGAATGGCTTTGGTTGGAAGGGACCTTGAAGATCACTGAGTTCCATCTCCCTGCCTTGGGCAGGCTTGCCAATCGCTAAATCAGGCACTAGATCAGTTCACCCAGGGCTCTGTGCAGCCTGGCCTTGAACACCTCCAGGGCATCTGCTCCAGGGAGCTGCATCTACAGCTTATCTGGGTAACCTGGTCCAGTGCTTCACAACTGTCTGAGTGAAAAATGTATCCTTAACATCTAAATCTCCCCTATTTTAGTTTAAAATTGTCCCTCCTTGTCCTATCAGCTCCTCTCAAGTACTGGAAGTCTGCAGTGAGGTTTCCTTCAAGCCTTCTTTTCTCGAGACTGAACAAACCCAGCTTCCTTAACTTTTCTTCATAGGAGAAGTGCTCCAGCCCTCTGATCATCTTTCTGGCCCTCCTCTAGACCTGCTCCAACAACTCCACATCCTTCTTGTGCTGGGGGCCCCAGACCTGGACAAAGTAGTTTGGATGAGACCTCCCCAGTGCAGAACACAGGGGGGCAATCATCTCCTTTGCCCTGCTGACCATCCTTGCCTTGATGCAGCCCAGGATGCAGTTAGATTTCTGAGACTGTACCTTTGCGGTCTACACCCTTACAGTTTGGCCAGAACAACATAAAAGACTCAGAACTTATCTTTTTTATGATAGGAATTAATCAACTTAGTCATGCATAGCTTGTTGGTGGTAAATTTCCTGACAATTCTGATTCACCTTCTTATCATTCTTGTGACTAAGTGATTTCCAAGGGAGTTTGGTCAATTGTCTCCCCAGGTAGTAGAGCAAGATTGACAAGTCTTAGTTCCTTGATTACTCTTTCTTGTTAGAGCTAAAGATGGGTATAACACGTGGTCTTTCTAGTTGTTGGCTGCCATGACCTTTCATTAAAGGAGCTGCTGCTCTAGCTGTGTTACAGTTCTGCTGAATGAATTGTAGGGAAGGGACGTTATTTTTTCTCATCCTTGCTGCTCACTTAAAATCTGCCATAACATACTAGAGGCAGGAATGTTGTTTGTTTCTGCCCTGGAATTTTGATTGGGATGAAAAACACTTTGTCCTGCATGAGAGGCAGAGCCCCAAAAGGTTGTCTCAAAGACTGTTAGTTGTTCTTCTCCTGCAGATCTCTGTTAAAAGATACCATTACCAGTGTATTAGGAGTAATGTAAAGCTAGGCTTCATTCCTCCTTGTGGTTGCTACCAGTCATTTATTAGAAGAGCAGGAAAATAATCTTGTAAACTGTATTCAATACTTTATATTACGAAATCTCAATAAATGTTGAGTTGCACATTATTTAAAAAAAAAATGCCCTAGAAGAGTAGTATGCTTATTTACCTCTTAAGACATGTTAAGCTTGAGACTACTTTGACCATTTGTACTCTTGTGTACTTGTTGTTACTTTTCTTCTAACTTGGGCAGTGAAATCAATTGAATACTGTGCTATTTTTCACCTATAGTTTCCTCAGTAAAGATGTGCTTTACTGTGCTACTTCACTGATGGGGTTGCTGAAGAGGAGCATTTTTAATCATATGATTTTTCTGCACTGCAACCTTAAATATAAAAAATATTGTGTAATTTAAGGTTCTCAACTTCTCAGGGAAACGTTTTTAATGTGTTTTGTGTTCTTATATTTTTGTTAAAATTTGTTTCTTATTCTTTATACTAAAGCAATCAAGCTATTTGTATGCTGGAGAGACGTGAGAAACCCACTCCAGATATGTTTGGAGAGCTACTACAAAATGCCAGCACTATGGGAGACCTGAGAAACTGTCCGGTTAGTATACTTAGTTTTCTTCCGAGCAGGACAGACAGGACAGAAGAGTTAACAGATGATGCTGATATATGTTTTTTAACTCATGAGCATTGTTCAAGATTTAGTTCACTGGAATTGACAAGAAAAAGGACAGATGAGATTTTTCTTTAGGTTTGAATTCAGTACTTCTCAGTTATTTAATGAAGAAAAGGAAAGAACTGATGCTGAGTGCTTCCTTGACTGGAGAGATGAGTGTTGAGAGCAGGCATGGATTGGATGGAAAATAAGGAATGAGTATTTTTAGAAAGTTAGAATCTGCGGGAAAGGTGATGGAGGGTAATAAACTGGAAATTGTAAACATTGCCCATAGGGAATGGGTGCATAATTCATTCCTATTCAAGACTATATTGCTGTTAGAGTGCCTATCCTGTGTTTGATGTTCAGCCTCACTCAAGATTGGTGAAGCCTCCAATGCTAACATATGAAGCAGCAATTATTCTTCTTTTATCCTATGAAGAAATTTCTCAGACCTTATCTAAAGAAACAGAAGTGAAAGAGAATGTGGAGACTTTCCTTTTATGGGAGATCTGCATGCTGGCAGTGGTTTTGATTAGCTAGGCTTTTTAGGAGGACTGTTCCAGAAATTCATCCAGTTTCTCTGGTGATTTTTTTTCTTCCTATGAAAGCAATGTGTACCATCTGTAATAAAAGCATGAGAAAAGACGTACTTATTTCTTAAAGAATCTTCCCAGTAGTACCATGCTGTGGCACAGGTAGTAGAAATTTTGCACCAGTTACTGTAATTGCATGTAGAAGGTCAGTTGTTTTGCCTGGCTAATCTTCCATTCAACTTCCCTCACAACTTTTCAGTTAGAATAAATTTTACTATTGATACTGTACCTGTATCATGTAGTCAAAATGTTGATCAGAGTTTGGGAAGAGAAAAGAACAGCCACTTCTTGCTGTCAGAGGTTAATCCAGAAGTGAGGGCTTGTAGGCTACCCAGTATGTCTGCAAGAGCTATGTCAAAGGCCAGAACCATCATAGAAAATCTGAGGGAGTGTTGTTTTCTGAGTGAGGTATACTATTCAGAGTACGAGAGATACTGACCAGAAAGTGAGTGATGGTTTGCATTAACTGGTATATAACCTTTTAAAAACAATTCCTGTGTATGCGAAGTTGATAATCATAGGCTGCTGTTCTTAAAAATGTTCAATTCTGCTATGCAATAAAAATCTAACAAAATCTGACTGAATTAAATGCATACATCAATTAGCTTAAGAAAAATAAAAATGGTTTTATGTAAACATAACTTTTTTTTTTCCTTCAGATCATAAGGCTTTGATTTGGTTCTAAAACAAGTTTGATATCTTTTTCTACCTTTTAATTTGGGTATACTCAGATCCCAGGGCCTTAAATAAGTATGTAAGAAGTGCCATCATCAAACTTCTTTACATATTGATTAATACCTAGGGCAGGGAACTGCTGCATAATTGTTGCTTTGTGTAATGCTACCGTTCAACGCCTCATGAGCCTAGAGTTTAACAGTACAGGCTCTAGCAGGAATGGCTTGTATGTCCATTCCTTGGGGCTGCTGTAAGCATTTCCATTTTATAACTACCTCCCTCACCACCAGCCCTCTGTAGCTTTTAACTTTGAAACATTCACTTTTAGTCTCCATTCAAATAGTAAATTCTTTTTTTTGGGGGGGATATTGGTAAATATGTGGTTTTACTTATCTGAGTAAAGAAAATGAAGATGTTCCTATTTTAAACAATAACGTAAGTCTAAGATATTTAATAACTAAAACATGATTATTTATTAGAAAGACTAAGACTTCTTTTTCAAGATGAACTGGTTTGTAACTGTGAAATAATCAGCTGGGTAAAGTTGCTTGCCAGTTCTTGCTGACCCTTTCTTAGTTTATTTGGGAAGCATTCTTACTGATGTTTAGCTCAGGCTGGACTAATAGAAGCTTCACTTGCATGACTTATTAGGATTTCACATTATTCCTGTCTTGCAAAAAGTGCTCCTGTTAGCTAGGAGAAGCAAAGATGATGACTATTTGAGAGTAAGATAGTTGTTTTTTCGTTTGTTTTGGTGAGGTAATCCACAGGATTGCTTGTACTTTGAGTGTCTGTTGCAAAATGTGTGTTTAGTAATCTTTTATATAAAGTATGACATCTACGTGTAAGCATCATAGTCTTGTAACTTTCTGTCTGCAATCAAGAAAACAAGCCCACAATCACGCATGCACTCGGTTAACTTTCTAAACTGCTGTCAGGAATGAGCTCTTTATGATCTCCTTCAGAGTTGTAGTGTCAGAAATGATAATATTCAATTTTGAAACTGTTTCCCATAGAGATGAGAAGCTATTATCATTGTGAAGATGCTTTTTTTTTCTGGGATCTTTTTCATGAGGAGCACATGTGACCTGCTCCAAGGGAAAGTGAGTGCTCTAATGAGACTTCATCAAAGTTGTCCCAAAAATAAAAAGATAACGCTCTGCTTGCTAGGATTACAGTGGTAATCTATTAATTCAGATGGTGATTTTTTTTTTCATGATGATTTAAAGATGCCTACAATTTCAGCAGATAATGAATTGGAAGAACCGCTGAGAAATGTGTTAACTTCAAAAGCAAGCTTATCTCTGACAAGTGCTCTGGCTAGAGAGTGGGGGAAATGGCTGGTTGATAAGTAGTGATAGCTGTATTAAAAAGAAAAAAAAGAAAAACAAAACAAGAAATAAACAATGAAGATCTGCAGTGGAAACTGTACTTTTGAAATTTGCACTTGTTAATGCCTGGCACTGACATTATAGTAGACAGGTTTAATTTCAATATTTTATTTAAATTTTCAGAGTAACTGTGGAGAAAAGATACGTATTCGTCGTGTGCTGATGAACTCTCCACAGATCATCACCATTGGCCTTGTTTGGGACTCGGACCACTCTGATCTGGCTGAGGATGTTATTCACAGCCTGGGCACTTGCCTTAAACTGGGAGATGTGAGTATTTTATATGAGGTCTGCTCTGAAAGTAATACCTCCTATTTTGAATGTTGGCTCATGATGTCAGAGATGGATGTGAGTGGTATGACAGTAGAGACTGAACCTTCCTGCCAATATTCTGTTACGTTTTGTTGCTGTGTGACAGATGACAGCGGAGGGGGCAGTCTGACAAAATGGCATCTGATGTGGAAATACATATAGAGCAAAGGTGTGTCACTGCATTCCTCTGTGCAGCAAAAAAATGGCACCCGCTGCCATTCAGCAATGCTTGCTGAATGTTTATGGCAACCAAACAGTGGATGTCAGTGCTGTGAGGTGGTAGCAACAGTGACAGTTGATCACCTCCTCCGGTGAAGATTTTTAGGAGTGCAGAATGCAGGCTCCTGTTCATTGCTGGAGAAAATGCATAGCTTAATGGTGGTGACTATGTTGAAAAGTAGTGTTTTGTAGCTGAGAATTTGTTCTATCAGAGTGTTATCATCTCATTTGCATTTGGTGTAGTATAGTTTTCATGGAAATTGATGGGAAACATTACTTTCAGAGGGACCTATGCATTTTAATTACCTCCAAATGCACATTTTGTATCATAATAATTCATAGTAATGGATTGAATAAAATAAAAAGTTGCCACCTTTACCTTTTTAGCTTCTATAAATAGATCTGATCCGTTTCTAAATGCTTCTCAAAAACTACGAAAATACCAGTACAGTTGCATGTTCTCAACTTTATTTAATTATTGTGTATGGTTCTTGAAAATAAGAAAAAAGTACTCCAGAAAACAGTTTGTCTGAATAAAAACATCTATAGAAGTATGAGGGAATTTTAGGTTGTGATTTGTGCTGATTTTTAAAATACATTTGTACACTTTTCAGTTTGAAGAGCAGAAGTTTATTTCTATTATTTAGGAAGATAAAATGTAGTTTATGGTTATTTAAGCATGTAATTGCAACGCTTAGGAGTTACTTAAAACTGAGCAGTCTCAGGGATGATAGCTGTCATTGTTTGATTGACTGATAAGTTAAATTGAGTAGTGCACAGCATCCATAGGATTTGTCTTTTAGAGGATTTACTTAATCTAAATTAGATGATGTTTTAGTGATAAATTGTTTATATATTGAATTGTAGCAGTGTCGTACTGTAGCACTGAGATACTGCATTAAAATACTTAAAAATCAGAGCAAGTTAATGGAAATGCGATTGTGGAAGTGCAGTACTTGCATGGTAAAGCACTAAATGCACTAAAAATGACTGCAATATATTTTTAAATAGAACATGGTCAATTAAGATCAGAGAACAGATTTTTGTGTGGGACAAATTCTTTTGACCTACTAATATGTTCATTTCATCTTTTACATTATATTATCTTAAATTGAAGTCTGCTTGAGTCAAAAATAAATGTCAGCTGTTTAGTGTCAGAGCTGCATTGTTTCTACAAAGTAAAGAGGAAATAACAGATTTAAATAGTATTTCATAGAATCAGCAAGCATAACAGAATATATGGGGGATTTCTTTCAGTGCATAGTTTTGCTTCTGAAGATTTTTAGAGTCTCCAAGACTGGCTCAATTCTTGAGCACCTACTTGGTTGATAGTCTGCTCCTAGTCTATGTCTCTATTTTTGCTTGAATGTTGGTTAGCTACTTCAGTCTTTGTTGTCTTATTTTCTGTCTCTTGAAGTAAAAACAACTGATGCCTCTATATAGTGCCTTATGGTCTTCAAACAGAAGGCAATATGTAAAATGCTGTGTTATTTTATTGATTTTTGATGTTCACTTTTTTTTATCTCCCTTCTTGAAGCTCTTCTTCAGAGTAACTGATGACAGAGCAAAACACTCAGAGCTGTATTTGGTGGGAATGATTTGTTACTATGGAAAACATTACTCTACTTTCTTCTTCCAAACTAAAATTCGTAAATGGATGTACTTTGATGATGCTCATGTCAAAGAGGTAAGAAAACAATGTTTAGAAAAACAGTCTCTTCGAAATTTGTGTACAAATTCTTATTGTTCTTTAAAGATTTTGAGAAATTTAATCTATTTTCCCACTCAAGACCCATAGCTTTGCACCTTTTCATGAGTAAAGTAAAGAGTTCTTGGGAAAGCATACCAGAAATCTCAGAAGCGCCTTATTCTTAATTTTGTTGTGTTGGCTGCTCTTCTTGCTTTCATGTTGTTTGAAACCCTATTGTTTGTGCACAAGGCTAACGTGTATCTCTTTCCCTTGCTGAGGAGCAGTGTTGCTATTTAGTGTGGGCTTTTGGGGTTGTTTATTGAACTATCTAGATGCCGATCTTCCCTGGTAGTTGCTGCCAACAACAAATTTTCCACTTGTTTGTTCCTTTCTTTTCTTTTCACCAAGCGTGAAGTTCTTGACATTCCATATACTAGCGGTTGGATCTTGGCACAGTGTTACTACACCCCATTAGTTTGTTATACTGTATTTCACACCACTTTCCTTTTATTCCTTCTAGTCATGGAGGCTCAAACATGAGAGAGGAAAATTTTCTCCTGTAGTTGTGCCAAGCACAGTCTCAAAGGGAAAACTAATCCTTCCATTTGTCTGCACCAAAACTGTCGATGATAGGTATTGCAGTGCTTTAGTTGAATTAACTGCATATGGAGCAAATTTTTTTAGAACAGATGTTTGGTGTATTTAATGAAGTGTGTATTTGTACATGGGGAAGATTTCTGAGATGATACAGTGATGATAATTACCTCATCTTTCTAAATGCTTGTGGAGTTTGTTTTAACAGCAGGATAGGTTCATGCTCCAAGGTGGTTAGCGTTGACTTAAATTTGCTGTCACACTGGAGATGTAATTATTTTTCTTACTGTTCATTTTGTTTATAGTGGTGGAAGGATTAAAGAACTTTGTTAACTGGCCTTTTGTTTTGATTGATGCAAAGTTAGAATGTTTGAAGGGATGAACAGCTTTTTATTAAAACAAAACAGAAAAACCCAGTAACAAAGAAACCAAACCCTCTGAAAGGGAAGGATTATTTTTGTAGTTGTATTTTTAGCAAAAATTATAATTTTTTAGTCATAAAATGGTGAATATCTTCGTTTTAGTTGAGCTGGTTCCACTGTGTTCCAAATGTGTTCTTGACCAGCTGATGCTGTAAGTGATAATTTTTTCTCAGGTAAGCTGAGTCTTAGAGGAATGGCAATGCCAGTTTTAGGAGATAGCTTACTTACAGTTAGATTTTAGAAGTAATGTTCTTTTTGAAGTATTTTTCAATATGTGACCAGCAGTCTTGATGTGTCTTCTTCAGTACTGGATATGGAAGGAGTTAAAGAATGTCAGTAAAAAAAGAGGAGGAGGGAGAAAGAGACCTTTTTTTAGAAAATTATGACAAAGTCGTCGTAACATTTTTTGGTTGTTGTTAATTCAGATTGGTCCAAAATGGAAAGATGTTGTGACAAAATGTATTAAGGGTCATTATCAGCCTTTACTGCTGCTGTATGCTGATCCGAGAGGAACTCCAGTATCAACACAAGACTTGCCCCCTCAAGTGGATATACAGCAATATAGTAGGACTTGCTATGATAGTGAAGACTCAGGTAAACATTCTGGACTGCATGTTTATTCCTTTATGCTGTGTTGTGTGTGAAAATTTTTATTTTGTTTTGTGTGTGTTTCTGGTAGCATTTTGTCTTTGTTAAGACAAAGCTGATCTAGAATTCTGAGAAGGACTTACAGTATTTTACCTTTGAACCTCTCTTTCAGTTCAGTTGTTTGGATAGTAATCTCTTAAACATAAAAACAAAAGTTAGAGAAAAGCTGGAAAGAAGAACTGAAGGACCTGTTGTGGAGTGGCTGTAGAGGAACAATAACTCATGAATTCATATGCTGAGTTCATAAATCCATCAGTAGTTCTAACAGGAAAGGAACGATAGCTGAGATACATTAACTCATAAAAATCAAAGGAAGCTACAAAATTAAGCTTGGGAGAGAAGTTAGGGAAAGGGAACATTAAGGAAACATCACAAATGCATCTTTTGTTGGGATGGTGAAAGGATCTGAGGGGTAGGAGAAGAAATACTGGAGGCAGGAGGAAGAGAGGGGAAAGAATCAGTGCAGTTATCTGCCTTTGACTTATCTTTTATAAAGTAACATATGAGATACAAACTAATTTGTTGGGGACTGAAGGAAAAGGGATTGGCAAAGGCTTATGCATGTTGATGATGTTTACTTGATTTGTTTTGCATTTAAAAAAAAAAACCCTACAACTGTAGATGTATAAGACTTAACACTGAAGGTGCCAGTAATGCAATTCTACTTCCTGAATTCTGTGTATTGTAGGTAGTCCATTGAATTAGAAAGGTGTGTCCAAATAAAGTGCTTTAGAGGTGATAACTTGGTCTGCTCTACATACTGTTAGTGGTGTGATGTGCTGCTGAATTTCTGAATGATTTTGGATGTTAAAATAAGACCTCAACGTACAGTAGTGTGATTTATGAGCAATAGATACATTCTGAGAAAGATGTGCAATTGCAATCCAGATAAGGTGAAGATGAGAAACAAGGTTTAAGTTTATACAGTAATGGCTTAGCAGAGAAGATTGTTTCTGGTTTTGGATGGTTGCAGAGAATTTTATATTACTGATGGGTTTATAGGTTGGCAAGAATAACAAGGCAAATCCAAAAGTAGAAATATAGCTTTTCCTGGGTTTTTAGCCTATTTTTTACATCTGTAGTTCTAAGAGTGTTTTATAGTTTTCGTGGACAATAGCTGGCTTTATGCTTCCTAATCAGTGAATCAGTAGGGGACATCTGCTGTCTCCTTAGTTATATATTGATTGTCTGGTAGTAATTAAACAGATCTCCAACTCTTTTTAAACTAAATGCAAATGCAAAGCTGTTAAGAAAACCTTCACTTCTCACTTTACAAGATGCCTTTCAATTTGCAAACATATCTTCCTGTTCTGAAGAAAACCAGGAAGCCTGGAGTGGGGAAAGGCCCTTCAGTGCTATCCATGAGTTGTGAGGACCTCTACAAGCATCAGATTGATATATGCTGTAAACAGGCCATGTGGTTCTGCTGGTTGGTCTCCAGGAAATACATTGCGAACACTTGTGCTCAGTGTCTTATATTACTGTGTTCTAAAACAACTTCAGGAAGCTAAATATAAAAATACATAAATATAGAGAAATTTTAAAAGGTGTTTCCTTTCAGATAAAACTCAAAGTTATGGTGAGTAACCTCCTCTTTGATTTCCAAAGAACTTGGTGAATAGCTTACTCATGTTCAACTGTATTCTGCAGTAGTCAACGTTAATACAAAAATTTTGAAAAATTTTGAGATACTGAAGGTGCCAGGAAAAAACATACGCTACGCGTTTTCCTATCAAATGTAAATGGGTTTATTCTTTTTCTTTTTTTCTTTTTTTTTTTAAACCTTGTTGATACTGAGAGTTTTCTATCCCAGTATAGCTTTTTGGGAAGGCATTTTATTTCTGAGTGCAACTACAGCTTCTTCTGAACTGAAGTATTGTATCTAAAATTTTGTTGATAAATGCATCTACTCACATTAAAATATGATACCGCATATTATGGAGAAAAGATACAAAATGTTTTGAAGTGAAATCAGAACCATTCTTCTTAATGTTTTGGATTTTGACTCAAAAGAAGCGTGACCAGCAGGGTGAGGGGGGTGATCCTGCCCCCTCTGCTCTGCGCTGGTGAGGCCTCACCTGGGGTACTGCATCCTGTAATGGCTGTGTTCTGTATCTCTTTAGATGAATAAGATTTTTAACCAGTTAGGAGTTAGGGAGAAGCTCCTGACTGTTAAAGCTATTATTTTGCCTTAAGTAGGACAACAGCTACAGAACTTGCTCGTACCAAAATACAAAGCACACTCAAGTCAAGTTTAGTGTTAATGTACTCTTTGTATCTGTTGTAGTTTCCATTGAAATAAATAGGCATTACTTTCAGAGGGATGTATGGAGATACAATCTTAGTATAAAGTTTATTAGTCTTTTGATTCATATTAGATAAAGTGTGTTAAGTATCATGACTTGTTGTGTTCTTGTTATCTTATTAATAGTTTTGTACTTGACTAATTTTTTAACTTTGACTTCCCCTGAGGCAGCGTATTTCACACTTTAATTACACTTGACAAAGTTGAGACTTAATAAAGAAGAATTTCAGTGTGGTGTTAGCATGTATTTGGCAGTCCAAAGGGCGTAGTTTAATTTTGCATAATAAGTAGATTTGAAAAACTTGGAGTAATCAGAGAGAATAGAAATAAAGATTTTAAGAACATATGACACCCTCTTCATCTTCTCACAGAAAAGGACCTTTTCTGTAAGGTCAAGTGTTCTGTCATCTGTGTTTATATGTTTGGTCCTCTGCTTTTCCAGTTAACTTATGTGTAGTTTCCTCTCTTCCTGTTTTCTTTTTTTAGCCTCACTTGACTATTTATAAGAGCCCCAAGAAATTGAAATTTGATGTTACTTTCTTTTCTAGGGAGAGAACCTTCCATCTCAAGTGATACCAGAACAGATTCCTCTACAGACAGCTATCCGTATAAGCAGGCACACCATGAGTCTGTGGTCAGTCACTTCTCTTCTGACTCACAGGGGACGGTCATCTACAATGTGGACAATGATGCAGCTTCTCAAAGCAGCAGGGACACAGGTAGCAGATAAATTTATACCTTAGTAATCACTGTCATTAAATATGATGACTACAGTGGAGCCCAATGAAGAATCTCTTTTTATGCAACGCATTACAGAATGGTGAACAGTGTTTACTATCCTATATGGTTTTGGTTTGCAATTAACCACTGTAATCCCAAAGATTAGCGTAATTTTAAATGTGTGACTGGCTTTTGTAGGCTTTTATCTAACCAGGCAAAAATTTACACACTGTATTTGCTATCTACCTGCTTTCTTTGTCATGTAAAATTCTGGAACTTGGAGTCTGTTGTGCACTACCATTGTGCAGTTTGGTAAGTGATGTGTGCGCTTCTTACTCATCTATGGGCAGTTTGTTTCAGGAGTTGCAACTGTTGGGAAAGGTATTTCTCTCACCAGAAATCTCCCATATTTGAGTACCGAGGACTTCCTGTGTACGTGTGTGTTGTCAGTATTTACTGCACCAGGGAGGAGCATAAGATGATTTCCTGCCTGTGCTATGGAGACAAGTGAGAACATGCAGTTGGAAGAGAGTCTATCTTCATGTTCATTCAGGCAGCTGAAAAGTCTGCCTGAAGACTCTCTTGCAGAAGAGAAATGAACTGGAAGTCTGAAAGCTTAGATCTATATTACTCATGGCCAGTGACCTCAGTCAGCCTGTTTCTGCACGCAGTACTACACTTCTGAAAAAGCAGTGCATGAGTCAAGGACAGACTTCTCAAGCATCAGAAATATGACCTGCTAAATCTATTTGCAGTTACTTTATTGTTCTTTTAAAGGCTTTCTAAGAGGAACTAACTGTTGAATCAGCAACTGTTGGTTGCAACAGGGTCAAAGCTAACACACCACTGCATCCTTCTGGTTGTGAAGTAGTTGCTGTCACATCTTGTGACATTTAGACATCTTTGGTTCATTTGAAACAATCTATGGTACAAATGTTTCACATTACAACCTGGAAAAAATGGCTCAAGAAAGTTTTCTTCATGACTTTTTTTATTCTTAGCAGAAGTTCAAGTAACTGTAATCTGTGGTTTTAGATAGCTTGAAGGTACTTCTGACCTTTTAGCAAATACTTAGCACTGTAGATTCTGGTAATAGTCCTCAGTAGAGTGTGAGAAAGAAGGGAAAGTTGGAGCAGAATTGGAGAGTGGTGAGGAAACAAAATTTATGTTGATCCAAAGATTACTAAGAAGATTAAAATAAAAATGCTGGTGGAGTATTATTTAAATGGTCTGCAAAAGTAGCTGAAAGTGTATTGTAGTAGATTACTCTGTAAAATTTTTCACAAATATATTTTTAAAAAAAGAAAAAAGGGGAGGGTAGTAGGAGGGTTGCCACCATGTAAGCAGATTAAGTTCAGTATATAACTTTTTTGTTCTGTCATATTTTAGTGATGCTCTCCTCTTCTTTTTCTTTCTTCTCCCACTGATTCTGTCCTACGTTATTCCCTTCAGTTCTAGACCATTTCTCACCACCTAATTTCAGTCATCCTCATCTTCCCTGATTCTGCTTTAGTTACAGTCAGTATGTCCCCTTAGCTAGTCACCTGTCTGGATGTTTTCCCCTTTTATTTTTTGCCTTCCTGAAACCTTTCCAAAAAGCCAGTCTGCCAACTCATACAACTGTTCAGTCATCAAAGGGTGATCCGTGGGGCTATAAAGAAGCCATCCACATTGACCTGTCAACTGTTGCTGCTATTGAATCGTTCTGGGCAAGAGCAGGATTCTACATTTAATGGCCATTTACCCCACTACTGCAGCCCAGAATTTTCTGGACCCTATCCCACATCGCCCTTCTGGGAAGGACCACCACTGGGTCATATGCACTGAGGTACCTGAGTTCTTCAGGATGAAAGCATGAAGAGTGGCTGCATGAGCCCTCTCTTGCTCCTGCCAACCTGTGCTGCTGAGAAAAATGTGCGTATTCTGGCTGCCCTATTCATGCAACTGAGATTTCCGTGGGAGGGAGTAGTGGATGTTCTGTCTTAACTTGTTTGATTTCATTCTTTTAACATATTCTGTCCCCATTCCCCTGCCAAAAAAAAAAAAGAGGAAAAAAACCACCAACAAAACTTTCTTTTGACTACTGCTGTTTATGAAGCCATTGAAGCCATCCTACACATGAAGGATGAGGCACTTAGGAATGCATTCAGCAAGACGCACCTTGATGTGTGACTGGGCACTCAAATCCTAGCTTTTTGTTTTAGTGAAGTAAATGAAATGAGCATGAAGTTTCAGATGGTATTTCTGGGACTGTTAGTTCCTCTATTGGTGCATTATATTGGTTTTAGTCTTTGTTCCAGAGGGTACAAGTAGAGACAACATAACCTGTGTGCTGCAGGCTAGTGATTCTTGGAATCTCCTCTATGGCTGTTAAATGTTCAGTGACAATATGACAAAATTTGCAATTTATGAAAGGAGGAGGAAAATATTTATGCACTGTTAGCAGCCTTCATTTTTACAAGGCTGAATTATGTTCTTTCATGAGTCTATGCAGGCAGACCCTAAGCTAGATAAATAGTCTTTGTTGCAGTACACAAAGAGTGCTAACTAATCATTCTTACCAAGTTGAAAGAGCTGTAAGGGAAAAAATTTTCACTGGAAAAAATTTTTAGTTGTGCACTCTGAAGTGAAACATAATCCTCTTTTATCTTGAGAGAAACCACTACGAGGTATAAAATACTACTGTTCTTTCAGTCCATAGAAGATGCATGACAGTCTGTGCTCTGGGGGTAAATGATTTTTCCCAAAGCACTGACTGATTCACACTCAGTCACCTAAACGCTGTATATCTACTGTCTTCACTGCCAACATTTCTCTTTTATTTCCTTAGTTCTTTTACTTATTTTGCTTGTTTCTAAAGAATTTAGCTACAAAATCATTATCCAGTTTGCAAATGAATAGAAACAGGAGTCTTGTGTAGCTTGCTTTTTACTGTTTGGATTCCTTCCCACTCATACATTGTAGCACCTTTGTAGCAATCGTAGTTGAAGTGTATTACTTTTTCAGCTGTTTAAAAGTATGATTTTACTTGTAAAATCTACTTTGTGTTGTTGATTTTTATGTTAATTTCTAGAGAAGGACCAGGCTCAGAACAGCCAATTACATAGTCTGGGGGGCTGTTAATCCACTGTTGAGTAGTAGAGATTTTCCATTGCTGTCATCCTGTACTAGGTCAAATTTGTTGATGTTAAGGCTAGATAAAAGTCTTTGTAGCTTATTCATAAATTCCCTTCTTATCCTGCATCTCTGCTTGGGACTACTCACGTGAGTAAAGCCATGCGTGTGTTTGTGTTTGAGGTTTAGGACTGTGAATGTGTGAGAACTGTGAAATTAAGAAAATAAATGGTAATACAGAAAACACGTAATTAACTGTCATATACTCTTAAGTCACTTTTTATCTGAGGAAAGTTGGAAATATACCATGTGCAAGAAAAGATGCTAGGACACGTGAGCTATAGTTAAGGGGACATTGTTGTGTGTCAGCTGATCCATGCTGCTGATGTGTGTATGTTCTTAGCTTGTGGCAGATGCGAATTAGCTGGCTGAGCCCTTGGGAGTGAACTGAGGCTTCTTCCTTGTAGCCTAAGCTAACTCAAATTACCTTTGCTATGGGCTAAGAGAGTGCAGATAGAGAATTAGTGCAGAGAAGCTGACGATGTGCAGTAATTTTTTACTTAGATGCTGACTTGCTCTTGTGTTTAAGCCTTCATTCAACTGAGTAATGCCAAGCAAGCTGTCCTTAGTTTTTTGTTCATGGCTGTTAAAACTGAGCCAGTGTTCACACAGCAAGGAAATGGTATTCTTAGAGCATTGTAAGACAAGATACAGTCAACTATTCTTCTTTTGGATGATCTCTCATTATCAGAGTCATTGGAGGGAATGTATTACCTATAACCTTAAACAAAACAAACAAAAATAAACTGGACACCCCGCCTCCAAGACAAAACCAGAAACTTGTGGATGAAAAAGCTTAACCAAACCTGACAGTTAGCATTGGAGAGTCTGCAGCTCCTAAGGAGCAGAAGAGCCCTACTGTTCTCAGCACACAGAGCACTTAGTCCGAAGGCTCTTGTCATCTCAACTGTGTTCTTCTGTCCTTTCAGGGCACCTGACTGACAGTGAGTGTAATCAGAGGCATATTTCCAAAAAGAGCTCACTGGCAGACCGCAAGAGGAGTTCTAGCCGATCTCGGCGAAAAGGAGATGAGACTCAGTCATCAGGATACCATAGTGAAGGCAAGAATCGCTATTTCATATAAAATATCATTATCTCTTTCTGAATTTTTTTTTTAAGATCCACACTGCTTATATACATTTCTCTTTGTTTCTTACATCTTTGCCTGCGTTTTGTCTCTTTTTTTGCTTTTGTGGCTTTTTTCTTTTATTTTACTTTTCAAAGACAGCGTGAAGGTGTTGTGAGTAGGACTGCTAGCTTAATCTAAAGTCATTTTTGTGGCTTTTGCTCTCTCTTTTATGAACTACAGGAGAAACCTTGAAGGAGAAACAAGCCCCCAGAGCTGCCCCCAAGCCATCCAGCAGCACCAGCAGACTGAGGGAATTTAAGGAGACAGTGAGCAATATGATCCACAACAGACCACAGCAAATTTCTCAAACCAACCAAAATTCCCCTCATGGAGGGAGTCATATGGATCAGGCAGAAACACGGCCCTCAAAAAGCCTCTCTGTGCACTCTAGAGACTGGGAAGTTGACAGTACCAGTAGTGAGTCTAAATCCAGTTCATCTAGCAGGTACCGGCCAAGCTGGAGACCCAAGAGAGAGTCTCTAAATATAGACAGCATCTTCAGTAAAGACAAGAGGAAGCATTGTGGTTACACTCAACTTAGTCCTTTCTCTGAAGAGGCAGGTAAGAGGTTGAGAAGAAAGATTTACTTTGAAATGTGTGTTGTTCATATTATTCTGCTATTCAGTTTCATTTAAGTAAAATAGAAAAGTGTAATTTTGAACATGGCATGTGGGCTGGTAGTGACTCATGTCCTTGAAGTTTCTTTGTGGATATTGCATGTGTGATACTTGTTTGTTTTTCACGTGTTAAATTTCAGACTTTAGAAAATAATAAGGGAAACTTTACTGTCTGTGCTGCTTAAGTGGATTCAGTGCTAGACTGTTAAGAATTTGGAAATTCATCCCTTGGAATGGCCTGTTATATTGATCAGGATTTTTCTTCTGATTATTTTTGCATGATGGCTGTATGCTATGGCATAGCAAGTACCTCATGCATTTGTGCTGAGCTTCTGTTATGAGGGTAAGAGCAGTTGACGATGATTTACCTACATTTGTTTATTATGATTTATACAGCAGCTATGCAAATTGAGCATAGAGACTTTATCCTTGGCTTTACTGTTTTTTGAAGGTGAAAGAATCTGTTGTGAACCATTTCATGTCTCTTGTTCCCCTTGCCCCATGCCCCCACTTCCTTTCCCCTAATCTGTAAATGAATGTAGCACAGTCACTTTATTCCTGTATCAGGAGGTGGATATTCCTGAAACTGTAAAGGTGTGGAAAGCAGGTGTTTACCAGTTTGTTTCTTTTTGTTGGTATGCTACTGGAACTGCTGCTTTTGACTGTGTGTAGATGAGAAGGAAGAGATTTTTGTGACTGGCAGTGGAGTGCTGGTTAACGAGGACACTTGCAGAAATTTTAGAGCCTTGAGAGGCAGGGACAGCTGTCACCAACTGAAAGGAACTGAAGCTTTAAAAGAATTGGGCAGCATAAATAAATATATAAAGGGAAGATAAAGGTAGAAGAGAACACAGCTTCAGGAAAAAGAAGCAAGGGGAAAAAAGGAGAAAGGTAAAAAGAAAAAGGAAGCAAGGAGGCAAGTGAGAACACACTGGAAAATCAACAAAGAAGAATTATAAATAAAAATGTTCCTCATCACATTGTAAATGGCAAAATAAATAATGTAAAAAGTGTAGCATCTGAAGTTAATGTGACAGAGTGCAATGTAAACTGGAATTACTGAAGGCACAGTTGGATGACTGTAAAATGATTTTATGCAAATACAAACTGTTATGGGGAGGAAGGGATTTTCTTTCCAGATTGGATTGTTACTTTGGGAGAATATGGTAACATATTAAATGGGAGAGATTCAAAACCGAATTTGTTGAAGAGTGCTGCTTGTCGTTGCTGTAAAAAGTATTTTTTTTTTCCAGCTTTCTATTTCTAATTTTAAATGGACTTAAAGTCAGTGCTTCTGGAATAAGCATAATTGAGGAGTAAAAATATGTAGATTTGCTTTGTGAGAATCTGGATCTTCTACTAGATTATTTTCTTTTGTCTCAACAGGTAAAGAGCTCATGGAGAACGAGGTCAAGGAATGTGCTGTTCAAGAAACAAGATCAAGCCAGGCAAATGTCAGATACAAGCGTCCTGTGCTGAGCCGTGGTACCCAACATACAATGGATCAACATCCTCATCTTATACAGAGGATGGAGTCTGGGTATGAAAGCAGTGAGCGCAACAGCAGCAGCCCAGTTAGTCTGGACATGCCCTTGTCTGAAAGCTCAAGCACCCACAGGTAGATTTTAACAAACTTCATTTTTGGAGTGAAGTTTTCATTTCTTTTTTGCTGTGTTATGTAATGCTGTAGAACATTAAAAACAGAACAAGCCAAAATAAACCCCACAAAACCAAGCCAGTAACACAAAACAGTGATCGTAGCTTATAAGGCAAGTTCATTGAGACAGGGAGAAATAGAGAATAGAAATCTTGGACTTTGTCGGTTTGAGAGATTGAAGTCTTGCAAGACATTTGCAGTATTTATATGCAAATGAAAGAGTTACCGTCCTCCTGCTTATTTGCTTTCTCTTCCTCTGTTTCTCCAAATATTTTCTGTGGTAGGTTTTTCTCCCTTGAGACTATAAAAGTAAAATGCAAGTAAATATTTTTGTGGTAATAGAAAATGTAGATGTAACTTCTCCTGAAGAGTTTAATAATATTGTGAACTCTAATTACTCTTTTTGGAGGGACATTCATATGAAACGAACAGGTGGATTGATTCCTGCCTGGCGTAGCATCCCAAAGTCTCACAGTAGCAGCATACTGGAAGTGGAGCCTACTTCATCAAATGGGAGCTGGGCAAACAGCCCACGCGCTATTGGAAATGGTAAGATAAACTTCTCAGTAGTAGTGGTTCTGTGAGTTAAATTGTATTGGAGTTGGTTTTTACTTTCTGGATGTTTATCTTCACAGTGCAATTATGAAAAAAGGGAGTTGAAACATAGTGGAGTATAACTGCACAATTTAACAAGTAGTAACTTTGGTTTACCATAGGAAATGGCAAAAAACTTTTTTGGAATGTTCCTTTTGATCATGTTGCTCTTGTGTCTTTTTCAACAAAGACTGATTTGACTGACAAAATAAAGCTATTTTTCCTTTTCTTTCCCATAATTCAGTATTCTGCTATTAGTTGAAAATGTCTTCCCAGGCATAACTCATGATTACGGGATTGATGACACCTGAAAAGAAGCTTAGAATGGTGTATACCACATTCAAAATAGCCACAAATGTGAATAGTTATTTACAGGATACTTGGACTAAAGCAGCAACTTAGAATTCTCTCATTAGATTTTCTGTTTCACGTGCTGTTTCTTGTGTCAGTGAATTGATGGAAGGGCTGTGCTACAGGGGATTGTGAACTAGTACTGCAACATTTTTACCAGAGCCACTGACACAGAGAAGAAAATTGGAAACCAAATGGCTTGGGCAGCCGTTAGTAGTAAAATTGAACAAAACAGAATTTGCAATCTGAAATTCTGGGGTCTTTGGTCAGTATGCTGTTTTCTAATAGCAGTTTTATTGTCCGTTAATGTTACCTTGTCTTTTAATGGATACTTTCAGAGATCTTACTATAAAAAAAACAAATTTTGTTTGGAAGGTGGGGAGATGTTTGCCCCTTTAAAGAGTGAACTGGATGAATTGCAAGAGGAGGTGGCAAGAAGAGCACATGAGCAAGAACTACGCAGGAAAAGAGAAAAGGAAATGGAGGCAGCGATGGGCTTTAATCCCCGTCCCAGCAGGTTCATGGATCTAGATGAGCTGCAGAATCAGGGTAACTTTTTGAATGCAGTATGTTTTACAAAATTATGGTGCTGAAGTTTTTTGAACCTTTGAACTTACTTTCTTACTCTCTCTCCCCATCCTCCGCTCCCAGTATTGCAATTTGGTATCTTCACATAGTGGAACACAATCAGTTTCAGACTTGTTGCATACAGAAAACTGTTTGGCATTTTGGCCATATTATTTCTTGAGTGTGACAACAAGGTAAAACTTTCTAATGCAGAGATGTTTATAATTGCACCTTTCTATTTTGTGTGTAGTGGTATCTAGATTTAGCTTTAAGGCTTCTACAAACATTTTGGAATGAGCACCTCAGATGCACCTGCAACATTGCTTGTCCACTTAAGTTATTATTTCCTTTATTTTTCTTTCTTGTAGCATCATTGACCTAAGCAATTCTGTCTGTTTCTGCCTTTACACTTCATACTCTCCCTCCCTGTTCAGCTGTGCAGCCACAGCGCAGGGTTGACAACAAATACTGGGGCAAGCTTAAGTTGGTAGAGTACTTAAAAAAAAAAAAAAAAAAAAAAAAAG
>JANHGO010000012.1:29435979-29448494 GCA_024606505.1 Aquila spilogaster | reverse complement strand
ATGGACACATAAAGAATGAGACTGAGGCAAGTAGAACAACACACACGCTATCAGTAATGCTGTACTGAGCACTACTATTACTTTTCGAAGTCCACATGAAGATGCTGCAGGTAGAGCTGCTGGTTTAATCTGAAGTTATTTTTGTGGCTTTTGCTGTCTCTGTAAACTGCAGGAGAAACCTTGAAGGAGAAACAAGCCCCCAGAACTGCCCCCAAACCATCCAGCAGCACCAGCAGGCTGAGGGAATTTAAAGAGACAGTGAGCAATATGATCCACAGCAGACCACAGCAGATTTCACAAACCATCCAGAATTCTCCTCGTGGAGGGAGTAGTGTGGATCAGGCAGAAACACGACCCTCAAAAAGCCTCTCTGCGCACTCTCGAGACTGGGAAGTGGAGAGTACCAGTAGTGAGTCTAAATCCAGTTCGTCTAGCAGGTACCGGCCAACCTGGAGACCCAAAAGAGAGTCTCTGAATATAGACAGCATCTTCAGTAAAGACAAGAGGAAACATTGTGGCTACACTCAGCTTAGCCCCTTCTCTGAAGAAGCAGGTAAGAATTTGAGGAGAAAGATTTATTTCAGAATGTGTGGAATTTATTATATTCCACTATCCAATTTTGTTTAAGTAAAGTAGGAAAGTGAAATTTTGAACGTGGCATTTAGGTCAGTGGTGAGTGTTGTCCTTGAAGGCTAGTTTCTGGGTGGATGTTCCTGTTGCATGTATGATACTTCTGTTTGCTTTGTATGTGCTAAATTTCACGTGTAAGGAAATAATAAGGGAAACATTACTGTCTACGCTGATTAAATGGACACAGAGCTAGCCTGCTAAGTATCTGAAAGTTCATCCCTTGGAATGGCCCTTTGCATTGGTCTGGTTTTTTTTTCTCTGGCTCATCGTGGTATTTTTGCATCATGGTTCAGACTATGGTGCAGTGAGTACCTCATGTATCAGTGCTGAGTTCTTGTTGTGAGAATAAGAGCCTGGCAGCCAGTGATGATTTATCTGGGACCATTTTACACCATAGCAGCTATGGAACTCGTACGTAAAGACTTTGTCCTCAGCTTTGCTGTTTTTGAAAGTAATAAAATTATTGTGAAACAACTTTGGGTATCTTTTGTTGCCCCTGCCCCAGCCCCCTGCTTCCCTTTCCGCAGTCTGCAAATGAATGTAACAGTTATTTTGCTCCCTATCAAGAGGAGGGTAGTCCTGAAACTATAAAGAGTGTGGAGAGCAGATGTTTACCAGTTCCTGGTTTTTATGCTGTTATGCTACTGGAGCTGCTGCGGTCCCATCTTTGAGTGCTTGAAGGACAGTGTGTGGATGAGAAGGAAGAGGTTTGTGTGACTGGCAGTAGAGTTGTGGTTAGTAAGAATGCTATTGCAGAACTTTGGGGGCCTAGAGAGAGGGAGGGACAGATAATACCGACTAGAAGGAGCTAAAGGTTGAAAAGAATTGGGAAGCATAAAGCAATGTGTATAGGGAAGGTGAAGGGAGAAGAGAACACAGCTCCAGGGAAGGAAGCAAGGGGAGCAAATGAGGCAAGTGGGAAGACACACTGAAATCAGTAAGGAAGAACTAAAAAAAGGAGAAAAAGTTTTCCTGTCCTCTATGAACTAATGTTATATAAACCTCATCAAATCATAAATGGCAAAATAAACAACGTAAAAAGTGCAGCATCTGAAGTAGATATGACACAGTATAATAACAAATATAAACTGGAAATACAGCTGGGTATACTGTAAAATGATCTTAGACAAATTGTTATGGGGAGGAAGGGATTTTCTTTCCAGACTTGATTGTTACCTGGGCGGGAATATGGTAAGTTATACTAAAGGGGAGAGATTCAAAAATAAATTTGTTGAATAGATTATTGCATAATATTACTAGGAATGCTGTAAAAGCATTGGGTTTTTTCCTGCTTAATATTGCTAGTTTTACGCCAAATTGAAGGCAGTGCTTCTGGCTGGTGGTTGAGAAGCTAACATATGTATAGATGATTTGCTGGTATTGAAGCTTGGATCTTCTACCAAACTATACTCTTTTGTCTTGACAGGTAAAGAGCTTATTGAGAATGAGGTGAAGGAACATGCTGTTCAAGAAACAAGATCAAGCCACTCAAATGTCAGATACAAGCGTGGTGTGCTAGGCCGGGACACCCAGCATCATATGGTGGATCAACATCCTCATCTAATACAGAGGATGGAGTCTGGCTATGAAAGCAGTGAACGCAACAGCAACAGCCCAGTTAGTCTGGACATGCCCTTGTCTGAAAGCTCAAGCACCCACAGGTAGATTTCAACAGACTTCATTTTCGGAGTGATTTGAAGTTTGATTTCTTTTTTGTAGTTACATAATGATGTAGAACATTTTTTAAAAAAAAGCAAACCAGCACTCCTAGCTTGTAATGCAGCTTTACTGGGGCAAGGGAGAAATGGAAGGGAAATAGGAATCTGCATGTGTTTGATTCCTTTTCTTGTCAGTATATTGTTATACTGCTAGTGAGAAGGAGAAGAAATGGGGTTCAGTTGAATGAGAAATGTTGACTAAAATGATGCATCCGAAGTAGTCATACCCTTAGTTTATGATTTAAAAACTCAACTAAAATATCAAACTTGGTGCTTGTCCTTTGAACAGCTCATAGACATTTTTGTTTCAGTTAAACCATCGCTTGGTAGAAGCCTTTTACAAAATGAGAAATCAATAGTCTTGTGTAGAACTCTTTTGACATTTTCAGTTTGAGAGGTTCATTGAAGTCTTGCAAGGCACTTGCAATATTTATATGCAAAAATAAATAGTCAGCACAATGTGTTTCTCTCCTTGGCTTAGGAAGCTTCAGGCAATCACAAACCAAGACTGTTTATGGCCGCAGTAGTAGATTTTCAGTTGTAAGAATCTGTTGAAACAGCTGTCAGACCACGGGTTTAATATGCATTGCATATTCTTATGGAGGAGAATAGAATTACTGTCCTGTCCCTTGTTAACTTTCTCTTTCCTTGTTTCTCCCAAGATTTTCTTGTGGTAGATATTTTTTTTAATGAAATTAAAATGCAAGTAAATATTTATGTGATGATAAAAAAAAGGTAGATGTAATTTCTGCTGGAGAGATTAGTAGAATGGTAAACTATAATTCTGTAATTACTCTCTTCTTGGAGGGACATTCATATGAAGCGAGCAGGTGGATTGGTTCCTGCCTGGCGTAACATCCCAAAGTCTCACAGTAGCAGCATCTTGGAAGTGGAGTCTACTTCATCAGTTGGGAGCTGGGCAAACAGCCCACACACCGTTGGAAATGGTAAGATACAATTCCTTGGTAGCAGTGGTTTTGCAAGGTAAATTGTATTGGAGTCATTCTTTACTTTCTGGATGTTTATCTTCACAGTGAAATTATGAGGAAAGGGAAGAGAAACATTGAGGAACATAACACAGTTTTGCAAGATATAACTTAGAAGATTTACCAAAGGGGATTGCAAAAAACTTTGTTGGAATATTTCTTTGATCGTGTTGCACTGATGTTTTTTGAGTATTGACTTAACTGATAAAGTAAAGCTATTTTTCCTATTCTTTCCCATAACTCAGTATTCTGCCATCAGTGGAAAATACCTTCCTAAGCATAACTCATAAGAACTTAGTAGGATTGATGAGTCCTGAAAACAAGCTCATAATGCTATACAAAATTCAAAATTATCAGAAATGAGAATGGATATACGTGATACTTTATTCCAGAGAATGACTGGGGAAGGGAAAGGGAAAGGGAGGAGGGGAGACACTTTTTGAATACAGGTCATAGTTGAAGTGAGAATGACTACTGACTGATTTCTGCTCTGTTGACTAGGATATTGATATGCTTTATTTTCCTCCCGTTTTCATCTACTTAAGCAGTTTGATGAAAAGCATCTCAGTTGGAATCCATTTTACTTACTAAAGCTAATGATCTGGCAAATTTGATATAGCATTATTTACAAATTATAAGCACAGGAAGAAGCCTCAAGATTTCAGCATCAGCTTAGGGTTATCTCTTCCAACGATTCTTTCTGTTCCGTTTGCTGTTTCTTGGGTGAGTGAATCTAGGGATGTGCTGTGCTGCAGGGGAGCTTGAAGCAATACTGTGGCATTTTGGCCAGTCACTGACACAGAGAAGGCAACTGGAAACCAAAGGGCTTGGGCAGGGCTTTAAAAGTAAAAATTAACAAAGCAAAATTTGTGGTTAGGAATTCTGTGGTCTTTGCTTGGTCAGTCCAGTCTGTTATTTTCTAATGTTAATTGTATTCTCCATTAATATTTCTTTGTCTTTTAAGGGATACTTTTAAGAGATCTTACTATCAAAAATTTGTGTTTGATTTTTTGGGGTTTTTTGGGGTTTGGGTTTTTTTTGTTTTTTTGGTTTGGTTTTTTTGTTTTTGTTTTTTGGTTTTTTTAGGTGGGGAGATGTTTGTCCCTTTAAAGAGTGAACTGGATGAATTGCAAGAGGAGGTGGCAAGGAGAGCGCGTGAACAAGAACTGCGCAGGAAAAGAGAAAAGGAAATGGAGGCAGCAATGGGCTTTAATCCCCGCCCCAGCAGGTTCATGGATCTAGATGAACTGCAGAATCAGGGTAACTTTTTGAATGCAGTATATTTTGCAAGACCGTAGTGCTGAAGTTTTTTGAACCTTTGAACTTAATTTCCCATTGTAAGTCTCTCTCTGTCTGTCTCTCTCTCTCTTTTTCTCTCTCTCTCTCTCCATTACAATTCTGTACATTCAGTTAGTGAAATACCATCAGTTTCAAACCTGTAGGATATGAAAAAACTGCGTTTGGTATTTTGACCAAATTCCTTCTTAAATGAGACAAGTAATGCAGAGGTGTTTTTAATATATTTGCAGCTTTCCATTTTTATGGTCATATGCACCACTACTAGTGTTGATGTCTAGATTCAGCTATAAGGCTTCAACCAATATCTTGGAATAAGCATGCTGTTTGTCCCTTTCGGATGCCTTAGGTCCACCTGCAGCATAGCTTGTTTATTTAGGCCATTGTTTTGTTTCTGATTGTTTCTGGTAGCATCACTGCCATGAGCAATTCTGCTTGTTCTGCCCTCGTACTTTCCACTCTTTTCTCCCTGCCCAGCTGTGCAGCCACAGCACAGGCGTGGGAACAAGTACTGTGGCAGAATTAAGCTGGATCTAATTGAAAATCTGAGCTTGGTGGTTTAGCTTACATATATTTTCTAAGGAAAAATAATTTTAAAAAACATTTTAAAAGCCAAATACTAAGTTTGATTGTCTTTTCCATGACTCCTCATGTTTCTGGCAGGGCATGGTAGCAGAAGAGGTTTAATTGGAAAGATGGAGCTGCAGCAAAGGGAACTTGGTGACAGGATTCACATTTAGCACCTTTGTTTTAGCCCTGATCTCCATCAGCCAGTAAGGGGAGTCAGAGAGAAGGTGGGATGAAGTGCCCTGACCCAGACGAAGCCTGGTAGAGCATTTAATTGGGGGGGCGTTGTTGGGTCAGCAGAGCCAAGGAAGGTGTAGTGAACACCTAGGCTCTGCTCCCACAAATGCATGCATGATTGGGGCAAACCCACTGTAGCCTCCTGTGTTGCTAGGCCTCCTGGCATCCCCATGCTGCTTGCTCAAACCTGTTGTAGATAAGAGTTGAGGTGCTGGTTTGCCGCTACAGGACAGAGAGGAAAGAGAGGGGCACCCCATGGCAATGCCAGTTCTGGGCACAATACAGCCAGTGCTCTGCAGCCTACAGCCGTGCCAACTGCTCAGCAGCCAGAATGTCAGTGTGCCAATGGCAGCTGAAAAATATGATCTCTATGAGAATGTCTGACCGTGGGAATGTTTTTATAATTTTTGCTGAGCATCAGTGAGCCACTTAGTCTTTACAGTCCTGCTGTGACCTGCCAGTAACCAGCTGAAAAATTATGATGTACTAGAGTAGACGGGTATCTTTTTTTTTATTAGTATTAGTGTTTACTTTTGTAATGTAAATGCTAACGATGTAAAAATTGGAAAGTAAACTTCTATTGTTGAGCACGAGGATGTTGTCATCTTTGCTTCTCCTGTCCGAAAGAAAATAGTATATTCTCCAAGACATTACCCCTCTGTGATCTCTTGTTGTATTAGTTAGTAGAAGCAAAATATTGCTTAGCTTTTCCTTGTTAAAAAGAAAGTAAACTACAATAATGCTTAATCAAAAAAGACTTCAGTAGAATGTTTGAGGAGTTTACAAGCATTGACTTGAGATCTGGGAAAATTTTTTTGGTTTTTGTTTGTCTGTTTGGGTTTTGTTTTTTTTTTTTTTTATTCCTTTTAAGTCTTTCCCCACCCCAGTCAGAGATGTAATAGCTTAACATTAACAGACTGCTTGACTGCCTGGAAGGCTTGCTTGTATGCAGAACTCCAGAACACTTGTGACTCATTTTCCCCTCAAGTAAACTGCTAAATTCATGCAAAGAAAGCTAACTTTAGTATACTGGCCTTGATTACAAGCCTCAGTAGCCTTGATTTTGAAACTGAATGTGCTGCTTGATTAACTCACTGCTCTCACAACTCACTTCTCTCTGCAGTACTTGCTTTTCGTGCGAGTTCTTTGGGGTTTATGGTGTAAGAGAGTTTGTGTTTGCATCTGTGCACAAGGGTGTTGGGGAGCAGGCCAGGCCATAGCATATGTTATGCAAATTGAGAAAACATAATTTATTGTTGGCTGATAAAGATACTCATGTTCTCTACCACAATGACAAAGACATTCCATTTAAAAAAAAACCACCCCTAAACAAAACAAAAGGTCAAGTTTTATTTTCTGTTTTCCCCTGCCTCATTTGAATGTGTACATTTTAGTGCATAGTTTGTATAATGCCAAATAGATGACACCAGATTGTTTGGACATTTCCTACTCTCAGAACTGGATGTTCTGATGCTAGGATGCAGTTTTCATCTTTCTTTCTCTTTTGGGTCCAAGGATGATTTATCCTTATCTTCTCCAACACTGTTTTCTAAATTGTTGCAAAAAGAATTCTTGACAATTGTCCCTTTCTTCTCAGCTTCTTACACCTGTGTTTTTCCTCCTAAAGCTGCAAGACCGTTGCATTTTCATATTCCATATGTCTCTTTCAGCAGTTGAGTGTGTGCACCGAACACATGTTTGTAGAAGTATTTCGTGCAGGCATTTACACTCACACTCAAGTCTGAGTTTTGTTCCCCAGACATCTCAGTTGTTCCAGTTTGTTTCCATTTAGCATGGAAGTAATTGGATATCTGAAAGACAGATGATTTTTGGCAGGGGACTTAACATACAAGGAAAGCCCTGACCTGCTGTATTTCTTTTACTGATATATTTTGGTTTAGATTTATTTCTAAATTTAGATTAATTCCTACTTGACAAGTAATCTGAACTGACTCTGTGATTCGTCTATACCATCTTTTGTACTGATTTAGACTGTTGAAAATAATATAAGAAGCCAGTACAACTCTCTCAAGTAAACAAAATTTGAGGGAAAAAATCTGGTTCACATTGTTTTACTGTGTGGATATCAAGCGTATCAGGGTACTCAAGTTGTACTTCTGCTTAGGGAAGGTTAGGTGGTGCAGTCTGGGATATGTGCAGCCTCTGTGAGACTCCATATGTGGAAGAATTTGGCAATCACGGACGGGATGAGGGTGAGGGTTCTGCAATGAATGAAACCAAAATGAAGGGTGCTGCCCGTTGCAGGGAGGAGTGATGGCTTTGAGAAGTCGATGCAGGAGGCAGACTCAATCTTTGAAGAGTCGCTGAATCAGGAGCAGAAGGGGGACTGTGCTGCAGCTTTGGCTCTCTGTAACGAAGCTATATGTAAGTAACTCTAACCGCCTGAGCTATTGCGCTTTTGACAGTTTACTAATACCACAGAAAAAAGTCTGAAACATTGAATCACGTTAAATGGTGAGGTAGTAATATGGGGGATCCATCTGGTCTTTAGGAACGTGCAGGGAGACAGAACCTTTCCTTTTTACAAGTATTCCCTTTTGGGGATTTTAGTCCTATTTGTCTTCATCTCTGTTTTTTTATTGTTTGTTCTCTTCAGCGCTATGGCAGTAACAGCACTGGGGTGCTGATGTGACCTTTTTGGTGCTAAATGGTGTGTTTCAGCAAGCACCTAGTAGGTAACCCTCTCTGCCACTTGGTCCTCAATTAACAATTTTTTCCCATCCTTGGGCCAAATTACAAAGGGCATTAAGCTCCCCTGTTTCTCATAGAGGGTGTAGCATAGGAAGAAAATGGTAGCCCACTCTTGAGTCCTCTGGATTAACAGAAATGAGCTATACTGTACCTGACTCTCATGATGAAAAAAGCGTAGGACATTGAAGTGCTTAAATGCATTGTGACCTTTGAGAATGTGTGCTATGTGATTTCATTTTATTTTCGGTCTTTTTCCATTATGACTGGCTGGCTGTCTCACCCCATGCTCCCTTCTGTCTGTATAGAATGGCTGCAGACAGAGTGGGTAGCTCCTGTGCATTTGCATTTAGGAATTGGCTCTTATGGACTGTGGAATAAGGGGCGCAGCATACAGCTGTTGTGATAGCTCTATTAGCGTCCATTCCAGCAAGGTATATGCTGAATCTCAAATACCCAGCTGGGTATTCCTGCACATAAAGGGAGTCCCAGGTATGGAGGATACAGGAGAAGGGTAGATGACGGAATGAAGCATCAATGTGGTAGGCTTGGAAGAGCCTATGTGAAGGGGATGAGAAGTTGGGCTAAAACATGGATAATTTTTTTTTTTTTTTTTTTACTTTATTTTGGTTTAGTTTCAATTAACATGTTTGGACACCTGGCTAAGCTGAATGTGCATTAATGGAAACAATAGCATCCTTGTGAACTCTTGTGGCAGTATTTGCATGGTCCATGTTTTATGTTCTTGCTGCATCTTTTTTCTTTTTTTTATTTTTCAATTTTATTCCTTTTTTCTGTTTGTTTTCTGCTATGTTTTCTTTTGCATTTTAGCTAAACTAAGACTTGCCATGCATGATGCCAGCGCTAGCACTCACAGCAGAGCCCTAGTCGATAAGAAGCTGCAAATCAGTATCCGAAAAGCCCGGAGCCTCCAGGATCGCATGCAGCACCAACAGCCATCGCAGCCGCTGCCGCCGCCAACCTGCCACCCACCACAGGGTGGCACCATGGCCCAGTCTACAAGGTAGTCCAAGTATATCACCTAGAACCAGATCTGAGCTGCATCTATGAGCAGTGCAATCTGGAAAGAAATAGCAAACTCCATATATTCTCCTGGATAGTCCAAATCCTACAGTGTTACTCCCTATTCCTTTCTTTTTTAGGTTAAATCCTATTACAAGATGGTCAACTACCCCCTCCCACCCCCGCCCCCAGTCTTTATAGAATAGGTCAATGTGCATGTGTTCAAAATGTGATCTGTGACAGAGAATTGTAGCAGTCAGTGCCTGGCAGCACTGATGTTTTATGCACCAAGGGACAGAATACAATAGACAATAACCTGGCTAAAAAGGGTGTGTGTTAGGATGAAATGTGCAGCTGTTTATCATCAGGAGCAGTTTCAGGACTCAGTAGAAGTGTACTACAGTAAAAATCTTGCTATAATTGCTTTTTTGTTGGGAACAGCAACCAGTGTGTTTTAGTGCTCTGTACTTTGAAAAGTGTCGAATACACTGATCTTTTCTTTCTAGTCCACTTCTCTAGTGGTGCAGTGGTACAACTCTTGGATCCAGATCCTGATCCTGTCACCTTGACTACTCTCCCTGATGCTGTATCATTCTTCATTTTCTTTCTGTGCTTCCCAGCACCCTGTAGCTTGGCTTAGCAGCCTCTTCAGTGTCTCTTCATGATTCTTTCTTCCATACTGACTTTATAGCATAATTAACTCTGCTGTAACTGATCCTTTCTTCCTACCCTCTTCAGCATGCAGCTTAATCCTTCTTTCTTCCCATGTCATTCCCTCCTAGCACTAGATCTTCCCTATCCAATTTCTAGGCTGTTTCTTGAACTGTTACTTTTCTTCCCTCTCCCCTTTCTTACATGTTGTATTATCAGAAGCTTAGATGAAATCTTAGATGAGAATCCTTTTTCTTTTCCTTTTTTTAAAATGCCATATACAGCTATATACTAAAACTCAGTTAATTCGCACACCTGCCAGGCTATAGTTCATAATGTTCTTTTCTTTTTCTGCAGTAGCTGAATTATATGTAATGAGGGCTGATCTTTTTGTCAATCAGGGGTCCATTATATCTTCTTTTACAAGAGAAATGCAGAGCCCCAATTATGCATTTTGGCAGATTCTAAGAAAATGAAAGAAAGGAACTTTCTAAACCAATTTTGTTAATGCTGAACTTGCTCACTGCTGCTCTGTGAAAAGAACATTACTTTTGCAAAAAGTTATAGCCAACCAAATGTTAATATTGCAGCCAATGAAAAGAATCTATTCATAGCCAGAGTTCTGTACTCTTGCTTTGATATAAATAACATTGTAGACGGTGCAAAGTTTGCAATTACTCAGACGAGGTCATTCTGCTACACATATCAACTAGGTCTTCATGATAACTTTCATTTTATGCACCTCAAGGAGGAAACAAAGCAATGATGTTACAGTTTCCTTAAGTTCTCTGTTGGAATTGTTTGCAGCCTGTCATTTTCTCACAGGCATGTGGACTTGGTACTGGTTTTTCTGTCTGCATATTAAAATGCTAATTAAATGCAGAAAAATGTCAAGGACACATATGACCCAAGGATATAATTGTCTTGCATTGACACATAAAAGACTACAAATTATTTTTTAGAAGTATACTTAGAATACAAGTTATTTATTACAAAATAGTAGTTATATATTTAACTCAAATTTTATTTAATGTGTTGGATAAATATCTCAAAGATCAGAATATAAAGATGATATGAGAGAAATTTCAACCTGTTCCTTCCATTTGTGAAGTCATTCTTCATGAAGTTGCCTGGAGAGATGGGACCTCATGGAAATACTGTCAGTTCATGTTCAGATCATGAACATGTCCAAAGTATTTTCAAAAATATTTAAGATGTTAATGTTGGAAACAGTTGTTTTGTTTTATATAATGCTATTTTTACTATTCTTACAGTTACCCCTACCCACACACTCAGTCTGCTGGTTAAAGTGCCTAGGGTGCTGTACAAGAATACTTTATATAGAGCCTAACTGTAGCAAAATACTCTTAAAAATATGAAATGGATTTGGTAGATGAGTTATAGTAGGAAATCATGATTAGAAGCAAAGGACTAACATGTACGTATCTGCTGAATTAATGCAAAATCTTCATCAGAATATGGTTAGCAAAGACAGGTGTGTTGAGGTATATGTCACCTAGTGCAAGTTCTGTACCCTAGGGATAAATGTAAGCAATGACTACTGCTAATCATTTACCCTTCTGTGTGTTTTAGTGAACAGACTGGCCCGCTCCAAGTACTGCTGAGCCAGGAGGTACCACTGGAACCCAACAAAGAAGTGGAATTTGGGTCCAGTTCTTTCTTCCACCCACCTGCTTCCTGCCATGAATTGCACTCATCATTATATCCAGAGTCTTCCTCCTTGCCCCCTTCTGAAAGCAATCCATCCAACAGGATTTCTCCAAACTTCCAGTCTGCTTCTGCTGATTTTCATGATCAAGTTCCCTCTTTTCCCTATAGGCAAGGGTTGGCAGAGAGGTCTGCAAGAACTGAGAATGATGCCCACCATAGTGTGGAATTTGCTGACACCACAGCCACAGGGCTAAATGACTATAGGGAATGCTGCAGTAGCAGCAAGTTAGAAGAGGTTCATAACATAATGCCTATTCTCACATCTCAGTACAAATCCAAGGCTAACACAGTAAACTCTGGGTCTTTGCCTACACTGTTTCCCTGTCCACATCCACCACAAGCAGCATCTCCTGAAAAGGACAGCCAGCACAGTCCTTGTTCCAAACTTGCAAGCTCTCCAGTGCGGCCCAGCATTGATCATTTAGGGGCCTACCATGCAATGACCCCTGCAACTTCATCCCCTACACAGCAGTGCTCCTTGGATCCTTTGCAGAAAACAAATAAGTACTCCAGAGCAAACAGCCATGAGATTTTATTACCCTCACAGGATGAACATGGCACAGCAGAAGGTTGCAAATCTGAGGCTTTTAGTACAAAGGGACATGTTCGCTCCTTGGCAGAGCAGTTTCAGAAAATGCATACAGTCTCCCAGAGAAAAGGTAATCATGAAAAAGGCTGGATTGCTGCAGTGTGTCAGGATGAGAAGTCTCCAAAATTAACACAAAAATCTTTCATCAACCCTTCATCCTCTGATTACAGACAGCTAATCCATCAAAACCAAGAGAACAAAAACCAGTCTTCTGAAAAATTACACTCAACTGTGGATATTAGGGATGGGGTAGTTTCTTTGGAGGGTTTTAGTGCCCAACATGTTGCTTCTAAGAATATTTGTTCTCACAGTGAAGAGCTGTGTAGAAGAGGTGGACAGAATATAGCAGACCCTGCACCCTACCTGGAAAGGCACTGT
>JANHGO010000012.1:29424391-29435879 GCA_024606505.1 Aquila spilogaster | reverse complement strand
AAAGTGTGTGATCTAATGAAAACATTCTTTTTGAGTGAAACTCTTGGTTTTTTTTTAACAACTGTCCATCTTCCCCCCTATGCTTGTACACAGAACTCCAGAACACTTGTGACTCATTTTCCCTCAAGTACATTTCTAAACTCATGAAAGAAAGCTAACTTCAGTATACTGGCCTTGCTTATGAGCCTCATTAGCCTTGATTTTGAAATCTAATGTGCTGCTTGATTAACACACTGCTCTAACAGATCTCACTTCTCTCTGCGGTAATATGAGTTCTTAATGGGTTTATATTTCTCCATTTGTGCACAGTGCTGCTGGAGAACAGGTCAGACCCTAGAATATGTTATGGGAGTTGAGAAGGTGTCTTTCTTGGCCAACAGAAATTTACGCTTGTGTTCTCTGTTATAATAAAGACCTTCCAGAAAAGGAACCCACCTCCCAATGAAACAGTCTGATGTTATTTTGCCCTGCCTCACTTGTGTGAACCTTTCAGTACATAACTTTCATAATGTTTAATAGATGACACTGTTTGGGCATTTTCTCCTCTGAGAACTGGATGTTTCTTCAGTGTTTCTTATTTGCTGTTTGTGTCCAAGAATGATTTGTTTTTCTCTTCTGATGCTATTTTCTAAATTAACAAGAATTCTTGACTGTTGTCCCTTTCTTTTTTACTCCTTCCCCATGTTTTTCTCCTGAAGCTGCAAGACAGTTGGGTTTTCATATTCTGTGTCTTTCAGTAGTTGAGAGTATGTACTCAATGCAGTCACAGAACTATTTTTTGCAGTCACATACACTTGCACTCAAGCCTGAGTATTGTTTTGTGGACATCTCAGTAGTTTCAGTTTGAAGACATTTTGTGTGGAACTAATTGGATATCCGAAAAAGAGACAGATGATTTCTGGCAGGGGACTTACAGTAATCTAGTGCAAGAAAAGCCCTGGCCTGCTGTGCCATGTCCGCACCATCTCTCTTAGTAAGCTGGACTTGAAAATAATGTGTTAAGCCAGTACAACTCTCTCAAGTAGACCAAGATTGAGGAAAAAGTCTGGCTCACATTGTTTCACTGTGTGTGTGCAAAGTGTATCAAGATGCCCAAGTTGTAGTCCTGCTTAGGAAAACTTTAGATGTTACAGTAGATGGTTTGAGATATACACTGAGTTTGGGAGAGGTCTACCACCAATGGCTCTGTGTGGTGGAACTATGTAGCAGTCACAGATGGGGAAGAGTGTAAATGAGGGTTTTGCAAAGAACGAAACCACAATGAAGGGTGCTGCCCATTGCAGGAAGGAGTGATGGCTTTGAGAAGTCCATGCAGGAGGCAGACTCAATCTTTGAAGAGTCGCTGAATCAGGAGCAGAAGGGGGATTGTGCTTCAGCTTTGGCTCTCTGTAACGAAGCTATATGTAAGTAACTCTAACCGCTTCAGCTATTGCGCTTTTGACAGTTTGCTAATATCATAAAAAAAGTCTGAAACATTTAATCATGCTAAATGGTCAGGTAATAATACAGCGAATCTAGCTGGTCTTTAGGAAAGTGATGGGTAACAGAATCTTCTCTTTTGTCAAGCATTCTGTTTGTGGGGTTTTAGCTCTATCTTCATCTCCATATTTTCATGTTTGCATCTGTTCTGTTGTTCTCTCCAGCGCTGTGGCAGTAACAGCACTGGGATGCTGATGTGTCTTTTTTGGTGCTAAACGTTGCATTTCAGCAAGCACCAGCAAGGTAACTCTCCTTCTGCCACTTGGCCTTTATTTAACAATTTTTCCCAATCCTCAAGCCAAATTACAAATGGCTGTTCTTCGTGGAGGGCGTAGCATAGGAAAGAAAAGGTTAGCCTACTCCTAAGTCCTTTGAATTAATTAAAAAAAAAAAAAAAAAGCTGTGCTGTATCTGCTTCTCAGAAAGAAGCATTAGGACATCGAAGCGCTTAAATGCATTGTGACACTTGAGAATGTGTGCTATGTGATTTCATTTTATTTTTATTGTTTTTTTTCCATTGTGACTGGCTGGCTGTCTCACCCCATGCTCCTCTCTGTCTGTATAGAATGGCTGCAGACAGGGTAGGTAGTCCCTGTGCATTTGCGTTTAGAAATTGGCTCTTGTGAACTGCAGAGTAGTGTGCAATATACAGCTATTGTGAAAACACTATTAGCTTCCATTCCAGCAAGGTGTGTGCTGAATTTCAGAACCCAGCTGGGTATCCTTGCACAAAATCATAGAGTGGCTTAGGTTGGAGGAGACCTTAAAGATCATCTAGTTCCAACCACCCTGCCATGGGCAGGTTTGCCACCCACTAAATAATGGGAGTCCCAAGTATGGCTTGTATAGCAGGAGAACAGAGGAATGAGGCAGCATTGTGGTAGGACCGGAATGAGCCTGTGTGAAGGGGATGAGAAGCTGGGCTAAAACATAGTTAAACAATTATTATTTTTACTTCATTTTGATTTAGTTTCAATGAACTTGTTTGGACACCTGGCTAAGCTGAATGTGCATTAATGGAAACAGTAGCATCCTTGTGATCTTTTTGTGGCAGTATTTGCATGGTCCATGTTTTATGTTCTTGCTGCATCTTTTTTTTTCTTTTTCAATTTTATTCCTTTTTTCTGTTTGTTTTTCTGCTATGTTTTCTTTTGCATTTTAGCTAAACTAAGACTTGCCATGCATGATGCCAACTCTAGCACTCACAGCAGAGCCCTAGTCGATAAGAAGCTGCAAATCAGTATCCGAAAAGCCCGGAGCCTCCAGGATCGCATGCTGCACCAACAGCCATCGCAGCCGCTGCCGTCGCCAACCTGCCACCCACCGCAGGGTGGCACCGTGTCCCAGTCTACAAGGTAGTCCAAGTCTATCACTAGAGCCAGATCTGAGCTGCATCTGAGCAGTACAGTCTGGAAAGAAACAGAAAACTATGTATATTACTCTGGATAGTCCAAATCCTACAGTGTTTCTCCTTATTTCTTTCTTGTTTAGGCAAAATTATATTTTAAGAGGTTCAGCTACCTTTTTTTATTTTCCCTCCTCAGTAGTTAACTGCACATGTTCGAAGTGCGGTCTGTGACAGAATTGGAATCAGTGCCTGGCAGCACTAACATTTTATGCATATTGAGAAAGAATACAATAGTAACCTGGTGAGAAGGGACGTTAAGATGTAATGTGCAACTGTTTGCCATTGGGAGCAGTTTCAGGACTCAGAACAGTAAAATACTGTACTATGATAAAAGTCTTGCTATAACTGCTTTTATATTGGAAACAGCAACCAGTTGTACTCTGAAAAGTGTCAAGTATGTTGGTCTTTTCTTTCTAGTCCACTTATCTAATGGTGCTCTAGTACAGCTCTTGGATCCAGATCCTTATCCTGTCACCTTGACTACTCTCCCTGGTGCTCTGTCATTCTTCATTTCCTTTCTCTGCTTCCCAGCTTTATGCAGACTGGCTTAGCAGACTCTTCATGATTCTTTCTTCCATATACAGACTTCAACTCTAGCATAAATAACTCTCGCTGTAACCGATCCTTTCTTCCCACCCTCTTTAGCATGCAGCTTGATCCTTCTTTCTTCCCATACCATTCCTTCCTAGCACAAGACCATCCCTATCCAATTTCTAGGACGTTTCTTGTACTGTTACTTTTATTTCCTCTTTCCTTTCTAATATGCTTTGTTATTAGAAATGTAGATGAAATCTCAGATGAGAATCTTTTCCTTTTTTTAAATAGAGCTCTATACTAAAACTTGGCAAATTTGCACAACTGCTAGGCTATAGTTCATAATGTTCTTTTCCTGCAGAAGTTGAATTATATGCAATGAGGGATGATCTTTTTGTCAGTCAGGGTCCATTGTATCCTCTTAAAGTAGAAGTAGAGAGCCCCAATTATACATTTAGTTAGATTCTAAGAAAATGAAAAAAAAAAAAAAAAGGAACTTCCTGAATTAATTTTGTTAATGCTGAATTTACTGTTGCTTTGTGAAACGAACATAAAGAACATTACTTTTCCAAAAACTTTACTGGACTAAATATTGCAGGCAATGAAAATATACTGGACTGAACATAGCCAGTGTCTTGTATTCTTGCTTTGATATAAACGTAGACAGTGCAAGGCTTGCAGTTACTCACAGATAAGGGCATTCTGCTACGTGCATTAGCTATGCTTGTGATAACTTCTACTCTGTACATCTCGAGGAAACAAATCGATGATATTACAGTTTCCTCAGGCTCGCTGTCAGTAGCTTGTTGTTTCCTCACAGTCACGTGAACTTAAAACTTTTTATTACATCTGCATATTAAAGTGCTAAACTAAATGCAGAAAAACATGAAGGATATGTATGACCCAAGGATGTAATTGTCTAATATTGGTATATAGGAAGAATACAAATTATTACTTGGAAGTATACCTAGAATATAAATTACTGCAAAGTGATGGTTATTTATTTAACTACTATTAACTACTATTTAACTACTTATCTTAAAATTGAGAATACAAAGACAATATGCAAGAGATTATGACCTGTTTTTTCCATTTGTCAAGTTATTCTACATGAAGTTGCCTAGATAGAGAGGGCCTTATGGAAATACCATCAGGTTGTTTTCAGATCATGAACTTGTCTGAATTATTTATAAAAAAAAAAAAATCTAATATATTAACACTGGATACAGTTGTTTATTTTATGTAAGTGCTATTTTTACTGTTCTTACACAGTTATTCCTCTTGTACTCTCAGTCTATTGGTTAAAGTACATAGGGTGCTGTGTAAGAATGCTGGGACGGGTTCCATAAAGCATAACTTTACTGCAGCACTCTTCAAAATGTGAAATGGTTTCAGCAGATCAATTGAACTAGAAAATCATGCTTTGAAGCAAAGGACTATCATTTCTGTTTCTACTGAATTTTAATACAAAGTCTTCCATCACAGTTCAGTTAGCAAAAAAAAAAAAAAAAATGTGTTGAGGAATATGTAGCACAGGGTAAGTTCTGTACCCTAGGGATAAACATAAGCAATGACTGCTGCTAATCATTTACCCTTCTGTGTGTTTTAGTGAACAGACTGGCCCGTTCCAAGTACTGCTGAGCCAGGAGATACAACTGGAACCCAACAAGGAAGTGGAATTTGGGTCCAGTTCTTTCTTCCACCCACCTGCTTCCTGCCATGAATTGCACTCATCATTATATCCAGAGTCTTCCTCCCTGTCCCCTCCTGAAAGCAATCAATCCAACAGGATCTCTCCAAACTTCCAGTCTGCTTCCTCTGATTTTCATGACCGAGTTCCCTCTTTTCCCTATAGGCAAGGGTTGGCAGAGAGGTCTGCAAGAACTGAGAATGATGACCACCATAGTGTGGAATTTACTGACACTACAGCCATAGGGCCAAAAGAATATAGGGAATGCTGCAGTAGCAGCAAGTTAGAAGAGGTTCATAGCGTAGCACCCATTCTCACACCTCAGTACAAATCCAAGACTAACACAGTGAACTCTGAGTCTTTGCCTACACTGTTTCCCTGTCCACATCCACCACAAGCAGCATCTCCTGAAAAGGACAACCAGCACAGTCCTTGTTCCAAACTTGCAAACTCTCCAGTGTGGCCCAGCATTGATCATTTAGGGAGCCATCATGAAATGTCCCCTGCAACTTCATCCCCTTCACAGCAATGCTCCCTAGATCCTTTGCAGAAAACAAATAAATACTCCAGAGCAAACAGTCATGAGATTTTATTACCCTCACAGGATGAATATGGTATAGCAGAAGGTTGCAAATCTGAGGCTTTTAGTACAAAGGGTCATGTTCGCTCCTTGGCGGAGCAGTTTCAGAAAATGCATGCAGTCTCCCAGAGAAAAGGTACTCATGACAGAGGCTGGATTTCTGCAGTATGTCAGGATGAGACGTCTCCAAAACAAATACAAAAATCTTCCATCAACCCTTCACCCTCTGATTACAGACAGCTAATCCACCAAAACCAAGAGAACAAAACCCAGTCTTCTGAAAAATTACATTCAACTGTGGATATTAGGGATGGGTTAGTTTCTCTGGAGGGTTTTAGTACCCAGCATGTTGCTTCTAAGAGTATTTGTTCTATCAGTGAAGAGCTGTATAGAAGAGGTGGACAGAATATAGTAGACCCTGCACCCTACGTGGAAAGGCACTGTCATGATGGAGGAATGAAACAGGTGGATGATGGAGCTACTAGTAGCATGGTTGCCTCTATGCCTGTGGACCGCTGGGTGGATAATGTTACTAGGTATTACAGTTTTCAGAAGGATAATAAAAATACTGAATGGCTTCCTGTACCTGGCAGAAGTCCATCCCTTTCTGATCAGAGAGCAGTTGGAGATGACTTGAGCAGGATCCCAGTACATCTGCATCCACAGTGGAATCAAGACACAGAACAGGAGCTCTCAGAACTGGAATCGCTCTATCAGACTAGTCTGCAGGCATCTCAGGCCACTAGACCTTTCTTGGGAAGACAGGACAGTGCTAGGTATCCATTTGACCATTCAGGTAAGAATACTGCAGTTGTTTTTCTTGATTGACCTACCACCATATTACATTATAGGTGAGGGGATGTTTTCCAGTCAGTTTAGTTAAATGGGTTTAATTTTAAGTAAATATTCAGGTTGAGGACTCTTAAAACATTTTAACCATAGAGGAAGAGAAGCACTGTGATACTGCAGCCTGAAGAGGCTGCAGTAATTGTTGATCTTGGCAAACAGCAAGATCTGTTAAGAATAATATAGAAATAATTGATCCTCTTTTCAAGTGGGAAGCTAGCTGTTTAGGTCAGGCTATTGCATTCAACTGTTTTAAAGTCCTGCATCACTTCTGGAGTTTATTGAAACCATTTCTGTTCCTGGAGTGAGTGTTCTACAACTTTGTGACTGTGACTGTATTGTATTTGAGAATTTAATCTGTACCTGACTGAGAGGAATAACTTTTAAAAGCATTATTAGGTCTGTGAGAACTTTTTTTTTTTGCTAAGGGATACCCGCTTTAAATTCTGGAAAATTATTTGTGAAAGTGGTAATTAGGCTACATGATCTATACTAAAATCCTTGAGACATTGTAAATTAGTTGGTGCTGAAAGCAGATGAATAGATGTTGCCATTGGTGGTGAGAACAGCTCTGTCATTGCTGGAGACAGTCATTAGAGTCAGATGATAGCAGCCCAGTTCCACTTAAGCTGTGTGGGGTAGGACAACACTGATTCTATGCTTAGTGCAACTGAAACAAACTTGTTTTTGATCTGTGTCATTGTATTAGAGTTCCAGATTTTCTGGTCAATTATGACGCTGCTCAAAACTTGGTGGGTACCAATGTGTGTATGTATACAAATAAAATAGAAATTAATGCATACACAAGATAGATTTCCTCCCACCCTGCAGCTGTAGAGGTATGAAATTCTGTTGTTCCTGACAAATCAAGTCTGGCTGTAACGAGAGTGAATGCCATAGTAAAACTCTTGAATAGTTTTTTGTTTGTTTTTTTTTAATTCAACAACTCAAGTATTCCATAAAATTCTCATCTTGTACTCCGCTGACAGCAGACCCTAAGGCAGCCATTTCGTGTTTTCTTTTGGTTTTCTTTCAGAATTAGGGAAGATCTGACCTCACAGCCTCACAGGTACTTTCTTGCATGAGCTTGGATCAGAAGGTCTTATGTGTGTGTCCCTTTATAGCACACTAATTTGGGAACTCTTTTTGGAAAGCCAGCAGGATAGAACCCAGTTGCTTTAGTGATAACTGGAGCTTCAGAGTTCTGTCATCAAACACCCTATTTCTTAAGCTTACACTTTTCCTGCCTGTTTTCTCACCTGCCTATTTTATCTGAAGAATGAGATATCTTTTTAGAGTAAAGTTTGTCTTTGAGATCTTTACTTCTGGTTTGCTGTGACTTCCAAACTTTTTTTCCTAAGTTCTGCAAATGCTGTTTAAAAACAAAATGTTTGAGCCAGTGCATCTACTGTAATAAACTAGGTGAAAATTGTCTGAGTGAATCTGGGACAGCTCTTTCCCACTTTTAACTTGGATTTCCTCTTCATTTGGAAATATGGTTTAAGCCTTTGTGTAATATGTCAACGGTTTTTGTCAGGCCTTTATATTCAAATTCATGGTAAAAATGCTACTGTTTCATTACTGAAGCTTTATAACAGGGTAGAAGCTCAGAGATCCAATCCTCCAAATGCCTTCTCAGTGCAGGAAATGTGCTGTTCTCAGCACCTTGCTTTTCTTCCTTCGTAGATAGATTCCTTGTGACCATTTTTATTAGGCTATTGATCTGCCTGTATATTACTTGAGATATTTTAGGATTATAGCTGGCTGGTCATACACTGAAATCAAATGAAACTGTAGTGGTGGGAACAAGTGAATAGACGTGGGGAACTTAAGCTGATGGTCTTGTCTATCTCAAGTAATTTAGGTAACCGTCTTGGTAGCTATCTTCTGTCCATTTAGCCCTGCAAAACTATCCTGGCTCTGTATCAAGCAAGCACTGATGTGCAGCTAAATCATTTGATCTTGACTCTACTAAGTGTTTAAATTCACTGTTCCCTAGAAGTTTGTAGAGGGGAAAGTGAAACAGGGGCGTGTCTTGATGGGCTCTTCCTTTGACAATGTTGAGAGTTAGTTTAATGTATTAATGTTGAAAGAATCTGCTATTACTTCTCATTCTGTGTATATAGTTTCCATCAACAAATAAAAATGTTCTGCAATGTGAAAATAAGCCTAGAATTTAATCATAACAATTTCCTTCTCAGTCTCTGCAAACCTGAATGCGAGGAAGCTGCATACTACAGCTGGCATGGGTCTCTCAAAAACCCCGACAGCAGAGATCGAACGCAGTCTGTATGGTTCCACTGTCTCTTCTGTCTCCAAGGTGATGGCATGTTTACGAAGTTGCGCTAGGGGGGGAAGCACTTAGCCTCTGCAAGTGAAAGAAACTTAAATGGGAGAGGTAGAATATATTTTTGAGAAAAAAAAAAGTGGTGGGATCATTGATACTACTATTAAAGAGAATTTAAAGTGCAACCTAGCTCAGAATTAGTTAATGAGAACGTGAATGACTCATGCTATGTGCACCTTCCATGTGACCACATTACCTACATTTTGACTCTGAGAGCACATACCCCTGAAAACTTTTAAGGTCTATCCTCTTTGAGCATACTGACATGAACTGCTTTGCATTTCAGTTTATGATTACTGCTTCTGGATATTACCACTTACAGGAGCACAGATTTCTTTTCCATTTTGACTACATCACTATGTGTTTTGAAAGATATTTGCTGTTGTTGGTTTCTAGTCACTTCAGATGGGAGAAGAAACTTTTCCTTTTTTCTGGGGGACACCTGTTTAAATAATTGGTAGTTGCCTATCAGTGCCTATATACAAGAATATGTATTCATACAAGTACCTTCTATAGAACTTCCATACGCATTAAATGGAACAAATGGTAGTCTTTTTGTCCTGGCTTTGGATACTTACAAAAGAGATAATCTCACTAAAGAAAAGAAAAATTATAACAAATATTTTTTATGACTAGATACGAAAGACTCATTTGCTTTAAGTACTCAAGGTAAGACTTGAGTGAAGCATTTCAAAAAAGGGAAGAACATGGAATTTCAAGAGGGAATCTCTTAAATATATAGTGATCTATTCCCTTTAATGATTACACAAAATTGATGTTACAGAAAGCTTTTTCTGAAGCCTCCAATATTGTCTGCAGGTCACATATACCGGAGAACGTAGCAGGGAACCAGAAGAGGAGGAAATGTACAGTGCAGAGAACTTCCGTCGCATTGCTCGCAGTCTCAGTGGGACAGTTGTCTCAAACAGAGAGGAGACCTTGGTCTCCTCTCACAGTTTTGTAAGTAGAATGATGTGCAGCTTTCGAAAGAGCATGTAGACTTGCTGTTTTCTGACTACGTTTAGTAGTTAATAAACAAGAAAAGAGACAACTGAGTAGTAAGCCATGATGAAAGCTTGTCTTTGTGAATTCTATTCTCTTTCTGGAAGAAGAATGAGCTTTTCTTTAAGCAACAAACTCATTTTTTCAGGAGTCAGAGTAGTACTTTCTGCAACTGGTAAGATGTGAGCTAATATTCTTTGCCCAGTATACAAGGACATCCAGAATAAATTTTTTACTTTCCTTTGTTAAATAGACTTAAGTAGAAGATAAAAACTGCCAGTAAGGAAGTCAGTAACAGATTATTCTTGGTGTTGAGCAACATAACCGGCTATAATAAGCAGTTCCAATGCTGACTGGCCTGCTGTTGTTTTGTGGATTCAGTTTGTGAACTAAACCTTTATGACTGGTTTGTGTGGTTTTTGTTTTGTTTTCTCCTTGGTATATTTCAGTCTTGGTATATACCAAGTCTCCTTGGAATATTTATCCAAGCATATTCCAATCATATAATCCTCCTAAGTAGCTCACCACTGCAGTAAGAGCCTTACTGGACTGATGCAATTTTTGTTTGTATTTCTTCACTTACAATTGCATGGTGTCTTGTTTTTTTTTTTTTTTCCAGTAACTCATCCTTTTCCTTGGATCAACACTTGCTTGATTCAACCCAACTCTGTGTTTACTCATCATTTTATATTTTTTCTTCTCCTTTCTCATTTTATAAAAGGAAGCACCAAATATGAGGAAAATGCCAATGGAAACCAGCCACCGTTCTTCCAACTCCACTTCCCTTCCTTTCCCTCATGATCCTCCTGTGTTTCCCTTTGAACCCCAGCACACCCCAAACCACGTGCAGCACCCACCCCATGATGTACTGGTGCCCAGCATGGTGGGCAAGGCACGTAAACCGTCAGGTAATCACAGGATTTTTCATCCTCATTCATGATCAGAAATATTGCTGAAATATATTGCTGCAGATCTTGCCTTTCATAAGGTACCATCTCCCTGATTTTCTCCAGAAATCTGAAAGGGTTAAACACATTATTTTTCTCCTCTGCCATTCGGAGTTGTTCAGTGACTCTATGCCAAGTAGACATAAAATGAAATGATCTTTATGGAAACATTATAATTTTAATATAAAATCATACTTAAATCTTTGTGAGATATTTTCTTCAGTGTTACAGCAGCGGTAAAACCCACCACACTGTTGTCATGTACATCTGCAAGCTACTAGTTCCAGCAAAGCACGAATGTAACTGTGGTAGTACAAATAACTAATTTCTGCATTTTTCCACTTGTGAGTTACTTTCCCGTGAAAGACATCAAAACCAGTTTAATTTCCCAGCCTTGAAATACTTTGGGCTTCTCCTTGGTGACACGAGAGATGGCAATTAAAGAAATCTTTCACCCTGTGAAGTCTGCGATAGTAACTGAAGCAGAATAAGTAGAAAATGCACAGAGGAAAATGAATGCTAGAAAGAGTGCAATTAGTTTTTGTTCAGAATTACACATCAACCATTAACTGGATGTGTTAGTGATTAAGTTTATCTTCTGTCATGCATTGGCCAGCTGAAAGTTCTGAGAGGAAGCAACAATACACAAAAGATA
>JANHGO010000012.1:29410953-29424291 GCA_024606505.1 Aquila spilogaster | reverse complement strand
CAGCCACCGTTCTTCCAGCTCCACTTCCCTTCCTTTCCCCCATGATCCTCCTGTGTTTCCCTTTGATCCCCAGCACAACCTAAACCTGGTGCAGCACCTACCCCATGATGTACTGATGCCCAGCATGGTGGGCAAGGCACGTAAGCTGTCAGGTAATCACAGGACTTTTCATCCTCCTTCATGGTCAGAAATACTGCTGAAATACAACTTTTCAGATCTTGTCTTTCATAATGTTTCACCATCTGCCTGAATCCCTCCAGAAATCTGGAGGGACAAATCATGTTCTTTTTTTTTCTTCTCTGCCCTTTTGAGTTGTTCTATGGTCCCGTGGTAAGCGGACATAACAAAAGGGAATAATCTTTACGGAAACATTATGATAACTTTATATATAACCATATCCACATTTTTTTGAGGTATTTTCTTTAGCGTAAAGGTAGCAGTAAGACCCACCACCTTGTCATGTATGAGAATACTTCCACAAGCTACTAATTCCAGCAACTCACACATGTAATTGTGCCAATAGAAATAACTAATTCCTGCATGAGAATTATTTTCCCTGTGACAGCCATCAAATCCAGTTTGATCTACCAGCCTTGAAATATCTTGTCGGGCTCCTTGATGACACAAGGGCTATTAAAGAAATCTGAAGTCTGTGACAGCAGCTGCAGTAGGATAAGGAGGAAGTGCAGTGAGGAAAGTGAATGCTAGAACGGGTACAGCTAGCTTTTATTCAGAATTGCATGTCAACCATTAACTGGATGTACTAGTGATTTTGTTTTTCTTCTGTCACCTGTTGGCCACAGCTGAAAGTTCTGACAGGATGAGACAAAAAATATAACTAAGCAAACCTTTTTTTCCCCCCCCCCTCCCCCCAGGAGATCAGAAGAACATCATCCAGAAACTTTTGGTTGTGCCTGACAGGGGTGAAGCTCTCCAAGGTGAAGACTACCCAGGTGTGGCACTGAGCTATGGGAGTCTCCCTTGTGCACCCAAAGGCACCCTCTCCCAGGGGCAAAAGCCTCTTGTTAATCCACATTTAGGAGGTGGAGCATCAAGTGTCTCTGGCCGTTGGCTGAACACAAGCTACCCTGCCAGGCAAACAGCCACGCTACCAGATAAACGAACAACGCTCTGGGGGAAACATGCTGGCCAGCCAGGCAAGAGTTTACAGGAAGGCTTTCTCCAGCAGCCTTCACAACATCAAATGCATGAATCTTATGCCATCAGTTGCAGGCTACCAGCCAGCACAGACTACAGCACTTTAAGAATACCACGTGAGCCTTCTTGGGATCCCGGTGCCTCTCAAGGTTGTCCTGTGCCCCCTTCTTGTGTTAAGGCCCCGGGTCCAAGGAGAGTTGATATGCCCCCAGAAGAAGACTGGCGACAGAACAGCTACACCCCTCAGCCTGGCAGAAGGCGAATGCCGGCAATGCATGTGATGGATGGGACTTTTTCTTCTGCTTCGGAAGCACACCGAAATATGCTGGCTCGAGCAGCAGCAGCTACTGGCACCATGCAAAATAATGGCTGGTGAGATCCCATCCACTCCATGTACCCTGATAAACCACTCTGTGAACAGACTATAGCTGTTGCCAGAGCATGGATTACATGGAGACAGCAAACTCTTTTAATCAGTATCTGTGCCAGTTTTGTCTTAAAATGTAGCTATACAGTATGTGGAAACTAATTGCACTGTATTTCATTTCTGACACTACTGAACTGCTGTCTGGATGGGGAATCTTAGCTATTCTAGTCCTGGCCTCTCCTAGCAAAAAAGTGCGATAGGAATGGTAAGCTTCAGGGGCATTGGTTTATGGGTAAGTTCAGAAGTATGTGCATGTTTTGAAGGAAGACGGCCATTAACAAAGGACACTTTTAAGGACTCTCTTTCATGAAATGTAGCTTTGGTAAATTTTTCACATAAAAAACCTAATCCTTTTGTTTTCCTCTCATTCTGCTCTCCTGTTCCTTGCTAGGGGAAAAAAACTGACCCACCTTCCAGGTTCCAGTAAATCTGCACTTGGCAGGCTGGCAGTTAGTAAGGCAAACCCAGTTTTCAGTGTGCTGAGATCTCGGGCAGAGATCACAGCTGTAGTTGCTGCTGAGGAAATGGCAGGGAGACATTGTTCATCAGTAAATGAGAATTTTTCCCCACTTCCTTAAGGCAAACTAACAATGCTTCAAACAGAAAAGACTGTTAATGCTGCACGCTTAATTACACCAATGTAAACACAGAATAAGTTTAACTATTTTAGTGTTAAACATACTTGCTTTTGTAAGTATTTTTCAAATAAATCTATGAAAATAGTTCTATTTACCTGTCTGTGTATGAGCTTTCTTTGCTATTTAGCTTTACTCATCAGTTGGCCTGAAACTGCTCATTTATTTTCTTATACACTAACAAACATGAGTAAATTGTTTATTATAGTTCATTAACAATGTTTATGCAATAAATATTTAGTTAGATTGGAGGAAATGTCTAATTTTGTCCCTGGATTTGATGTGTTTCATAACTATTGTGCTTAACTTTCCCTTCCTAATGAATAGTAATTAACAATGTCCTTTGAAAAGTATTTTGAGACTTTGTTGGAGGGAAAACAACAGAATCCGTGCAAGATGGTAGTGTAATGCAGATAGCACTCTTACACAAAAAAGTCCTTAGAAACGATTGGTGTAGTGAGAAGTGCCATTTTTGTAAGAGCTGCACTCCTGCTCTTGCAAATGCTTTCAGGTGTGGTGGTTTGTTTAAACAACAGGAGTTGTTTAAAAAGGCAGAGGGTTCTGTTACAAGCTTCCACAGAGAGTGGGACTGGAGCTGTGGTGATGCTTGCCCAGGCAGCCCGTGGAAGGTCTAGGCTGCCCTCTAGTGCAATGTATGCCTTGGTAAACCCCTCTCACAGCTCTGCTCTAGGTGAGGGTCCTCATTTTAATTTCATGTTTTGCACTTTGGTGCTTGATGGAATTTCAGCAGGTTTTGCTGTTTAGTCTGAGAATGAGTCACATTCATTTTAATAAATGTCATTTCTCAGCGTCTTGTTTCTAAATAATTGCTGTTATGTCTGTTACTCTTACAATCTCATGTAACTACATCGCCCTAAATTGTGTTTTACATTTGGGATTATGTTGTACACTTCTGAGTACTTAACTGCTCCCACTAGCAGTGGTTACCAGAACAAAGCACTCCTTTCTTCCACCCCTCCATTTCAGAAAAGCCCTACCAACTTTTGACTTTTTCACACAATAGTTTTGCCAATTTAGTAACATGAAAGTTTCAACAGTACTAATTTTTTACTAATTTTCCAAATATAAAACCATGGAGTATTATTTATTTGAAACAACTATTGGATTAGGGTTTCCCAACAGATACAAAATTGTTAGTCTCTCTGGCCGCACATGGACACAGCGTAGCCAACTGCTAAATTTCTAGCTGTAGAAATGATGATTTTAGGAAGTGACTGCAATGCAGAGGAGGATATTTGGACAGAAACATTCCTGTTGCAGTTCTCTCTCTCTCTTTGGTAGAAGGATACTATTGGAGTAAAGGGAATCTGGGCAGAAGCAGCCCCTGTTTTGTTTTCAGCTTTTTGTTACCTTTAGCAGTTGGAGAAAGTTACAGTAGCCCCAGGATGCAAGTGAGGACTTGGATAAGCATTTGACACTTTGCTTGACTACAGCTATAAAAAAATTCAGGTTGCAGAGTGGGGCTTAAGTAGTCTTGAACTCAATTATCTAAAAAAATAATCTGGCAAAATAAAGTACAAAGTCACCTCTTCAAGAATCAATATGAAGTATGAAACACTTGCAGATAAAGAAGATGTGCATGCTTAGACTTTTTTATTTCTTTTAATCCTAGCTACTGGGAAGGAGGTAGCTTCCATAAAGCTCTGCAGAATAATCCTGAGTTGATGCAACTCATTTTAATCAGTCGTATCTGGTTTTTCTTTTAAAGGGAACCATTGTTTTTATTCCATCATAGTAGTTACAGCTGCCAGCTTTCAAAACTGTTTTGTAAATGTCCTGTGTATATCAATTACTATGAAATTAACTCAACCAGAGGCCTGAAAAGGAAAAGCTGGGATGTAATCTCTGAAATATGTCCATACCAAGCAGTATGTTAGTATATCAGAATAGAAACAAACTGAAGTAGATTCTGCAATATATTTAACATGGGAGCAAATACGAAGCTGGAAAAATACTTTTACTTCATCTGTAGCTTGTGCCTGCAAGTCTTAGTGAGGTTAGTAAGTTAATATTTACCTATTTACCAATTCATTTGACTAACTGCTAACTTCTAAGCCTCTTTGATGATACTTATTGGCTATTTAAACCATAGAAAAATCAATTATGTATTAGTTTAATAGGTCATTAAAGTTCATTGTTGCCTATAAGAAGGGTGAGGAGGGAGATTCCACAAGGAATTCAGCAGCTATTTTGGAACAGTCTTTCTTCTTAGAGTTTATAAAGTTTGTAAGCTTTGATGCAACATAATCAGGGCTTCTTTGTAAAATATCTGTCCCTGGCTGCAGAGTAGGTTAATGGATGGAGTTAAGTGAAATGAAACCCCCCCACACTCAAATTTACATTTTAAAATAATTTAATTTCAGTTCTCTGAAAAATAAAATTATTATTCATTATATTTGTGTGATCTCTCATTGTGTTTGTAATATGCTTTTAGACCCAGCTGTGTAGGGGACAAAAAAGAGCAATAATAAAATGAAGAGTAACTTGGTGTTCTAGCAGTAGCAAATTTCCGTAAATATAATCATCTGTATATGGAAAAGGAGCTACCTAGTGCAGTTCCTTGTCTTGAAGGCAACAGAGTTTGTGCACACTGTTTATGGAAATCATACTCAGACCTGCTGAGCAGCAGATTTGTTCAAATGGAGTACGTGCTACAGTGTACAGCACTAGTGAGTTAACCAAAATGCACTCTGCTTTAGAGAAGTGAGCCACAAAAGTGCAAAGTGCTTGGTCCTTCCTAAACAAAGGCTGCTGCACCCACGTTAAAATGCGGGGAATTTGGGAAGAGGGAAGGAACTGTCTTAGTGATATTTTCCATTAATGTTGCATAGTTGGGGTGGGACGTATAAAGTGTAGGCAGGATTCCAGATAACTGGCAGTCATGCAGGTTTTGCATCTGATGTCATTTGGGGAGAGGGCCAGGGTACGGCTGTGAGGAGAAGAAAAGGAAAATGAAAGACAAGAGCGAGATGGTGGATTGGAATAGGAAGGAACAGATGGATAGGGGAAGAAGACCAATTGAAAGAAAATGCGTGCATTATGTCTCCACTCAGATGTGTCCATCTTTCCAAAGAACACGCAGCAACTGGTCTGTGAACTTTCTTTCCTTCTTTTAATGTATAGATTCCTGTGCAGAGAGAGTCCTCAGCACCAGTCTGCTGCGGAAGCTTTTGAGAGTGGAAGATTGACTGATGTAGAGAGTAGGCAATGTTCTTTATAGGAGTCTTTAATAATGTTCATGCCATGGTAAATGAAACTCTGCAGAAACACATACCACTGCTGTATGTATAAATAGACAGACATGGAGCAAACAGTGTAGGTTGTTAGTGTTTGTGCCAGCTGGGGCAAAGATAAAAACATGCTTGGGGTTTACAAATATTTCACTTGTTAGGTGTGTTCCGGAGTCTCCTAACATTGTGCTTTCCTGTTCAGCACTATGGGTGGCAAAAAGCAGAAGTATGGGATTTTCACCTATCTGTGCTTGCTGCCTCTAAGCATTTTTATCACTGCATAGTCCAGAACCTTTTCAAGCCTAGTTACATATCTGTAATGCTCCTTTTATGCTAGTTCTTCCACCATTACTAACACTGATAGTCACCTGTAACGTTTTAGAAAATGTTTTAGAAAAAGCAGGTTAGATTAGTTTCTTCTATCCTCTTGCACTACTGCTGAAATTATTTTCTATCTGCATCATTCTTCTAGTTCATTGAAGGATTTTTTTTCTTTGTCCTTTAAAACCAAAAAACTATAACTTGGAAATGTTTTTAAGATTGCTATTTGATTAATGGAAAAATACCAACTAAGGACTGTTGGACTCGATGATCTTAATGGTCTTTTCCAACCTAAACGATTCTATGACTCTAAGACCAGCTATACAGTTGCTTCAGAACACTGAATACGTTTGCTAGCTTATTTATGGAAGCAGATGCACATGGATGAGTTCAGCTGAAGAAACCTAAACTTCCTTATTGGCATCAATATAATTTAGTATTCATTCTTGAGTGAGTAAGCACTGAATATACTCATGAATAAGAAGACCAAGTGTCTGTTTGTAAACTAACATATTAGGTTTGTTGAAGGAGGGTTATCTTGAGTTTGGGATGGCCCAGTCCCAGATGATTTACCAGTGAATCATAGGCTTGAGAAGGTTTATGTGTGTATGTATCACTAATCAAAATAATTTAAAATATGAATACATGAGAAAAGTGAGTACAATAAAGCTGCACTTTAGTAATAAATCTAAGAATAATTTGATATTGTTAAATTTTAGCTTAACTTTTCTAATACTCGGGCAAAGTGATTTTGATGGCAGTCTAAGGTTATCTATCATTCCATCTTTTTAACTCAAAATTTATACTGGTTAATTGTTAATGTGACTGTCAGTTGAGGGAGTTCCAAGCACGGAACTCTTGCTAATTACAAAAAAAAAAAAAAAAAAAAAAAAAAAATCAAACCATTCAAGATTGTCTGAAGTAGCTTAAAGCACATCAAAGCATGAGCATGTTAACATGTAATATCTATGTGAAGAGTAAATGGTAGCTGAACACAGGTAACTTTGATTTACAAATCTTGACTTACTAACCTTGAATTACTTGGCTGGAATGCTGCACATAAGGCTATTTTAACTAAGGAATACGTATTTCTACTTCTCTTGTCTGACAAGGTGTTGGTTGTGAGATGCATATACATAGATATAAATAAAATTGTATAACCTACCATCATAGCTTATATTCTATTTGAAAAATCTCTGGGTTCTGTTTGCTATAGAGCTACTTGTTTTGTTGAAAATAATTTGCTTTCAAATTCCTGTAGTTCCAATACAGCATACTAAACTCCAGCTTTTTGTGAAGGTTCAGACTAACTTTTTTTTAGATATAAAATATGTTAATCAAGTTAACGTTATACTACCATTGTCAGCTACAAGTTTTTAGAAAGCAGGCATGTGTTTAAGTACATTTAAGAAGAAATAACTGTTCATGACCCTACGTATTAATTGTTCTGAATCGGATGAAATAATGCATAAATAATTTTTCCATTTGCTTTGATAGTTCAGTTAGTTTCTCCAGATAGATGAAAAAAACCTCAGTTGATGTTAAAAGAACCATTTCAGTGCTGTAGACTGGTTCTGGTTTACTACCCTTAGAGGCATAAAGAAGCTATTTAATATAACAGATACAACAGTCGTGTTTATGAAACCTTACTCATCTGAAAATGGAGAGGAAGGTATGTATGTGGGAGTCTCAACTGATTTTTCATAATAAACTACTGATTTGAACACAAGTATGTAATTCATACGAAGAGCTGCATGGTACAGAGCAGAAAATAAATTCATAACATCTTCTCATAGTTTATAGGGGGGGGGAAGCCCACATCTTTCCAGTGGTTTTATAATTTTCTAGTTGCCTATACTAAATAGATAGTAGGAAAGCTTTTAAATCCTTATGTGGGATTATTTTGGGATATCCTTTTTCTGCATTCATTTAACTATTTGTCATGACCTCAGGTTTGCCCAATTATGAGGGTCATTTTTTGTTCAACCCTTTCTTAAGCTATCCAGTCCCAGTGGAACAGTTAATTCTTATTAATGCTTAATGGTGTTTGGTCTCAGTAGCTTGGGAAAAGGATGCAGAGGAATAGGTTGAAGGCATAGTTGTACTTTTGCCATCTGGTAACAATGGCCAGATGTGTTTTTGAGAAAAGAGTGCATGTACTCTTCAGCAACTGAGTTGTCATATCTCCGCCTTTTGAGGGTTTGTTCCCTGCCACAGTTTCCTTTAAAATTAATGGGATTTCTCTGATCTGTAGGATATCATGTTCATGAATCAACATGCTTCATCAAAGTTTAAAAAAAAACCAAAACACAAAACCCACAGTTTTGCATCATAGTTCCTGTTATAGAGCAACAAGATAGTTGTTTTTTAAGGTCTTATATGTAGACCTGCTTGCTTTGAATAATTTGTCAGTTAAGTCTCCTGCTTGTGGAGTCTCTGAGAAAACTAGAGAGAACACAAAGGAGGGCAGCAAAAAGCAGAGTGAACTCAATTTTTAGAGTGAGTAGAGGTGACTGGATCATAGACTATTAATATCATCAAGGTAGTAAGATAAATGAAGAGAGGGAATTGCTTGGTCTCAGATGGTAGGAGAAAGAGCAATCGCTTAAGGCTAAGGAAGGAAAAGTTTGAACTAGATAATAAGGGCGGGGGAAGGAATGCTTTAAGCAGAGCAAGTGAGCGATGTTTTGCGGAATCTAAGGAAGAATTTGAGGTACCATCACTCCAGAGGTGTGAGATTTAAATTAAAGATGTGGCTGGTAGGTTTTGGTATGAAAAAATCACCTAAAATTCTAGTCAGGCTAAGTGGTACAGGCTGGGTTGCCTTACCCTATTTTTTACAGTTGTGATATGATGCAAGGAATGACTGTGGCCTTGACTAGCTTTTAAAATGTAGTCTGTACTTCCACAGCCTGTTCATGGAGGTTACCAGGGAATGAAGGAAATGTGTGCAGCAAGGGAGTGTAACGGGATAGACTGTAATAGTCAAGTAGCTTGTAATTTATACCTATAACTATCTATTAATTCAGTTTGGTTTTTTTTTTCTTTTTAAGTCGGTGCAGCTTCTCAGTACCGGATGACATTGGCAGCTAGAGTATTGCAGTGATAATGATTTCGTGATGCTGGAGAAAATGGCTTAAGACTGCTTTCAGCCTTTCTGAATGATGCCCTCGTGTTACAGATAGTAAGGTTTGCCATAAAAAAAAATGGCTTCGGAGAGCAGGGAAATCTTGTGTCCTCTTAAAAGAAAGCTTTCAAGTATTCATATTGAAACTCAGTACGACAATATGTCAAAATGTATTTAAAATAAAATGCGGCTTGTTCTGAGGCAGTCTCACAGTTTATACCAACTGCAATACCATTTCTGGCAATTCAGAAAGGACAGTTTCAAGCAGTTGCTAGTGAGAGTCAATGAAATGGAACAACCTCTTAAAAGTTTTGTCTTCCTCATCTTATTCTCCTGCTTATAGCACATCTTCCCCTGTCAGACCTGGTTTATCTGTGCAAGATTTGCTCTATGCATCTTTCTCTTGGGATCTGGAATATATCTCTCTCTCCTGTGATTCAATTTCCTTCTTAGAGTTTTAAAAAAGTTCTTATTGGGTAATTAGACGATTCTGGGACATTGCATTGTGCCAGTTTTAAAGATATGTCACTGTTAGAGTCAGAAGGGACTGTTCTGATCATCTGACCTCCTGCATGAGATGGTTACAGAATTTCATATAGTCGTTTTTATGTCTAACTTCCTTCTGAACTTCAATAAACAGCACTTGTTGTCTGAGATGACGATTTACTAAAACATAGTTGCTACTATACCTTGCAGTACTCAGTCAGGGGAGGTGTCGGAAAAGTCAGATTTTAACATAACACCTTTTTGCTTAAACATCTTTTGTATGCAGCTTCAGTGTGTATTGCTTTGAGATGGAGCCAGAGGAAGACCGGGATCGTCTGCATCCCAAATGGCTCCATTCCCCGTGGTACAGAATAAGATGGATTGGCTTGATTATTCCATGTGCTTCTCTTGCTGAATTGTTTCTCCATTATGAAGGCAGTTGTTCAGACAGCAGTCCAGTGCTACCTGCTAGCTAATGGTTTGGAATATCTACTCAGAATAGGAATCGGGCTTTTTTAGTTTCCTTTTTTTTTTTTTTAAATTCGGTATTAAAATATGTGGAATGGAATGGCCACTTGGTGGCAAAGCTGAACAGGAAGTAAAATGTGACTCTGCTTTTCAGAAATACTTTAATTTGTCTAGCTGTTGTGGTAGATTTGTGGGAAACTGTCAGGATTATAAAGGCACACTGACTTCTACCTGCAAGGCTACATTTCTGTTTGTAATTGTGTTCTTAAGTTCCTACAACTATAACGCTACTTGTGGTGCTAATAGAAATTTTTTGATTCCTTGAACACAAGATGTACCGAATCAATCGGCTTTGCTTTCACCACGAGGTGAGCTGGGGCAATGTGAATGCCCCTTCCAGAGTCTCTAGCAGATTGAGAGACAATACTACATGAAAAAGCTTCAATGACAAGCTAAAGGGCTTATGTAGAGTTCTGTAGTTCTCTCTGTCTCCCTAATGTAGGTTTTGGTATTGTCCTAATGGCAAAGGCACACGCTCTGTATTTAAATGAGGCAAGATGGAATATGTTAGAAAATTGACAACAATAAAACCCCAAGGTAACTGTGCTAGCTAACTTCTCTTTCTAGCTGTTATTAAAAAAAAAAAAAAAGGTCATTCAAATTATTATTTTTAATGCTTTAAGGAGATGTGGTTTGTAGGGAGACATAACACCATTTATCACATCAACCTGATGTATCGGGGGGCGGAACTCAGCAAGATTTTGTCTGTATGAGCCTTTCCTTTTCTTTAGGTGATGCCTGGATTTGACTGGAAGTGTTTCAGCATGCAGGGCACTAGGTATGCTGCCTAGAAGCTGATAATGTCTCCTGGCACAGCACTGTAACAAAATAAAATTATGCTATGCTTTTTCCTCAGCCAGAATTCTGACTGCATCAGCCCCTTTTACTTCATACCCCAGGAGACCAGATGCATGTCAGCTGCGGGCTCCTGAGAGAGTGAGCAATTGAAAGAACTAAGAGGCATCTCTCTTGCAACTGCACTTCAGGTGAGGTGAAGGGGGTGATTCCTGACAACACTCAGCAAGTTCTTGGGCTCCCACTGTGTTTGGAAATGTATGGACAAATGAATTTCTTTACGAGAATCACTCGGCTCTTTCATGCTGTCAAACGTGCAAAGTGCATTTGTTACCGAGCTTCTCTTGATCCTAAATAGGAGACTGAATTCACTCCCCCTGCTCCTTGTTCCAGCAGATCTACTTTAAGCTAATGCTAAGTCAATCGGAGCAACATTAACTTACTGCCTTTCCTGTCCCGTGCTCTCACTGCATATTTTGGATGGATACACGTGTATGCTATTGAAGCAAATGAGCTTTTGTTCTGTTTAAAAAACAGGCCCTTTAAATTGGTTGTACAATGACAGACATTTGGGAAACATGTGGTATGAAGTAGTAATTCCTGCTACTGGAAAGCTTAGCAATTAAATCCAAAATAGTCATCCAGGATTTCTTCCATGATACTCTAATGTATCCCAGCTCTCTTTTTGCGTGCATGCACACATTTTACTCATGGACATGGAATTAATAGAATTCTGGTTTTCCAAAAACTTTGGAGTCTTACAAGTGTCATTAATAAATAGCCCAAGGGTTTATAATTCTGATTCCCTTAAAATTTTCAGTTGCTTGCTTGAATGTCTTTACATTAATGTTTCATTCAAAGTTTCTTGCTTGGACTGTATTGGCTATGTAATGAAAAAGCAAGGTCAACCCAAGCTCTTGTGTAATCCATCAATTTTAATGTATTTTTGCTTGAGCCAAAGAGCTTTTCGTGCTCAAGATGGCAGGTACTCACCTCAGGTGTCATCCTTTTCCCTTGGACCTGAATGGAGCAAGAACCAAGGCCTTGCTGGAAACTATTACCTCTGAATGGTTTTTCTTTCTTAAATTCCTGGTTTATTGTGTGAAATGGTTTGCACAGCTCAGTACAAATAATGTGTAAGAGCTGTATTATTAGCTGAGATGCAAAGCAGCAACTATTCAGATACACTGCATTTGATTAAATATGGTTTTATGTATATGTTTAGGTGTTTGCTAGATCTGACGGGGTTTGTTGGCAGATATTTAAGTGATGCCAGATTCAAAGATCTTTTAGTTTGGGTTTTTTGGGGGTGTTTTTTGTTTGGTTTTGGTTTTTGTTTTTTTGAACCCCGCCAATTTCTGTGATCCAACTACAGTGCAGTCCTACAGCTAACCTGTGCTGGTACAACTAAGGATACACTAAATCAGAGGAGAGAGGGTGAAATTAACAGCTGGTACAACGGACAGTAGGAACTACTTAGCTTTTTTCATCAGCAAAGCTAATTTAATACAGAGTAGTCATAAAGAATGACCATCTTCGCTTAGATTTACTACACTTGTACCAACCTTTCTGTCAAGGCAAGGCCCTGTCTTACGCCTTGCATATGGTTGGACCTGTTGCTCTACACAAAATTTGCCTGGTTTGTCTATAATGGAAGGGCCGCGGTCTGCTGCATTTGCGAAGGTGAGGCCAGTGGTGCAGTGCCGTTACCTCCCCGTGCAGCTCTGTGCCAGGGGCGTCGGGGAGCGGGAGGGGGCAGCTAGTGCTGCGGTACCCGGGGATCTCAGCGCTCCTGGCTGCCTCCTTTGTCCACTCTTGTTCAGCTCCAAGGGTGGAGCAGAGACGTCTGGCTGAATTATCTGGCGGTGGGAGCTGGCAGGAAGCCGTGCCCAGGTTTTTCCTGTGGCGGGGGGGAATCTTCTTTTCCCTCCTCCTCCATCTCCTGTCCTAGGCTGGCCCCGCACCTAAGGCCTCCCCCGAGAGCTGAGGCTGAGGGGCCTCTTCCAAGGGTGCTGTAGGCGAGAGACGCCCCGGTGAGGGAACGGGCGCTCTGAGGTGGTGCCCCGGGGGGCACTGAGGACGCCCGTTCAGCCCGGACGGGGAGGGCGGCCCCTGCGCCGCCCTCGGGCTTCGCCGCCTGACAAAATGGCTCCCCGCCCCGTGCCGCCGCCGGCGGGGCCTTGCCTTGCCCCGGCTCCAGGAGGCCGGGCGGCCCCGCGGAGCTCTCCATGGTGGCCGCCGGCCCGCGGCCGCTGAGGGGCCGCTGGGGGCCGTGCCAGGCCGCCCGCCGCCCTAACCCCGCCCACTTGGCCCCACCCCTTGAGGCTCCACCCCCAACACTCAAGCCCTGCCCCCGGCCCCGCCCACCTGCCGGTAGTAGCGCCGGTTGAGGATGCTGCGGTTGTTGTCCAGCTTGTCGGCCACGGCGCAGCCGTAGATCTCCATGCTGGCCGTGAACACCACCAGCTCGTACCACTGGCTCACCTGCGGGCGGGTCAGCGCCGGGGCCGCCCCTGGGCACGCGCGTCCCGCTGTCCGCTCGCTGCTGCTGCCGCCTCGTGGCCGAAGCGCGGAACTGCAGCGCCGGCACGGCACAGGTGCGCAGCAGCA
>JANHGO010000012.1:29387284-29410639 GCA_024606505.1 Aquila spilogaster | reverse complement strand
TATTTGTCATTAAACTTTCCTCTTCACACAAGAGTACCAGTTTTCATGAGAAGCTGTGATGATACAGTAATCTTTCATCCGGCCGGCCTCGGAGGGGCGGCCCGCCCGCGCCTGGGGAGAGGTGCCCTCGCCTGGGCGTCTGCCTGCCGCCGGGCTGCCCGCAGGTAGGGATGGGAGCGGCGGCTCCGCGGGAGGGGTGCCCGGCTCCCTGCGGAGGCGTGGGGTGCCCGCACGGGCGTGGAAGTGCCCGGGGACGGCTCGGTCTGTAGCGGGGGAGAGGCCGAGCCGGGCGCGGACGCTGCCCGGGGAGGCAGCGGGGCCGGCCCTGCCTGCGGTGAGCCCCGGGGCAGGCCGCCTGCGGGAGCTGCCCGTGGGGCTGAGGGTCAGCCCGCCGCGGGTGGAAGCGGTGCCCGGCCGAGGCCTGCGGCCCCGGCGCATCCCGCCCGGGTGCGCTGCTCAGGCGTTGCGGGCAGGAGCGTGCCTGTGCTCTGCTGCCCGGGGGCCACCGGCTTCCCCGCCGGGGGTCTGGCCCCTTCACGCCTCGTTCTCTGCGGGGGTTTTCCTCTGGCTGTGCAGAGGAGATCCTTGTAATCGCGGGAGCTGACAGCGCCGAGGAAGAGGGAGTGGGAATCCGGTGCTGCCGCCCTTTCCATTGGCTGCCCGTTCTCGGGCTCCCCGTTCCGATGGAAAATATTCACCTTGATCTATTTCTTCGTGGCCTTTCTTGGTAGCGCAGTCTCGTGGGAAGCCTTTAGAAGTCAAACGTTATACTCAGAAGAAAAAGTAAAACGTTTTAAAGTAGATACATCTGTGCAAAACTAAGATGGTCTAGCGACCAAAATGCTGTAAAATACTAAGATCCTTGTTGCGGAGCACGTCAAGTGTGTCATTTTAGTAATTGTGGGGAGAATAATCCTTTGCAACTAAAGTATCCTAAAATATATTTGTTAGATTGAAATTGTCAGTAGAAAGGATAGTGTAGGTAACACTTCAAAGAATTTCTAGGGGTTTGTTTACTCAAAGTATAGATATTTTTATTTTTATCTCAAAGGTTTTGATTTTGATCAGTATTTGACCATGCCAGTGCAGACATTTGTGATAGCAGACCTGGGCTATTAGAATTCATGGTTGTATGCAAAGCAGCCTGCTTTTAAGATGGACATTTCTACGAACACAGGGTCTGATTGAGTTCGAAGGGGTGGAGATCCATTCGTTTAACTTTTTGTATAACAGGGGACCTTGAGAAATGCAAAGGATGTCGTTGTCTTCAGCAGGTCTTAATTAAAGTCTTGGAATCCCATAGTATGTTTTGGAAATCTGCATGTTTTCCAGTGGGCTGGAAAGCTTTGTTCACAGTAAGTTGTTAGTCATTTTGGATTGCTTAACCTGTTGATTTGTTTGAACAAATTGCAAGAGTGAAAGTAGAAAATGTTAAAACTAGTCTGTTGGAAACTTGTACTTATTATTGCTTCTTTAATGTGTAGCGTTTAGACTTGCTGAATTTTTGTACTTTTACCGCAGTTTGTTGTAACAAATTAAGTTCTTCAAACAGCACAAGAGGACTAATGGTAAGTGATTAGGTACTTTAGAGTGTGCTGGAAAACCTGCTGATTTCCAATCACTTAATAATTCAGCTTGTTAAATGTGACCTGTGCACCTGGTTGTTTAAAATCATAGCTAAGACTTGCTTCATTCTAACAGGATTACACCCTGGGGTTACACTACTTCTTTGAACCTGGGTGTGTAGGATACAGAGCTATTGTAAAGGTAATCGGGCTTTGATAGCTTCATCTGACATAATTACAACCAGTTAATGTTCATGTAGCAGCATCTTTTTGTTCTTTCTGTTGACCTGTCCTGTCCGTACCTATCATGCTGAATCACTGGCTTCTGGGGAAAGCCTGGACAGCTGTGCCAAGCTGTCTGTGTTCTTGATATGAAGGACAGGGTGGTTTGGTTCCCCCCTCCCCCATTAGGTGCAGTGCAGTTGGAAATACTTTTTTTAGACAGCGACCCCAGAGGTGCAAGATTGCAGGTTATGTCAGTGCTAAGTGGGAGTATCTACGCAACATAAGCACGTTTGTTGAAACCACGTTAAAATGTGATGACTGTGTCATATCCCTGTTTGCAAACAGATGTGTTGTCTCTCGCATACCAAGAAATGTTCACCATACTCTGCGATGCTCTCTTAAGGTGGGCCCTCTGCTTTTGTCAAGACAACACTGCATATTAGGGGATCCAAAAGTTTTAATTTTTTATACTGGAAATGTGTAGACTAGGTGTGCTGGTGCAACTGTTAAGACAACAGTTCAAATGGTTGCATAAAGTCTTACACTTTTAACTTCTGTAATGCTTATGAATCGCTGTAGAAATTGCCTTGTTTTTCATAAGTATCCACTTATTCATAATTATTAATGAATTTATTTACTGGAATAAGGTTTGGGGATTCTTTTCTAGGTGATAATTTTTCATGTTTATTTTGTTTAATGTGATCCACTATAGGAGAAAAAAAGAAGTGTAAAAGTGTTCTAAAAATGTTAGGTTTTTTGTGTGCCAGCTCTTTTGCCAAGAAAAAACATCCTTGGGGCACCCAGGCTTTCTATCTCTCCTTGCTGAGACATTTCATTTGTAATGTCTCAGGTCCTTGAGAAGAGCCACAGAGAGAAATGTAGTGATATTATCTGGTGTATCTGTGTATTGGTCTGTATTTCAGCTTTCATGCTCACCATGTACTAGGTCTTTTTGGGAGGAGATGTGAATTCAGGACTTAATGTGTGCTTGTATTTGCATTGTTTCATCTCTTGCTTTTATTTTAGCTTTATTTTCTTTCTCTGCTTTGCTGGAAGAGGGGAGAAAATAACAGAAACCATTACATTTCAGAGGCCATGAGAAATTAAATCCTTTACCGCTAATAATATATGCTGGCAGAAATGGACAAGAGATGGTCACCCAAGAAAAAAATGGTTAAATTATTGTATCATCAGTAACTAATCTTTTCTAATAAGGTAGGATAATTATTAGGATATGTCCCCTTTTATATTTTGACCTGTATATTTAGCAATTAGTGGAAAGTGCGTATGTCTATAAAAATATCTGAAAGTTTATCAGGGGTAATGTTCATATTAGAGATACATGTAATAAACATAGTAGTGGCTTTAAATATGTAGTCTATACAGTCTAGCTGTATTGGTCTGGCATACCTTCCTCAGTATGAATTGTGTCACCAAAGATCATTGGTTGCTTTTGAAGTGTATAAAAAGCTCAAATTTTCTCTTTTCATTACTTAGTTAAATTGTCTAAGTAATTTGTACTTACAGAGTTTCCTATAAATTATTGATTAGCTATGAAAATGAAATGTCTAAAGCCAGTTTTTGGCATTTGGTTCCCAAAAGGTGTCTAGCGGCAAGGCTTTTGTTAATGCTTTTTTTAATAGAGATGAGAAAACATACCTGTTGTCTTGATTTACTGTTTTCTCAGGCACCTTCTTAATCTTTGAAGACTGATACTTAGTGTTTTACTGTCTCGTGGAAGATAGCGTTTTTCTCTATCATGTTCTGTCAAAATCGGGGTGGGGGGGATTTTTTTTCTTTCAACTGCTGTTGATATTTAACTGCTGTATGTGGTTCTTTTGGGTTTGGATTTGCTTTTCTTTTTGGATGGTAATTTACTTCAGTCAGCACACTTGACCTTTCAGTGCATGTGACTTTCATACTTCAAATTTGTCAATGTGTTGTATCTGTTCTACTGAAACAACGGTTTCACTACCTTGTCGTTAAGTGTTTTTCGCTGATAGGGAGGAAGAAGTCCTTGTAAGCTCAAGACAGTTTGATAGAGTGGTCCTAGGCATGGCAGGGTTGAGCCTTTATTGGCTTTCCTTTGAGGGCAAAGCACCAGACCTTCTCTGACCCACCTGTGAGTAGCTACACCGCAGAGTTCTACTTGGAAGTACTCTACCCTCCCTGGCATTGCACTTTGCCCACTATGGGTGTTACTAGGCTTTGGAAAGCAGTCCACAGGACCTTGTCATGCTGAGCTAATGGATGTTTTTTGCTAAATTTGGGGATGATGTCTGTTCTTCTGGAAATCGGAGGCTTCAGTATTCCTTTGTTGTGGATAAAAGTCGTGATACAGTCTGATTAGCAAACAGTCATTTTGGATATTAAATGGTAGCTCATAGAAACAAGTCTTCAGAGAATCCCAAAGAGAAGTAACTCATAGCCTTGAGCAGGGTCCTAAATTAAGACACTAATAGGTACTTTTTAACAATGATTTCCATGAAGGAGAAAAAGAAATCATTGCAGTATTTAACTTTAAAATTCAGAGTCTGGTAAAAAAGAAAAAAAAAAAAAGGTAAAAGGATAAATGCTCACAGGCAGCATGAAGGCTGTTTTAAAAATATTATAAGGCACTTGGAACGTCTTTATGCTGGTGGTCAGAAATGATTCTAAAGTGATGCAGAAAAGCAGCAGAGTAAAGAGAGTATTAAAAGGTCATACTTTAAAAAAAAAAAATCACAGTTTTGTTTTGGGAGAGACAATGGAATGGAACTGAATTCTGACAAGTTAGTGTTTGACTGGCCCTATGCTTTTTTTTTTTTTTTTTTTGAGAGGATGGTTATAGTGAATGAATCTTAAAATAACAACAACAAAACCCAAAAAACTCCACGCAGAAATGGAAGCCTGCCTTAATTTCAGTAGAGCCAATTTGTAGCTGAGGCTTGGGAAGGTAAGGCCAGAGCACAAAAATCTGGCAACTACTTACACGTGTTCATTGCATAAGTAACTAAGGACTCTCTCACACATGAATCAATTCTTATTGCTGAATGGGACCAAAGAATTGTCTCATTGAAATGGAAGTGGTTTCAGAACGTATCAACAAAACAAATGTTCAAAAAAAAAAAAAAAATCCCAGGACCAGAAGATATTTGTCTAGTGGCTCTAAAGGAATTCTTTGGGGGTTTTGGGTGCAAAATTGCAGATTTATTTTCCGTAGCCTGTGGCATAACTCATCTTCTCAGTCTGAGAAATAGAGCACAGCAACATTTTTTTTAAAACTCTGGATTGAACTAGAGAACTGTAGATCAATAAGTTTAATTTAAGCAGACTCATAGCACTTGTAAGAAAGAGTGGACTAACTATGTCCCTGGAGAAATACAGTATTAAAGAGGAGTTGGTACAGTTTTCATGGATGGAAATCAAGAGGAATTATTAGAATATTTTGGAGGAGCCAGTGAGCTGGTTGAACCAGGCAAAACTATTCATCAGGTTCCTTCATCGGAGCCTTTAAAGTAAGCAAAAGAGGAAATACTCCCTTTTGGATCAAAATTAGTTAGGAAAGAAAGGATATGAATAGCTAGTAAACTTCCATGGCTGAGGGAGGTTGACATCTGTCATCTGTGCTCTTTAAATGTATTGGTAAGTGATTTAGAAAACAGAGTGAATGACAAATAACAACACTTATTCAGGATAGTAACCTTCCAGAGATGTTTCAGAAAGCTCTTGTTAGACTGAGTGCCTCGGCAAAGAAGCTGCAGGAGGCACTGCTTTGGTAAAGGTAGAGTAGACTCTGCAAAGGAAGGAACAATTCTTGCTTAAACGTAGAGGGTGGTGAACTCAGGAGAGAAACATTAGGGTCTATGTGGATAATATTGTGAAAATGTTAATGCGGTGGCAGTCAAACAGGCTGCCAGGAATTTAGGGATTATTAGAAGATAAGTTTAGAAAAAAGAATGCACCATTATGCCATCGTATGCATCTTGTGTTGTATGTGCATCTTGAACAGCAGCAATTAATTTTGGTCCCCCTTCCTCATTTTCTTCTTTATCTAAAGATCTGTTCAGAGGCACAGATCTTGGCTTTCATGCAAGGTGGAGCCACAAAGATGAGAAGTCCTTGACTTGGAAAAGGGGTATGTGAGTAGGGAGTAGAGTTAGATACTGCTTACATAATGAATGGTATTTAATGGAAAAGTTGAATAGGAAACAACTGTAATTCTTGTCTCCCTATGAAAAGGGGAAATGCAGTACTAAACAAAATTTTCCAGGAATGAATATAAAGGAAAGGTGAAATACTTTTTCATATAATGTGTAATTAAAATTCATAGCAATAAGGTACAGTGGAGGCAACAACTATAAAAGCGTCTATTCAGGATCTGGACAAAATAGTGAAAAATAGTTCTATCAGTGATCATAAACATAATGGCCTGGATGAAGCTCTAGAGGAAATCCTCAAACCACCCTGTTTGGAAAACAGTATGGGGAGGGAAAGATCTGTGAATCCGTCATTGCCAGAAGCACGTTTAAGCACTAAATAATCCTTTGGCATAACACACTGTGGCCATTTTAATGGGAGGAGCATCTTTAAATACTTTTCAAAGAAATAATTATATTTTTCCTGAGAGAAACTTCCAAAAGCATCAACCGAGTTAATTGAAAAATTACACAGACAGCATAAAAGATGAATGTACCGTGGCATACTAGGTATATCAATAGTTTCATTTGAAATTTAAAATTCTATGAAACTTCTAAGACTGCAAGTACATGGTAAGTAAGGATAAAATAAATAGTGCCTGGAGTTGCTTTTGTAGGGTTTCAAGGTTTACAGGGTCATTTTTCCTTGCTTCTAGAATGCTTGTTAATATAGTAGGTGGCATGCATTCAAAGAAGCTTGAGTAAAGAGATAGTTTTTGTCGCATTTAGGAAAAATACCATAATTTGCAAGAAACTGACTTTGCTGAATCTGTGCTTTCTTGTTTGGGATGAATAGGGTAACTCGTATCTTTTGCCAACTCTTGATTTTAGCTTTCTGATTCAAGTAGTCGCTGCTGTGTATTTGTGCTTAACTAATATTTTCAGGGTTGCTGGTCCATAGACCATCTGTGATGTCTTTATGCTATTTCTTTTCAAATCTGTTCTGCCAAATGCAGAAGGATAATTGGATATATTCTGTCCTCATAGCGGTCATGGGTGCTACATCTCTTTCTTCTGTATGGATGTTGGCAGAGGCGTGAAAACTCCAGGGACAGACTGATAGATGTGCTAGGTTTTAGGCTTTGTGATTCTTCTGAGTGACAATACGTAGACAGCAATGCATTTATAAAACCAAAATCCCACAAAACCTGACCAAACGACAGAAAAACTGCAGACAACTGTGCTATAGTAATAAACCTGCTGACAAAATGAAGGATACTGGCCTATCTTTTCACAGAACACCATGGTTGTACTGATATATGATACCACTTAGTGGAGACAAACATTATATACTGTTTCATGTATACCTACCACCAAAGCAACAAATTCTTTACAAACACAATGTCTGTGTTTAGTGACCTTAGTAATGTGAGCTGAGACTTTATGTGTGAAATCAAAATCACTCTTAAAACAGAAAATGAAATCTGGAATATTGAGCATGCTTTTGCAGCCAAAGCTGAGTTTGTGGAACACTTCATGGGTTCCTGATGATAAAGGAAAAATGGCTAATTTTCCTCCACTGCCAGAGAAAAAGAATTCTATAAGTTATAAGGTCTTAAGAGCAGAAAATACTTTGCTTGTGGAAGTACAGTACCTTGTACAGCTGATCCCTAATACTTTTTCCTACCATTAGTCTAGAGGCTTTGATCTCATCTTATTTCATGAGCCTGTTCCAACAGGGTCTCTGATACAAGCCAGATTTAACCAAGGTTATTAAAATGGGCATATATATCAGCGTGGCTTAAATTTACAGTATCTACATGTAAGATTTTGTTAGCAGCTACTGTTGTACTGAGTTACTAGGCAATGCGAGATCTGCTTTGGGTCTGGAAGTAGCATGTTTGTGTTAGTTGCCATACTGCACCTCACAGCAGGGATTACTATGTTGAGTAAAGTGCCATGCTAATGTAGTTTTTCTACTTTTGAACCACTTTACAATGTACTATAAATTTATCTATTCAGATTGGTGCTACCTTTGGATGTCTGTACCATGCTTTATTGTAAGCTATAAATATACCCAGAGGCTTGTAGAAAGTCAGCATAGAATTAGGTTTAGAGGTTTTGCTTTTGATATTTCTGTTTTAAGTAGTACTGCAGTATAAAAGAAAGGTGGTTTTTTTTCCTCTTTCTAAATGCATATACAAATAGTAATAAACCCCATCAAAACCTTTTTATTAACAAATCCCCAGACCTACCCACTGTTTTCTTTGTCAAAGCATTACTGTTTAAAATTTTGAATCAATATAGTTAAAATTATGTCATGCATACATATTTTAAAATTGAAATTGATTAATTTTGACTAGTAAGCAATGGTTTGTTTTAGAAAATCTTGTATGTTGTTGTAAATCATGATGTGTTACCTTTGTTACTAACATCAATACTTTTACTAATAGGATATAGTATGTTATTTTGTATTGCAGTGTGTATTGCTTTAGAGATTCATCTCTAAATGCTTTTCTGTTGTTTAGCTTTGCTGGGAATGGAAGAAGGGAATCCTTTAATGACCAACACCATGTTATTTCCTTAGGGTAATTCCTCTTAATTACCATTCTGTTACAGTCCCGAGAGCCCAGGTTATGCACAAAGACTTTGAAACATGGGTTATATTTCTGTCTTGGAACACATCATGCTGCAATTCTTTTTCCTTAGGCTATAACATTCTATTACTATTTCATCAAAGGTTTAATTAAACCCATTAGTTTGCAGAAATTGTCTACATGCTTCAAAAATTATCATCCTTAACCTATTAAAAGATGTTATTTGTAATATTTTTCAAAGGTATGAGAGATAATGTAGTGTTAACTATTGTTGAGAAAAAAATTAAAGTATAAAATGGAAAGAAACAGTTTCTATAGTAAGTGTTACTGTTTTATTCAGCTGGGTGATGCATTTAAAATCTTTTGGCCATGTTTTATTCTGCCTTCTCTGAAGATTATTGTAAAAAAAAAAAAAAAATCCTTCTTGAGCAATAGGAAAATACATTTATTGTATGAAAAGGATTTTGTTAAACTCTGAGGAACTAGTTTTAAGACATCATTTTTTCATGAGGCAAATACAGCTTTACAGATGATTCACTATTGATACTAACACTTGTGATTTTTTGGACATTATGGATAAGCCCTAGATATAGAGAGTTTTTAATTTGAACCTTCATAAGTATACTAATTCAAATAATTTGAGACAGTTCTTTCTAGACACTGGACAGAAACATCTGTTTTTATAGCCTCCCAGAAAAATATAACTTGCTAGACAGACTCAAAGCTGTAGTTTGTTAAAATAGAATTAATTTTTGTGCAAATCCGATCTGAAATATATTACATGGACATCTGCCATGTGCTTAGAACCCTGAAATGTTTCTGAACTGTCGTAAGGAAGAGGTCAACACCATCTTTCCGAATTCTGCAGCCATTGGTAGTCATAAGCCAGTAATGATTTGCACATGAGAGAATGAAGAACAGCAGGTCACCTCAACAGACCTCTACCACACCCTGCATCTACCTAAAAAACTCCAAGAAGAAAAAAGGGTCATCCTTCACTTAAGTAGATTGTTATCTAAGAATAATATACTAGAACTAATGAAGTACAATTCCTACAAAACTGTGTCTTAGAGGTGATTGACTTTGTTTCTGGGAAGGTATGATCTCTAATGCTTTTGCAACAGTTAAAACAGGAGAAAGCTACTTCGTGAATTGTCTGGTCTCTCATAAAAGGATGAGCTCAACTTTGCATTGCTGAAGGCAGTTGTGGGCCCACAAATAATGTGTTTAAAAAAGTGGGGGAAGAAATGGCCTAAAACTGATTTCTGTACAGATTAATATAAACTTCCAAATAATGCAAAAATAACAGTAAGAGAATATGAAGGTTGGAAAGACAAGTTCAAAAAAACCAGTGAATGCTAGAATTGATGCTTGCATGGTCATAATTAAGTGCTTCTAAAAAATAGTTAAATTTATCTTGGTGGAACAATGGATTTCTCTTTTTCAGAGACAGATTTATGTTTTTAAACAATTGTTGTGCATGGAACAGAAGTGGTTGTCTTTTGATTTCTTAAGTATGTTAAGTTTATTAACATTTGGACTACATGGAATTTTAACACTTCCAAATGAAACTTGAACCATTACTAGAGGAGACTGGAAGGAAAGGCATGCCATTTCTTTTCTGTTAATAAAATACTTTATGTCCAAAAATAAAGTGCCAGATTTGTTCTACACTGTGTAATGCAAAGGCACATTTTTCAGCTTCTTCCTAGTCAGAAACTTATAAGAGGAAGAATAGACAATTATCCAGTTTATTTTCTAGTATAATTTAATTTCAGTGAATATATGTGTGTGATTTATGCATCAGTTATTTTACCGATAGATTTTTATTATTGCATAAAACAGAGAGATAACAATGTGTTGCTAGTGATCTAGAAGTCAATTTAAATGAAGTCAGTGAATGTTTTGGTATTTAAGCACTGGGTTTTGGAATGTAAATTTTAACTTCGGAGAGTAAGAAAATAAATAATCTATCTACAAGTGTATTCATACTACTAGTTGTTCTTATCTTTGAATAGATGGGTTTCTCCAATTTTTCTTTTTAAACATATCTGAAATAATATTTAAATGGAGAGAAATTGAATGGTTTTGCTCCTTTTCTCTTTTGTTTAATTCTTTCAATAGTGGTATGCTTTTTTTGTTGGTTTTTTTTTTTTCAGATTAGTTTTATTTCCTGTAATGCTGCATGAGTGTGACGATATTCTGATGCACTGCTTAGTGGCAATTTTGATGTATCCTCTTCTAACATGTCCCACATCCATATTTCACTTGTGCAGTAACTGAACTGCCATTGTTTGAATTCATGTAAGCTGCCGGACATCAAGTGTGCTGTCTGGGCAGTTGCTGAGCCTGGTTTGGTCCCTAACCTCAGACCTCTCATCTGCTCCACTTCTTTGAGATATGGATCACATACGGCTGTTTTTGACCCACGAACCAGGATCCAAGGACTTCTGATACTTACAGTAATTTCTAAAGTTGTGTCTGGTATATGGACAGCCTCTACTCCTAGTTTTATCTTCTTAGGGACAGCACAACAGGAAAATAAGGAAAACAAGCTCAAAGAAGGAATTTCAACCTACAATGGCAATGTTGTAGGCTCCCATAATTACAGTTTTTTCTGATAGTATGAACTTGTTCTCCTGCTCAGTCAGTGGTTTGACAGAACTTCAAAGTGGCAGAGTTCATCCTGCCCCTTTCTGCCATTCGGGACCAAAAGCATGCAAGTACTGCTCTCTTTTCACCTTCTCCATTAATGATGTCATAGAACTCTGTTAGAGTTCTTAGTTTTCATGGGTTTAGGCTGAAGAATCCTAGTCTACTTAGTTTACTCCTGTAGCAGAAATCATTCTAACTTTTTGATTTCCATTATTGTTCCTTGAAGCCTTTTTTAATTATTCTTTCTTTTTTACAAGGTGGGCAAACCAGAGTTGCATACTAGATTTATCAGTGGCATAATTTGCATCATCTTTTGTTTTCTATTTGCTAATAATTCTTAACATTCAGTTTTCTGGGTTTCTTTGACTTATCACCATCAAATATTTTCCTAGAACTATAGGAAGAACCTTGCTTCTGAATAGTCATAGTAGTTTTATAATCTGTGATTTTTATATGTAAAGTTAGGATTTGTTTCCTTCATTAATTTGCATTTATTAATATTTAATGTGTCATATTTTGCTGAGCCACTCAGTAGGATGGATGACTTCTGTAACTCTTCATAGCCTGCCCTATTCTTCATTGTCTGGAATACTTACTTTCACCTGAAGGCTGCATCACTCCTGAGTTACCTTCCTTTTAGTGTAATTTATGAATTTATCAAATAGCTCAGATTATAGTGGGGCTTTTCCAGTGACCTTCCTTTCCAGGTGCTGGCTATTACCTCCTTTTATTTCTAGTCCTTTAAACAGTATTGTATCCTTTTCTTGCTAGGTCTGGATTTGTTTTGGAGGTTTTTTTCTTTGGTTGGGGGTTTTTTGGTGGTGTTTTTGTTTGGGTTTTTTTTTGTTGTTGTTGGTTTTTTGGTTTTGGGGGGGTTTTTTTTTTGAAGCTTTGATGATGGGTTTCTTTTAAAATGCATTTTGCAACTCTGAGTGGATATTAAATGGATCTCCTGCATGCCCAACACTTGTTAAGTCCTTCAGAGAATAGAAGTATATTGGAGAGATGATGTCCCTTTGCAAAAGCAGTTTTGACTCTTCCACATGTTGTACATATTATTGTGTCTTCTAACTCTGTTTTATAGTTTCTACAAACTTGCACGTTATAGATGTTAATTTTTTTAAATACATACACAGATAGCACTATTCCATCCAGCTTTTAATGATGTCATCAAGTTGGTTGATTGTAAGACAAATTTGCTACTTTGGATAGCAGCTATTCCATGACAGATCCAATCCTAGATGGAGTATATTTTTAAAATAGCATTGTTGCGACTACTGTTTCTTCTTTTTAAATTTTAGCTGTCCCCTTTCCACCAACACATCGCTTGACGTCTGAAGAAGTGTTTGACACAGATGGAAGACCAAGGGTTGACATTTTGAAGAACCACTTGATAAAAGAAGGTCGAGTGGATGAAGAAATTGCACTTAGAATCATCAATGAGGGTGCTGCAATATTACGGAGGGAAAAAACTATGATAGAAGTTGAAGCTCCAATTACAGGTAATATTTCTAGATAATTTCACTCATAATTAAATTTGAAAAAAGCCAGATTTTTTCAGTAGTAGAGTTTGTCTTAAAAATTGCTAAAATAAAATTTCTGTATAGTCTTATTGAATTATCCCTCACAACTGGATTTGCTTAACAGTAGTCAAATGGCCTGAAAAAATAGGCTGCACATTGTTGTGCAAAATGAAGGCATTAAACCCGTTGGAAAAAAATAGTATGATTGGTATTAAAATGACAAAATAGAAAGTAGTTAAATGCTGATGAATTACAGATTTCTAATTCGTGCAGTGTTATAAGTGGGAATAAAGACATCTACCTGGAATGGAAAAATGAACTCAGAATTATCCTGAAATCTAAGTATGTGAAGAGAAGCGAATTGCTATGGTTTGAAGCAAATACTGTGAACTGGACTTCTGAGTGAAAAATACACCTTTATAGTTCCTCTGTAGGCGAGACTGACGATTGCATGTAAAACCATGTTCTTGTGAGGGTAGTAGTATTGGAAAGTGTTGAAAGATTGTTTTAGCATCTTTAACATACTACAACTAGATCCACTGTGATACAAAACTGACTCTTAGGGTTTTTTGGAGTATTTTCATGGTTTGACTAGTTCTATTTCTGTTTGACCTGGTGAGAGGTGGAATTGGTGTCCTTTAGTACTTTTATTTATAAACAATCCAGACTCATAGAAAATAGTTTATGTTACATATCTGGTCAAATCAGATTTTCTTTCCTTTGAATGTGTTTTCTTCTAGATGGAACTATATAAAATTAATGTCTGAAAAGCTTCTTTTAGGGCATCAGCTTGCTTTAAGGTGTTAGTATTGGGTAAATGAAAACATTTAAACAGTACATTATTATTGACATTTTTTTAAAAAAAGAATGATTGAAATGGTGGAAACCACGAAGTCACTGTCTGAACTCAGAGTCTTTTGAAGCTCCAGATAAATCTCAAAACTACAGTGTTGTCCATATGTTTAGAATTTTTCTATTTCCATTTATTCAGGTAGTTACTCAGAGCTACCGGTATATTGGCAGCTGATAAAGAAGGAAAGTTCTTGCAGTGTTTGAGTAGAAATCCTAAGAAAAGTGGCATAAAAGAGGACATACTCTATTTAGTCTAGTATTTTTTAGGTCATGATGACAAATGGTCTGCTCCAAGGGAGTAACAGCCTTTAAAGTGTGGTATGCCATATCCAATATTTCTTTCCAAAATTAGAATAGCTTTTTTCCCCCCCAAAAAATGTACTGATAAACTGTGAGAAGTTGGAAGATGCTATTTGTCAGTTAATCAGTGACATTTTGCATCAACGGAAGGCATAGTCTCTCAAATTCCTGTTGTTATCAGCAATACCTCGTGCAGAAGTGAGAAGGCAGCTCCTGACTTCTGTTGAGCTCAGAACTCCTGTGGGAATGAGGAGTTAGGAGCAGTTGTCTCTTCCATACATTTTTTAAATTGTGAGATGTCCTGGCTTTGCTGTATCCTCTTCAAAGTCTTCCCATCTGCTGTCTTTGGCACTTCTGCCTTAGGTTGCTGACCACTGGTCTTGTCCTGTCTCACATTCTAAAAACACAAGAAAAATCCACTGTTGAAATAGTGAACACGGTTATTTGAAGGAGAAAAGTAACTGAGCAAAGAGAAGATATGATGATATTGAAAGGTATGTTAGTCTAACTCAGAAACAAAAGCATACTCCCTGCTTTTTTCAATCCCACATAGACACAGCAAATTGTTGCAAAGCAGTAGGCGTTTTCAAATACACATACCAAGGAGAATTTGCAAAGATACCTAAGGGGTTGGGGAGGACAGTAAAGAGCTGCTGACAACTTTCAAGACCTCAGTGCATTTAACTGTGTTTGAAAAATATTCCACAATCTGCTAGACTCAAATAGGACTATCATCAGCGTTGTCACAGGTAGCGAGGACAGCATCTTAATGAAAAACAAAGGGGAAGCTTCAAAAATTTCTGTTACTCCTGCTTTATACCTGCCTTTCCTCTTAATTAGAAGTACTTTGTGGCTGTTTAACTATAACTTAGTAACTTTTCTGTTAGATTTTTTTTTAATTAATTTGAACAAAATTTTTGCTTGCAGTGTGTGGTGATATTCATGGCCAGTTCTTTGATCTAATGAAGCTGTTTGAAGTGGGAGGATCACCTGCTAACACAAGATACCTCTTCCTCGGTGACTATGTAGACAGAGGTTATTTTAGTATAGAGGTAACTGAATAATATATTAATATAATCTGTTCTGTCCTAAATTTTTCTATAAGCACACTTTCACGGAGGTTTTCAAATTAAATTTTAGGTCTGCTTTAACATGTGAATGTGTCCTTCCTTGCTGTGCTTTCTCCTATGACAAAGGCCTGTTTACAGGAGGATGTTGACCAGCCGTTTGGACGGTCCTGTTGAAATCACCAGGCTTACTGATTTTTCCTCTTCCTTTAGTTAGTTTCTTAAAAGTTGAATTCTATACCATTATTATACATAATCCTGTTTCTCTGGTAGTATGCAGGAAGGTGTGTGTTTGTATATTTTTGGAGAACAGCTGAGTCATGACTGCAAGGTCTTTTAATTTATTCTAGCTGTTTATCTGGATAAAGTAGATTCATTTTACTTATGTAATCAAATGTTTTTTAATAATTATTAATATTTTTCTTTACTAAAATTCTGAGGGCGATTACAGATATTCCCTAAGGATGACCTGTGTTTCTGCCATTAATTTTTCAGGTATTTTGAATTCAAATAATTTTTTAATTTTCAGCATGTTTATTAAGTATGCTACATTCCAGAGATATTCACTTAATCATATCAATTAGTTTCAGAGCTATGATTTTTAAGTTAACTATTCTTCTGAAGCCAGCTTGGGAAGTGTCTCAGCTTGGGATCTCTTCATAGATAGCAAATCTAATAGAGTGGTATACCATTTGAAACAGTATTTTGCAAGTCATGGTGTATGATACTTCATTTCTGTATTAAAATTATGCTGTTCTAATAACATGTGTGGGTATATACTGTGAAGGGTATGCACAGTGCCTTTTGGGGTTGTTAGGGATGGTAGACAAACAGGAGATGCAGCAAGAGTGATTGCCTCAAAGTCATTTATAAGGAAAAATTTCAACAGACTGCCTATTTATTAATTTGATCTTCTTGGCCTGTTCTTGATTACAAATGATGTAATTGTCCTTGACAAGGACGTTTACATAGCAACACTATGTTAATATATCAAAACATGGTATGAAAGCCTTTGAACCATCACACTTACAAAAAACTTCTGAACAATGGATGTTCTTGAATATATTAATAAGAACAGGTTCAATTTTTTTCCCTCTTGATTTTAATTTAATTTTTAATATAATATTTGGCATGCTAAATATACTTGCGGAATATGTAAAGGTATGCTAAACATACGCTTGAAAACGACTCCAGGGTTCTTAAAAGGCTTGTCTTTCTTCATTGAGATAATCTGCTCTCTTCTACTCTGAGTGGCTCTTGGAACATCAGTGAAGTGTGTGGCAGATTATCTGAATGAAGTTGAACTGCTGCAGGTGCATGAAGGTGGGTCTATACTTTGTGGTCCTGTTGAGAAAGAAAAAAGTAGCACGTGAAAAATCAGCCATTTGTTCTTCATTTTAACCGTAAATAATTTTTTCCTACTTAAGTTTTTGCCGTAATTAACATTTAGGAAGTTTAAGTTGACCTCCAGGAGTTTTCATAGATGGTTACTTTAAAAATCTCTCTTAGTGACTGGAAATGTAATATACTTTTGGTAAAATATTTGACTTTTCATGGAAGAGTGAAGGTGAAATTTTCTAAAAATGTATGAACAGTGGAATTTGATTTTTCACTAATAAATTCTTAATCAGTCTGTCCTGAAACATCTTTAATTGCATTGATATTTTAGTAGTAACCCATTTCCAATTAAAAAATGTCATCACTTCTAATAGGGAAGATAATTACATGCTACCTTCATTGTATATAACAAACTGCTGGGATCAAGAGGGAGTCCTTCACATAAGTGTGTGCAAATTCTTCTTTTCTGTACTGGAAGTAACAGGACTTAAAGAACTCTGACATCAGTCTGTCTCTATTTAATAATAAAAAAAAAAATTGCCAGTACAGGACAGGTTAAAAAAAAAAATTTCTTTTGTGCTTAATAGGTAACATGCTTGAGAACGTGTAAATCTCAGCAATTTAATCAAATGGAGTATCCATTCACTGAAAGGAAGGCACTATTTTGCCACTTTTCTGTTAAATGTTTTCAAGGCTGCCAGCTTTTATAAATTTTTCATACAAACTGACTTAAGTAAAACAGTTCACAATTGTAGGCTTTGCCAAATTAATTCATGTATTCATTTGATGATAAGCAGTTGTTTTGTAAGAAACTGATTATGCTCTCTGCTGGGAAACAGTTTTAAAGAGTCTGGGGACTTTGCAATGTATCAGGATATTTTAGAGTTATAGAAACATTGGAAAGCAAGTGGTATCATTAGAAAAATTATTATTTTGCATATTTTTACTAAGAATATAAGAAAGATTCAGTAATTAGTTTAGCTAAACTTCACATAAAAGTCTTTGATGTATTTCTCCATGTTTGCTGTGTTTTTTAAAGTGTTCCTTTGTTTTCTTTCTTCCGTCATGTACTTACTATTCTATGCAAAATAACTTTGAAGAATGATTGCTTCTGGGTACTCATATTGATTAAGAACAATAATAATAATAACAGCTTGCAGGTGACTTCAGTGTAGTCCAAAACTTCTGGGGTTTTGAGACTTTTGTGCTCAGTTAAAAATACAAGAATCAGATTTGAAATTTAAGAAATACATTTTGGGCATTCAGGACTGCTGGGTGGTAACAGACTCTAAACTGAAAAAATTGTGCATGTTCTGTAGCTCTGTTGTCAACTCTGTTCGCTGCTGATGTTGCAATAATAATGATACATGGAACCTTACTATAATTCTTTGAATTTGCTGCTTGAACACCAAATAAACAATGAGTTTTCCCAGTTTTGGGGGGAAAAAAGGTTTACTCTGTCCATTCTTAGTTTAAAAACCATCTCTAAATGATATAGCTGACTTGCAATGTGAATAGTTCTGTGGGGTTTTTTTCTTCAATCTCTGTTAATAAATGTCTGCTTTCCTTTTTATGCCAGTGTTTAGAATGAGAATCATATAAAATCAGATTTTAGGCACAAACACCTACATTATTTGTCTAGATGAAGGTGTTCTGCAGTATAATTCTGTTGAGTTTATTTTATTATGAGTATCCAATGAATATAAATATTTTTTCAGCATTCTGTGCAGCTGTTCTTAAGAAAAATAAAAAGCAATTTGCATAACTCATGTCCAGAACCGGACTCAGGGAAGTAGTGCTGTATTTTAAAATGGCACATTAAGCTGTACTTGCTTTTGAAGCTGTTAACATTCTTACTCAATGTTTCTCAGTAATAATTTTTAAAGTTCTTATAAACTGGTGTATTTTACTGGATATCTTTGTTTTTCAACAGTGTGTGCTGTACTTATGGGTCCTGAAAATTCTCTACCCAAGCACATTATTTCTTTTGAGAGGCAACCATGAATGCAGACACCTAACAGAGTATTTTACCTTTAAGCAAGAATGTAAGTACTGTCTAAGAATTTAAAATTAGCTTGCTTACAACCTGCTGATCTACGATCTGTCATTTTGCTTGAGAGGTGTTTGTTAGTTTAATTAAGGTCTTGCAAACATTTGGAGGGCCCATTGCTTGTGTAGAATTGCTTGCAGTTAAGTGTGGTGTTGGACTGCAAGTTATGTAGAAGACTGCTGTCTGTAAAGATACATTATGGAGTAAATTTTGATGTATCAGTCCCGATTTTAAAATCCTGGAGAGAGGAAGGTTATTTTGCTGTCTTGGCTATAATCGGGACTGTGCAAAGTAACTTACTGAGCAGCATTATGAAGCTAGCAAGAAAACCCTACTGCTGAATAATTTTTCTATTTGGGGAACTGATTTCAACTATACTAGTAAGATAACTCTTTTGGTGATGGAAGCTGCTCCTCCATTTGGAGGCTTGTGTAAGTATTGATCGGCTGATAAATGGATCATTTGCCCTGGTAAAACCCTCTTTGATGTAGGTAAAAGTGATGTAATCTATAAGCAGTTCTTAGCTTTTCACTGTAAATGAGAAACCACAAACTTCTCAGTAGTATTTTACACTGAATTATGCTGTATAATTGTATAACACGAAATAATTCTGTGATTTAAAAAAAAAAAAGGTTTCTCCACACTTGAGATAGCAGAAGAAGAAATGAAAAAAAGTTTATACTTCTAGAAGAGAATATGTCTTAGAAATGTGCTTGCTGTTGTGGTGTTTGGAAATGCTTATTTAAACCCAAAAATATTAATTGCTTTGGGGTTTTTTTAAGCGCTCACTTTAAGATTTATAATTATAATCCACTAGATTACTTCTTCCATCTAATATGGATTTCTTAATTTTTTTAATATTTTCTCTCCTGTAGGTAAAATAAAGTACTCGGAAAGAGTCTATGATGCTTGTATGGAAGCTTTTGATTGTCTCCCTCTTGCTGCTCTCTTAAATCAACAGTTTCTTTGTGTTCATGGTGGACTTTCACCAGAAATTAATACACTAGATGACATTAGGAGAGTGAGTATTACGTGTATTTAAAAATAAATAGAAATACAGATATTTATATGATGCTATACAAGGTAATTTTCTGAAGTTGTCAGTATATTGTCTTCTGTTCTTGTGTCTTTTGGAAGTGTAAATCAGGAACTGAAATGTAGGCTAAGCAGTGTCGTAATAAAAAACTCTTGGATTCTCTAGTGCATTTTCCATTAGTAGATCTCATTGGGACAGCTGGGACTGTTACAGAACACACACAAAAAAACCCCTTCAAAAACTCCGCATCGTTTCCTGAGACGGGTAGTACATGTAAAGAGCTGCATATCCGATCAAAATAATGCTATGTATTTCTTTCTAGATAAGAGCTAGCATTCTCATGACTTTCAGGAAAAAACTCGTTAATTGTAGTCTTAAAATTGTTTGCTATATCAAACATCGTATTTCAGTTATTCTTATATTTCTTTGAAAACTGTTTCTTTTTACTCTCTTCATCATGTGGATTTTGGTTTTGAAAGAGTATGAAACTGAAGCATTTAATAGAAATTCAGATTGCTATTTAAAATGGCAAATTTGGTGCGCATTTGAGTAACAGCTGTGGAGTACTGCTCACTGGTAAATGTGCTGAGTGTATCAGTAAGAAGAATGAAAACAAGTTTTAAAAATTTTACAGTGGAAACACTAAATAGTGGTGTGCAATTTAAAGGGAAGAAGATTGTGATGACATGAGGTACCTGTTTCTAATAACTTGGTTTCGGCTTGCATGGACTGCTGATGTCAGGTGAAGATTGTATCAGATGGGAATTTTCAAACTCAGTTGCTTTCCTTTTTGCATACTCCTGTTTGACTTACCTTAGTTAACTTAGTTGACATCTTGACTGTTGTGTTTGGAAATCAAAACCACTCCTGCTATGATTAGTAACAGAGAAAGTGTACTTGATTTCAGCTTAAAATATAAATAGGTGGTTCTAAGAAAGCTTTGGGAGTATAGGTAAGGATGGAAGAAAAAAGTTGTTTATCCACATATGGAAGAAGGTATGTGGCAGCCTATTCTGGAAAAGATCTAAATATCAGAGAGAAGGAAAAAGTATGTTCCTAATTTGGTTTTGTAGTATATAAATATTGACGGCCCATTTTGTCTTTTATCTTCATTTATTGTATTTCTCATTTTCTTAACATTTTCTCCTTTACTTGTGCTCCATTTTTCTTTTTTGCCTCTCCCTTTCCTCAGATTTATAGGCTGCTGTCCAGTTGAATCTCATTCCTGAATTCAACAGGTTGTTTTTTTTGTACTGACTGGACCATTTCAGAGGCTGGAATGTCAGCTCATTTCACTTACAGATGTTACACTGCCAAGCAGAATGATGTGAGAGGAGAAGAAAATGGTAGAAACAGAGAGGAAGCATATTTACAAGTTCAGTGGTGTAAGTGGGAAAATGTACTAAGGCACATTGCGTTTTTGGAGCAAATACTAATATGTACAGAACTCCATATGCATTGTGCAGAGAAAGAGAAGAAAGCAAAGCAAGGAAATGGTGCCATTCTGACAAGGCCTTAACACTCCTCATGTTACAGATTAAAGGAAACATGGTCAAAGCTTTTTGGAAAGTAGTGTAGAGGAAACATAGTCTGGAAAAACACTTTGGAAAGCCACTGTCATAATAGGATTGTGATTAATTTTTCTTTCAGTCTCAGTCTGGCAGCTAATCCGGTTTCAAAGTGTCAAGTAAATTTAATTAAAAGGTAATTCTGTCATCTTGGCCTGTACTTTCATATGTGCTTCTATAACACTCAAGGCTACATCAGGATGAAATACAAGCTTGTACGTTTATATATATATATATATATATATATGAAAATCTGCATTGTGTACTGCTTCTCATGAAAACCATGTTTATAAATGTAAGGCAGTCAGTGTTATTAGAACTGTTCTTTGGGCCTTTTTTGTTTTTTAAAGAATCATCTGGTAACTTGGAAAAGGCACTATTCGTGGGTTGGCAGCAGCTTCAATAGCTGCATTAGAGCTTGGCATGCACTGATGTTGTAAATGTATTTAAATTAAATGGGTGATGTGAAATGCCTTTTTATATCTAGGAACATATCATATACTTGTGGTACAAGTGTGGTGTGTGAAATGACTTCTGTAAACAGTTGAGACAATTGTATAATACTGCAGGCCTTCTGGTTTATTAGCAGAAGTTCTTATTAAGGAGAGGTCTTCTTTGCAAGTGTGTAGGCATAATCATCTGGCATAAGAACGGAAATCACAGCTCTATAAACAGTGTAGGAATCACCCAAGAAAAGGAAAATTCTGTGCAGATGCAATTTCTTCTGGATGAAGTCTTTTGTCAGTATTATGACATTCAGGAAAGTGATTAAACTATGCAAATTAAATTATTATTTTTGCTGCCATAAACTCATTTCCAGTAGAGGACAGCTATCATAATAGCTATGACAGTAAAGCTTAACCAGAAGGATTGCTGCAAGTGCTTCTTATTTCTGGGAAAATGGAAGTTTGTGAAACTTGCAGTAATCTGATTTTTATTCTCTGAGCTTTGTTTACACATATGTTCTGATTGTGTTGGTAAAGAGTGTCTCTTTCAGACACATGTCCATCAACTTGGAGATGCTGTTTAGTTGATTTCATTTATACTGCCAAGACTTCTGCTGAAACAAAATTACAAGAATTGTGATTTTAAGCCTAGTGATTTATAAGGAGGGAATTGTCCAGATAAGATTATGGGGACTCTTAATTTAAAGAAGAAAGGCAGAATTTTCTTCCTCAGTTACAACAGATGGTCATTCTTTTGTTTAGTTCTTGGTGGTACTAAGGCTTGATCAGCAAAGTGCCTTGAATTATATGGGGGCACTACTAGGAATCTGTGTTTATAATACCTTGGTTCCTTTCTGTGGTCTGCTGAAATTTCCTTTTCTTTAGTAATATACAAGATGACTGCCACTCATCACTGGCCTTTCACATTGTTTTTAGGGCTTTACTATGTGGTAGTTCTCAGGAAAATTAGGACAGATTAATTAAAACTGGTGTCTGTACCTTCAAGTATGTGAAATTTGTGTGAAGGTCTTTTGCCTCAAAAGTAAAATAGTTTTAATTTGCTGTACCTTAATCTACCTCCAAGGTTTTGCTACTCCTGAATTTGAACATCTATGTGGAGGTATGATGCACTTCAGTTTAGTAGCCCTGACTACATAATACCTAGAAATTAATTTAGATATAAATATCTTCTGGTGTGTATTAAAAAAATATACTACCTATTTCTGTTTTAACACCAGGTGTAGTGATTCTTATTCTTGAATAAAATAGTCTTTCTCAGTTACCTTAATCATATTTAGAAATATGTTAAGCTGATTTGTATTGAGATTCTGTTTTGCCATAGGTGCAACATATTGAGAAATAGTTAATCAGTAACAAGTGTTTTGAATTGACTCATGTCCTTTGTTAACATTCTTGCTGTATCGATACAGAGAAACCCTTAAGTTGATTATTCTGATTTGATATGTTCAGTCTGGGTTGAGTAGTTTGCAGTGACATTTCCTTAAATTGTGAGATGTCTTGAGAACCATGCCAGTTGATAGACTGTCTAGTGAAGGAGACACTGATTTGGTGTGTATGTAAGTATATTTATTTTTTACAAACTGACCTTCTTACTTCAAGAAATGGCTACATTATTGTTCCAATGCTATGAGAAAGTAGTTTGGGAGAGAGGTGTGTTGCTTGCAGCAACAAAAACTTGTTATTTCTAACGTCTCTATCCATTTGGCCAAAGTCATAAGGAAAATCCTTGAAGAATAACTCAAAATTTCTTAGAAATGCTTTCTAGACTTTCAGCCTTCTGTGTTGCAGGAAACATCAATCAGCAAACAGTTGACTCTTCCTTGTGTGAATGCTTCCGTTAGCTTCTGGACCCAAATTTATTGCTGGAGGTTTAGAAACTTGATGGTTTAATCTACAGAAATTCAGGTACTTGCAGAAGTTGATGGACTGATTTCTTCAATCTGGAAGAAATATTCCATACAGGGTTTATCATCCAGTGTGGGAAATGTTAAACC